>CM042434.1:23800591-23968091 GCA_023631565.1 Gymnocephalus cernua | reverse complement strand
CTCCATTTCTCATAATAAAGTCGTCATTGTCAGATGTGCTTGTTTTTCTTCTGCGATGCAGAACTGAGAAAAATGTCGGAATACAGGCAGGCACAAAAACCTGCTTTCACTAGGATTGTCCATCAGCTCAGCGAACAGACAAGGTCAACTTCTATTTATTTTATTGTACCAGCAGCATAGCCTGGTGCTGCTGGTGTATCTTAAAATAACATTTAAACATGAGCTCATGCTCTGGACATTCTTCAGTGCTGTGTCAAGGAACACATTATCATATGTATGTCTACAGTGTCTACTTTTGGTATGTGGAATTTTAACAGAGTTTTCTAACTTTCAACGCAGGAAAAGTGTCACACTAAAACAAACAACAAAGGCACTAAAAATGGCCGTAATAACGGTGAAACTATTTTCTATTATTTCTCTTTTTCACCTTTATTTTTATGATTTTTAGTGTTGGTCAATTACTACTACATCCGTTTTAGAAACGCTGTTTGTTCTTATTAATACCATCAATTTCCCCAGTAGACAAAACTAAGACTGGAGTCAGTCAGTCAGACAGACAGACTTTACTGTCTGTAGACACTGACATTTGTCTTGCAATACAAGCTTCAACAATTACAACACAACAACCAACCTAAAGACAAAAAGCTAAAAATATATAGAAAAATAATAGAAGACAAATAAAAACATAATTAATTAACATGAGGGGGGGCCCTGCCCTGCAAGAGCTATAAATGTTGCATGCAAACTTGTTCATAATGACAATAACATGTTTAGCAGGTGATGTTTACCATCTTAGTTTAGCATGATAAAAACAAAGTACAGCTGAGGCTGGTGGGAATGTAATTTCTTCTGCAGCTATTGTCATAAACCAAGTATTGGATAAATATATTTTTATCTAATTAGAGGGAAAGTCAGAGGATCACCAGTTACTACAATTTATCCTGTGGGGGGACATGAATGTGTGTAGCAAATGTCATGGCAATCGATCCAATAGCTGTAAAGTAATTTCGCTGTAGATCAAAGTGGTGGACTGAACCAATATTGCCATGCAAAAGTATTCAATAAAAAAAAAAAAAAAAAAAAAAAAAAAAAAAAACTCAACAGCCGAACAGAGATGTGTACACTGCATAAAAACACATGAAAAATCATTTTGGAAAAGTTTGAATTTATTTATTTATTTATTTGAACTCGCAAGGTCCTTACTGCAAGGGGAAAACAGTACATATGGCTGGGCACAGAAAAATCAATAAAGGAAACAATGACTTCTTGGCGTAAGTGTGACGAATTCCCACACAACATGGATACCTTTGGGATAAGACACGGCAAATAAAAGTAATTGTTTCCCTCGAGAGGAGAATGAACATCTAATTGCAGCAATATGTCAACACCTAACTGTGTAAAGCGCTCTTTCAAAATGCTCTTGCATACCATGAAATGTTAAAAGTCACATTGAACACAAAACAGTGTTTGGTGCCAGCCAGAACATTTTAAACACTTTCACTTCGAATGAGTCCATTAAAAATCACAATGATGTTTGACAAGAAATGGTTGAGTAACATCTACTGACAACATGTCGTCATGATATAGCACAGAAAAAGGACAATTCAATTTTTTATTTTTTTTTTAAACTTGGGATATAAATGTAAACAATATTTAATTTGGTGACTTAAGCTCTCAAAAATATTCAGCTGGAATGCAAAATTACAAACTAACAAACTAGTTCCCTTTAATTGTGTTTCGCTATCCCTGAGAACCTTATTTATAATGAAAGAAACCAAAGTCTTGAATAATAAAACACAAGTTAAGCTACAGATAAGCTTTTTAAATATATGTAGTGGCCACAAAAGTAATGAGAATGGTGTTATTCTGCCAGAAGTGGGAGGGGGTCTGGAGACTTCACTTACTTCATTTTTCCTTGGATGTACTACAGTATGAGTTAATCCTTTGCAGTATGATGGAAGGCATGGGAGAGCACTGTCCAAGGTAACTCAAGCAGAGCAAATTCCAGGCCGAGGCATGATGGCAGGCAGACACAGATCAAGACAAAACGGTTGAGACTGAGTATTGTCATTTTGGCTCCTTGGTGTCATTCAGTTTAGCAAAGGTGGCAGAAACACATGGGCACAAAACAGACTGGGTACCCTTAAAGCCTCCCTGAAAGTTATTCTGGCCGATTAGACTCTTTTCAGGTTGAAGGTGGGCCGGAGCTTTGATGGGAACTTATTAGGACACAAATTCTTTCAACCAATAAAGGATGACAAAAATGTCATTTGTCCCACCCTCACAGGTGCAACAACACTTCAAATGGACTCACAAAGATGTCAATCACTCAGTCTAACCACACCCACACAGTCCTGGAAAAGGTCCAATCAGCCATATTAACTATAAACACCTTTAAACCAAAACCCTGAATGCCCAAAGTAAAGCAGAGGTCTGAATTATTCCAGCATCTCCCTGAACAATGTGTGAATGCAGAGCAGATTGTAGGATATAGGGTGGAATCCACGATTACTTCAGAGGACAGAGGTACGATTTATGATTTGGACATTTTATGATCATTATGCAATATTTAGCGTCCATACTCTACTTGAGCATCTCCCATGCTTACTGTATGTAAATGCGCAAGAAATATTTGGCATTTCATGTTCTAGTTCATGTTCTGTTTTTTTCCTACGCTGACGTGCTCTGGTCCATGAGGGGAATTGTAAGGGCACCAGGCCTCTGATTGCCTTCCACTTTTTTATCATTTTATATTTCTGCAATTCCAGCATGTTTTCATTTTTACATCTTTAAGGCCACAGTTTTAAGCAAACAACAATTTGTAAGTCCTTTCTAAAAGCAAAACTAATCACGAGAGCGTGAAACCATACAGAATATTGACCCTTTGGCCATGATATCATTGCTACAGTACCTTATTACTACTGTACAGTAGCACTTCGCATTTACTGTACAAGCTTAGGCTTCTTTTTATATGTTAAGTGTTAAATGCAGTTATCTCCCAACTGATCTGTGAGGAGAACAAAGCAATATTCTGGATGGTTCTGGACTTAAGACATGAAGGTAAAAATATTGGAACCAACAGGTGTATGTCTCTTTCTAGAGACAGAGCAGGGTTGATGGGACTGGATTTGGACCCCTGTGGAGTGACGGACAGTGCAGTCTCCACCTTTAACTATTGATGCCCACCACCATGGGTGTCAACTGTTCCCCGCAGAGCTACGCAGGGGTCAGCATTGCATAGATAACGTATAGGGTGTAGCTTTTCACATATGTAGTCACAGTGTTTGGGCAAAAAAAGAAAATAAATCACTTTTTTGTCAGTGTATTTTTCTGCCCATCAGAACATCCATGAAAAAAAAAGAAGTCTCAAGTGGTCGGTCTCACTGTAGGTACTCTGTTGGTATTACAAATGTGATCACCACGGTATAAAAAAATAGCCTTTCGCTGAGGTCATCAAGTCTCCCACGTCAGTGCTGATTGGGCCCTTGCCAGGGTCAAGGGTCACAGTGCAATGACAAACTGTGCAGTGCAACTCCCCCCCCCCCATCCTGCACGCCGCCCTCAGAGCTCCTCCTTTCTCTTGACAACCTTTTCCTGATCACGTCCTCTTAGGCTGCGCATGAAACCTATGAAGCCCGCCTCCTGTGGAGAGAGGGGCAGTTAGCACAAGGTTCAGGGATCATTTCACAACTTGAAGCAATGAATCTTGAATTTTGTCTTGAAATGCCATTAAACATGATCTCGTTCTCAACTTAGCCTGACAGCAGAGAGTAAGAGAAGTAAACACAGAATCCAAATTTTGTTGCCAAGTTCAAGGTCAATCAACTTAGCCCTATCTGTGATATCGGTTAGCAGACCTCGAAACTCCTTTTGGTATTCCTGCATGTATACACGGTCGGGTCAAGCGTCTGCACACGCTTCATACTGGCCCTCACCACTCCGCTGGAGTGGATTTAACTCGGAAATAATCCGTCAGAGCAACCCGTTGCTACGATACAACTAAACAGAACAGCGTTGCTCGGATCAGCAGCAGCCTACGGTCCCTTCTGCTTCAATCCAAGCCTGTAAACGCACTGGAGTTAAGGATAAGCCAATTTAGGTTTCTGGCTGCCTGGACACTGATGCACTTTCTTTTTTTAGGGTGTAGATCAGCATTGCATTGTTTGCCATTTTTAATGACTAACTACTTGTAATTCACTTTGAGAACCCACCTGTGCGCATGGCAGGTCGTGATCAGGAACCTGGATAAGGTGTTCACATGCCACAGTATCCTACTGTAGTTTACATTGTGGTAACCCATCGAGCACATTTGTGTTCCAAAACTGGAATACGTGCTTTCTCAGTTTCCAAAATAGGATATGATGTTTACATGCACAAAATATTAAATATTCTTAAAACCTGATCATAACTGGGATTAGTAGTGTGTATGTCAGATTTCCCATACCATAGTAGCCTGTATTTAGGAGGTAAGCCAGACAGGTGGACTATATTTCTCAAAGTAGCATGCACTTAAACAGGTTATTCTATTGGCTGATACCTACAGTACAGAGGCAATTTGTGCAACAAATAAGTGATGATGAAATCCTTTGCAAAATCATACATTTCAGGGAGTGTCACATTAAAGATATTGCTACCCATTATGGAGCCTTTTAAAATCCTTACCAACTGCAGAAAGACTGGCATCGCAGTTTTAAGGACTGTTGTTAAGATTCACTATCAAATGTGTGATATAACCAAGACAGGACTGGTCTGACTGTTGAACTCAGAGGCAAAAGCATCCTTTTTCTGAACCCACGCACACTGCAGGATAACAGCTACTGACTGTCTAAACTAACACTCTCTGTGACCTTAGAAGTCCTTTCATTTTTCAATTAGGCTTTGGGGAGTCCAAGGTTTAGTCAGATATGCTTATTTATGCTATTCACTTACTTTAGCATACATGCAGATTATTTACTGTATGTTGGGAGTATGTAACTAAACCAGTTATGGGTTTTACATGGACCAGCTTACTTTTTTACCAAAGGAAAAAAAGAGAGAAATTCTTGTTATGTGTTCAGTGTGTTAAAATCTTCAGAGACTGTAAGAAAAAAAGAAAGAAAAAAGTACAAGGTGAGATATGCAGCACCACTTACCCCACGATCTCCATTGTATTTTTCCACAAACTTGCCATAGTTGTAGTGGTTAAATGTTGGGTAGCCCTCCACTCCTTCCTGCTTACAAAGATCGTGGTTCTGTCCTTTTGTACAGTCCACAGCGGCGTACACAATCTAAGGAAAAACGGAGCAATCACCTTCAGTGTGATGTTATACAAAATATAATTCAACATGGAGCTAGAGATTTCACTTGTATAGGCATTTGACAAGCTGCCTTATTAGATGAAAGGAGTGGGAGTTTGCCTTAAGGAAATTAAATTGTAAAACATCAACTACTTTTATTATTACAGTAACTTCATGTACACCGTTTTAATTTTCGAGTCATCCAATCTCAAACTCGTTGAATTATTTTTCTAATGAACATGGTTAGCATATTGGCATACTTCACAACATGAATTGTAAGTGGGTTGAAACTCTGTAAGAAGCCTTCTTTAATCTATGTTTGAGGAGAAGTTGAGAAAAGAAAACAATGCTAACCATGAATGCTAACTATGATAAAGTTTAATGTAGGTACTCATTTGCCCTGCCTGTTTTTTATTGTTTTGGGTTAATTAGTTATTGTTTCAGTGCACTCACTACATTTTCAAAACAAATTAACTTTATTATAACTGTGGGTCAATACTACAACAAATGTGCACACAGGATATTACAAGAGAATGTAATAGAGAACTCAATATTTATCACCTGTATAATGGTAATTTACAACGAGTGCATGTGTGTATTCAGCCGTTCTGGCAATGAGCAGACTCAACACATTCTCCTTTTCCAAAATTAGACCACTAGTGTCTCTCCAGGCTGCAACAAATGACTGATGCATTGCTGTTCAGCTAAACCATTTGGAGTGGGTGGTGGGGGGAAAATTCCACAACAATCACTCCTACATAAAAAACAACAAGGGAGATTTATGTTCTGAGGCTGTTGCATCGATTAGTGACAAGCCGCCCCAATGAGGCGTAAATGCCGCCTCACTGATACATGGCGCACTCAGCGTGTCCTTTTGGACAGCTGAAATGTCACCCTCTTTCAGGATGCTGAGCGCTGCACATTGAACTTGTCACCGCCAAATAATAGCTTCCTGTCCATCTGACTGCTCGAGCTGAATGTGGAAATGACAGATCTGCTGCGGAAGGAAAACATATCCAACACTTTCTCTGCGCATCCAACCGCTCAAAGCGTCTTGTCCTAATTACAAAATACAAGTGCCTCTTGTTTTTGCCCCCATGCAAATACACATACTCAAATGTTGAATATCTGCATAAGCGTCAACATATTGTTAGATGAGTACACTCATGTTGAGTGTTGGCTTCGTCTGCATCAGCAGCACAGACATCTGTGACCACGAAAGGGAGAACAAGGAAGAAACAGTCTGCACATCAATGAGGAAGACGTACAAAGGGATATTCTTCTTCTGTGGTCTGTTAATCAGGTGTCTTAAACTAGGGCTCAATGTGCTCCCACAAGAGGATTTGACGGACTTGCTGTAAGCTGTGTCAGCAGGACTGAGGGGTTTCACCTTTGAAAAAGCAAAAATAGTCAACAGAAATTTAGCAGACAACACTGCCCAAAATAATCCTATTCTTTGTGTATCGGGGAAATTCGCCAACAGATACTGTTCACAATGTGTAATTATTTCTATATTTGACCACCTCTAAGTTAGTTTGAAATCCAGAGGGTACTTTGAGCAGCTGTAACAGCAGCTGCAACGAGGGACGTAATGTAACCACCGACTCCATTCGACTGCTCATCCCTGTGTGTAATCAATCAGAGTTGCTGTGAATTGCCAGGAGAAAATGAAGCCGTACAGCTGCAACCAATTCCGTTATTGATCCTTCTTCAAGTGACAGTGGAGCCCCACATCATTTTTTGATTGAATTGAAATTCTGAGGAGCAGCATATTACCAGTTGGCTTGGTCTTAATCCACCAGCATCACACTGACGAGCGGAGCAGTAATCAAACTGTACTGATAAACTCAGACCTAGTACTGTTCTCACAACAGGGTTCCTATGCTTATAGTACTAAACATGGAGGTCTGCAATACTAGTGCTTGAGTAAATCAAGGAATATTTGAATTGACCAGCATTAGTTATATTAAAAGGGAGACAATGTCATTTTGGAAGACAAAGTAACACACTTTCCCTTTAATTTTATTTATTTATTCCTGTATACTAATAATACATGTTGAAGCTGCCATACAGGCCCCATTGCGCTAAATTAAAAACAATGAATTAACACACCATGGTGACTGAGGCGAGGTACTCAATTCTACTTTCAAAAGCTTTTTTACTTTTAAATAAAACAAAAAAAATATATTTAATTTCGTACTTGGATGTTTTTATTTTATTAGACGTTACTAGGCTATTTATAGATTCTTTTAATGGTTTGTACAGGGTTCACCTAAAAACCTTAAGAAATTATATATAATGTACATCATATATAATATAGGAGAGATGTGATGTTATTTATCTTAATGCTGTTTATTTAGTTCAGCGTAGTTCAACTATTACAGTATATATTGGCTTGGTTTTACACACTTTAACTTATGTTTAACCTCATGAAATGGGGTGTATCATTATGTCTGTAATGTGATACAAGTCATGTTGAAATAGGACGCTACTTGTGCAAAATGAAGTCACATTAAACATTTATTGTGTACAGGAAGTGGCAGTGTTCCAGAAAGTTAAAGTCTCCATTTAATGGGGTGTTTAAGTGTGCACTGTTTAGCTGCATTATGCACAAAAAAAAAAATGGACAGGTAGAAAATCCATATGGCTAAAAGCTCAATATTACAGGGCTTTGATTAAGGTCTGGATCAGGGACGGGAAAGAAAATAATCCTGTTAGCACCATGGTCAGTATATCTTTCGTTTAGTACATTAACTTTACAGGTACTGTAGCAGCACCAAAGCAGGTCATGTTGGGCAAATGCTTCAAAATATATCCAAGTCTCAGATTAAGCAGTTTTCTTATTACAGTGGCAACAGACCATGTGTGCCTTTAATATTGTAATGCTGCTATTGATTAGAATTTAGAGGAAAACGCAAACAGCTCGGAACAAACCCTGCAGACAGCTCCCCCGCTGTCATACAGCACAGAATGTGGAGTTTTAATGGTTTGTGTCTTCAAACCTGGAGCTAAGCTTGTGTTTGTCTTTGGTAAATGAGGCGAGAATACCTAATAGACTGTGATCAACACCGGCCTGGTACTATACGCTGGGGCTCAGCTTTATAAATAAAGGGGACTGCCAAGTAAACACATGCCCAGTTCTCAAGATTTACTCTTGTTCAAACACAACTTCACACCTCCACTGGCCACTGGAGGGACAACGATGGGGAAGATATCTTAAACCTCTGCATTTATATCACTTTCACAGATATGAGGGTCGCTTGTGGAGGTTTCATCATACTGATCCAAACATCACAGCTGGTAAAGCAATGCCAAAGTGCCTTAAGCTGTTGTGGCTGCTATATACTGGATGTAAAAAAAAAACATTTCTGACAGTTATGAAAGTCCTAATATCCTCTTAAAATCCATGACCATTTTAAGAATCATTAATTAAGGACATATCGAAGCATGTTTGTTTAACTCACTGGCGTCTCAGTCAAACAAGTCAAACTTTTTTTACAGTCAACGTTACAACTATTATTTTTCCCTGTACTGCAAAGACAACATGTCTTTGACATTGTGGAGGACATACTGTTATTTTATTGCGGATGATGAAATCAACAAAGGCACTTATGAGTTGCTGAAGTTGCAGCTGGAGGGCAATTAGAGACTTGTACAAAAACATTTTCAGATAATCTGTTGAAGTTTAATGTTGTCCAGAAAAGTTATAAAGGATTGCCTCAGCAAAACGGATGACTAAAGTTGTTGAAGACACGTCACTGTTTCACACCATCTGACAATGATTTTGAAAAATTCCAAAGAAATTAGAGAGCAACATTGCTTGAGCACTATTGGAACAATGTGCTGTTAACAATAACATGTAAATATTTTTTTAAGGTGAGTGTCACTAAATGATGATAAATCGTAGCTCAGAGTATTGCCGGACCGCGGACAATTTCTTTGTGTGTGTGTGTGTGTGTGTGTGTGTGTGTGTGTGTGTGTGTGTGTGTGTGTGTGTGTGTGCGGGTGCGCGCGCGTGCGTGCGTGTGCGCATGTGTGTGAGTGTGTCACACAATTAAAGAGGTTTGTAAATACTGAGCCCTGCAGTCAGAGGGTATTAACAGGGAAGAGCAGGAGAGGGAGTGTGTCAGGGGACAAGTGCTGAGGGAAAAGGAATGAAAGGGAGTAGAGATGATGGACGACGAGTGTGTCCTGTTGCGACTGCATGAACCTTCAATAACCCTAAAGCCCCAGGTATGCCGAAGATTTGATTAGACTGTGTGCGCTCTAGCTAAGTGGTCAAATTCCTAACTGACAAATATTAGGAACCAGTTAGAATGAGTTGCACATTTTTGACTTTTCAGGACACAACTGTTTAAAGGTCTTTTCAGACATTTACGGTAGAGTTTGCAATAAGTGGCTGCAATCACTCTGCAGGCCTCAATACTCATTTCAGAACAGCTGCTTATTACATGAAACTCTTATCTGACACCTCTTGAGCTGACACCAAAATCAAAAAAACGCATGTGTGTCGAGTACAGAACGTAAAAGAATTGATTATAAAGTGTCATGACATTTGAGCATGTAAATCCAATTTGACTGCATTACATACAGAATCAAATCCATATTGTAGAAACAGTTTGGGAAATATGCGTGTTTACTTTCTTACCCAGAGTCACATGAAAAGATTGCTATCAATACATAATATCCTCAGTGTGTCCAGTAGAGATATACGGCCCCGGTATGTTTAGGGTGTACGAACAACAGCTCCAAAGCGGTTTTATTTGCACAGTGCATCTTATGCACATACAGAAATGGAAAAAGAGACGTTTAAGGAACAGCTGGCTTATGATTGGCTACATTTTATGACCAACAACTATTGGGCAAATTGACAGCATGTCTAGTTTCAAAAGGTTGTTAGCTTTGAGTATGGCTGTAACTGTCACATAAGTCTGTAAAACAGCAGAGGCCCATCAGTCTGTGTTGTTATCATGATTTAGATTTAGCTTGAGGGACTTAAGCCCTCCACTACTGCTTGGTTTAAATGTGTGTATGTAATTGAATGCGGAAAAATGCAACGCTAACCTTGCGGTCCTCTTTGAAGAGCTCTGCTGCCGTGGTGAAGTGGGGAACAGCGTTTTTACAGTGCGGACACCCTGGAAGAGGAGGAGAACATACAGATGGGACATTACAGCTCATCACCACACATTTACATAACACCTCGCTTCACGTCCTAAACAGCACCTTATACAGCCACTAATACACATAGACATGATGCTACTAATATGCACACATTCACAGATACAAAGACAATCACATCATTCACTCAATCTCAAACATGTTCATAAAGCATGAGGCTCCTTGACAATCCTGTAGGTGTTTAGAGGTTTACGCCACATTAGAGAGGGTTCACTGGTATGTTACGAGAGACTGTAAATCTCTTTATTGCCATCATAAACACAACCTTTCTGGCTCTCTCTGCTCCAGCACTCATCCATATACACAAATACACAACTAGGACAACAGGTCACATTTACAGAGCGCAGGTTCACTTCTAGTAGGTGGAGGCAATAACATCCAACTAGACATGGAAGTTGACCAGGTTGTATGCAAACTATAAATCTGCGAGGAAAAGATTTTCTGATTCTAGCTACACCTTGCTAAGAAGGGGAGGATGTGTTTATGTAAGGCACTTACAGACAAACAGTGTAACAACTGTGATTGCAGTTTTCCCTTTCTGTTAAAGTTTGACTTCCTGTAGATGCTATTTGTGGTTTTTCTTCTTTAGTTGCCAATGTCAAGTACCCAGTTGTTTGTCTGTTCATTACAATCTAACGGTTGTTGCTGCAATTTAATTCAAATTGAATTGGAATGGGAAAGGTGAAAAGGGCAAGAACACCTCTTGAAGAAGAGAAAATATCTTGGCAGTTGGTGAATAGATAAAAGCTTTAGTACAGAGTTAGGGTTAATCACTAGTCAATCAGCCCTTGACAAAGAGTCACAGATGGTGTATTTTTACACAGTTTGTGGGTTATTTTTTGCGGGAGCATTTTTTTCTCACAAGCAGTGGCAGTTTTCTCATAAGTTTATTAATGTTCATTCTGACAGTGGGGTCGGGATTTATTGAGATGTTGTGAGCCAACTGTACAGTAGGTCCTGATTGTTAAGCTAATCACTGCTGACTGTTTGTACAGACGGGTTGGTTAATATGTGGGGACCCAAACCTTACACCCATGTTTTTTATCATGTCATTCTAAATCCATGAGCATTCTGCTGCTATAACAGCCTCCACTCTTTTAGTTTAAGGCTTTCCACCAGATTGGATTTGATCACAGACACAAGAGGCTAAGTGAGGTCCAACACATCCCAAAAATGTTGGATAAGGTTGAGGTCAGGGTTCTGTACAGGCCACTAAAGTTCTTCCACGACAACCTGGAAAAAACATTTCTTTATATGTAGTGCTCCAACTAAGATTCAAGCCACTAAGTAGGAGATCATCCAAAAAGCATAAGAGATTATTAAAAGGTACTCATTTAAGTTTATTTAAGCATTATCAAAATGTACAAAATATATTCAGTTACCCATTGTTGATCCCACTGTAAATGGATTTCAAAGGGTAGTGCAACGACGGACGGTAGCCACAGTTCTTATTGGGTATTTTTACTGTTGCCTGCGTACCCACACTCATTCACATACACAGATAACACACCTTCGACTCAATTAGACATCAACTCTGCAACCGTCCATTTGCCTTTTCAGAGCTTCCTCTCAAAGCCAGTGTTCAACACAGCTCAGAAATCCATTTCCTGCTTAAGTACCCTTTTAGCTGCAACATTAAATTGCCTTTTAAACCTTTAAATGTTCTGTTGCCATTCTGAAACTGATATATCAAAAACACACCAGTGTGCCATGATTTTCCCTCACAAGAAGAGAAGAGACCAACCAGGCAGGTCACTGTAACAACTCAGAGGTTGCAGTGGCGTCACAGCGTACGCCAAGGAGAATAAAGGTAGGTCTGCTATTGATGACAAGACCTGCCACTCTCATTACTCTTCTACCTGCACATTTCCCCTCGCCTTTCTCATATTAATGACAGGCAGTGAGGTAGAGAGAAAGGCAGACAGATGATCTTTTCACCATCGCTCATTTAAAAAAACTAAAACAAATGTGCAGGCTGCAGAAGTAAGTAAAGCAATATTAATACTAACGTTAAATGCACCAAAATGTTTGTATGGAACTGAGCATCACTTGGTAGGTATTAAATTAGCCCATGCTTAAATTTACCACTGTATGTACAAAAAAGGACCATCAACTTAGTCCTTCCTGAGTTCAGGAAAGAGCTGGCGAGATATGACGGCATTTAGTTTTAGTTTAGGCTCAATTATGCAGAATTGAGGTTCAAAGTTAATAACCCAAACTTTTGAAAAAGAACTGATAGTTCTGTCAAAAGCATCTGCAGCATCGAAGTCTTAGCATGCAGCTGCATCTTATCAAATGCTCTATTAGACACAAGCTCTGTCACTGATAAGACACCAGTGAGCAGGGTGCAGATGGGGTGGGAGGGCAGCAGGTTGTTGCTGCTTGATGTGCATCTGGAGCGTCTCTTTGTAGAAGGAAGCACCAAAGGCCTCAACAGAGACAGCAGCCTGACCGCTGTGACCCATCTGGCTTTGAAGCCCTCATCAGACTCAAAGGGCAGAGGTGCATGTGTGTGTATTAATAAATTAACAAGTTAGCCACTCGGTATTCCTTCTGCATCTGTGTTTTGTTTTAAAACTCAGATGAAGAGTGTCATAACTATGGGTCCTTACATTTTTAAAGACAAGTTCAATGACAGAGACTGTGGCTCAGAAGGAAGAGCGGTCTTCGCTAATCGGAAGGCTCCTGTGTGAGTGTACGTGTAAATGTTTATCCCTCCCCTCCTGATGATCAGGAGGCACCTTGCATGGTAGCCTCTGGCATCAGTGCATGAATGTGTGGGTCAATGTTGTTTTGGATTGTAAAGCGCTCTGAGTGGTCGCTAAGTGTAGAAAAGCGCCCATTTACACAGCCCATTTACCATTCAGGATCAAATTAAACAATAACTTAAAGGGCTATAGCGTATTTGTAAATAAAAGAATGATGGAATTTATCACTCATATTTTAAAATACTTTTATTTAAATGCGCCTTTGATTGCCATTTTATTTAACGCTGTGTAGACTGAAAATCAGTGAAATTGTAAAAACAACGTTACCCATCCCTCAACTTATATTCAAGCTCCTCTTTATCATATCCCCTGCAGCTATCTCAGCTTAAACCACATGCGTTTATACATCTGGCCCCCGGTGTATTCTGGAGGGTTCGCTCAAGATATTCTAAACATAAAATTGAACTTCAGTTAGCCAGATGTGTCCAGTTAGAGAACAGATGAATTCAATGTTAGAAAAACAGTCCACTAAGTTTCTGAAAGGACTTAACTATAAAGCTACACTATAAAACGTTCATGTTTTCCAGCAACGCTGAAATATGAGGTGGAGCAGTGATTTGTTCTCTTTTTTTAACGTGCACAAATCTATTCTCAGTCATGTGAATCATTCCTCAGTTTCCCCACGGCTTAGGTGGGGTTTATATACTGACGTGATGAGGAGCTTGACGGGCAGTTACGTAAGCGCACTGATTTAAACCCAGGATATGATCACACCAAGTCCAACAGAGCAGGGCTGTGATGGTTGCAACAACTTCACACACAATATTTTGACCAAAACAGCACAAGCTTATAAAATTTGAGAAAAGTGTCTTGTGCCAATGACATTATAGCCTTTTTGGTGTTATATCAATTACTGTAAGCTCTTACAGGGAGCGTAGAACATGACCAGAGCATGTTTTTTCTTCTTCAGCGCCTCTCGGAAGTCCTCTGATCCAAGATGGCTGATGCTGGAGGGCTTGTCCTCCCAAGACTGTTCTGGTGGTGGAGGTGCCTGGGGACTGCAGACATGCAAGAGAGCCAAGCAGTATTTATTATGTATACAAGGAGGGAAAAACACTGCTTTAGGTTTATTGTAAGTAGTAAAAGTAGTATATATATATAGAGATATGGAGTACGCATATATTGTATTTACCTTCCTGTTTCCGAAAAAGTAAAATGTTAACGTGTGAATACAAATGATATAATAGAACACTGTGAGAATGTATGTCAGCCCTATATAAATTGATGTCTGTTGACCTCTTGTCACAGACTTTGCCTTCATGGAGTCTTTAATTGCTGGACTGATGTCTTTGCAGGTCCATTACATTTCAGAGTGACCCTTTCCAAAGATAAATCTGTTACACTGGAAGGACGCAGCGAAAACATTTAAGACTAAATTACTGCAATGTACATGAGTTTGAGTCGGTGCCTAAACGTGTTAACTTTGCACGGGCCGCATTTGCTGGGCAAAAGTTAACAAGTGATTGAGCTGCCTGTTAAGTGTGTGACTCACTTGTGCATGAACTCGATGATCTTGTCTTTGCTTCGGAGATGTGGCAGCGTGTACTTGTCCTCACCTTTCTCGAAATACTTAACAGTTGGGAAGCCGGAGATCTTGAAGCGCTCCCCCACAGCCTTGTGCACTGTGGAGTCCACTGCTGCCAACACACCCGGACTCTGTGGAGAAATAACAATAGCAAGCTTCAAGTGAACTGGGGTAAAATAATAATAACTATAGCGTGATCCGTCCAATAAGATCAATTAAAGGTCCCTTAGACTAACCTGTTACATGACACCAATTAACATTAACTACATTACACCAACGATCCTGCTTGGTGTGTGTGTATACACATGGTGTGTGTGTATATACCCTAAAAGCGCTGCATTAGTAACACAAGAAGGAAGGAGGAGAACAATAAATGCTATGCTGGGTCTTAAGGGCTCAGGGTGAAAGAGGCTCCAGTACATCCATATTAGATAATGTCCAGGCTTTTCCCATTGACCTCCAGTACTGGGCAGAGAGCCACAAGGAGAAGGTCCAAGTGTCGGGCCAGGGGGACGCTCATGGATGAGATAATTGCTACAGTCACAAGGCTGGAGGTTTATAGGCCCTGCCCCTGGCTGGGGAGTGTTAGATTACCACAGAAGACAGAATGGTGGAGAGGAGAGGCGAGGCACACACTCGACTAATCAGAAGCACATCGAAAGATGGGCTGCAGGACAGACCGACCAGCATGTCGGCTGCCTCCGCCAAAAGCTTTCAGGCCAAGAAGAGGGATTATTATGATCAGTTAATGAGGCGTCACTGCACCCGTGTCGTTCTATATGTTTATCAAAGTGTGAGATATGAAAAACAGAACAAAACACACAGGCCTGTAGATAAGCATGCTGCAAGTAAACACAAGCAGAGGTCATGAAACTTACGTCTGCGCCCTTGTTGAGTATTTCAGCAGCTTCATCATACTCTGGCTTCATCTTCTTGCAGTGTCCACACCCTGAAGGATTCAAAACACACATTATAGCCAAAACCGATGATGGGTTTCTGAAACTGATAAGTAATATATAACAGTCATGTTCTTATTAAAAACTCAAAACTAAAACTAAAACACACATTTCTGGTAATAATCCCTAAAAACTAGTTATTTATGACACAAAAATGTATATAATGCTGAAGGGTGTTTTACAGTTTACTATCAAATAAGTAAAGTAATATAAAACAACATACATCTACACATTTTAAACAGTAAACTTGAGAAACATAAGAAACTAGAAATAAAAATACAAATACAGAAAAGACATTTAAATCTTGAATTAAGAAAAATGAGGATCAGAAATACATGGAAATATCCGCTTTAAAAACATGTACTGTATGTACTGAAACAGTCATCAGCCGATTTACATCAGCCTGCTGTCTACAGCGGTCACATCAGAGTACATGACAGACAGAAGAAGGAATCACCTTTCAATCGTGCAGAACAAGAATTAACTGTATATTCCAGAAGAAATGACTTCCATAAAACCAATGCTGAAAGCCTAATGATGCAATCTTTGCACATTACGTCCTTGAGCTGTCTAGCTGAATCCATGTGTTACCAGCTGTAATTCTCTGGTGTTTTGCTGTTTCACCCTGGTTTGTCAGTGGCTTTACTGTTGGCAGGCAGAGGGTGAAACTGTAAATGAGATGAGATGAGTCTTTCATGTTTACCAGGAGAGTTAAGTCATGTCTGATTACTTACTACATGCCCCTTTCAGGCATGGGTGTGTGTTTGTGTCTGAGTGAGCATGTTAGAGGCTAAACTTGAGGCTTAGAGCTGGGTGTGAGTGAGTGATGAGTACAGTAGTGAAAGAAAGAGCAAAAAGAGGACAAAGGGGAAGGAAGAGACAGAGGGGAAACAAACTGGTGGAGGTGTGGGTAGAGCTGGGCGATATGGTTGAATTCACAACTAGTGGTGTGCCATATCATATCGTCCATGATAATACCAATAGAATTGTTTATGTGTCATATCGTGACAATAACAATAGTATTATGTGTTGTGACTACATACTGCAGTAACAAGCACAGCAGAAAGTAATGTTGCTTATGACTCTGCTAGCAAAGTTAGTTCCAGAAGAATTGTAGTGACTTTAGGAGTGTGAAAATGGTTTGGTTCTGAAAATTATGGATGCAACAATTGTGAAATTTGGAACCAATATCTATGTTTAAAATGACAATTTGGCCAAAAGCCAACACCAATGTTGATTATTTCTGTTGTTATATATTCTCTTTTTGTTTTTATTTATGCACTAAAGCTTTAAGTGCAAAAAAAACAATTCACCATCAGCCAAATATTGTACCTTTCTGTACATTACTTTCTGTTTTTGCTCTGTATAGCTCTGTATTATCTGGAGATAGTGGTGTATTTTGTGTGCATGTCTTCTTTTCAACAAATCTGTTTGAGCTATGAGCATAATGAATACACTCCCTTTTTGGTGTGGAGGTGTGTTTAATATTGCATGAGCAGGGAGCAAACATTTATTTTTGGATCTAAAATGAGTTAACAATATTTGTCTCACACAACGTACGAGATGTTTTTGTCTCATTTGATCAGGGATGAGCAGTGTGTTTTATGTGCCCGTAGCGCTGTTGTGCACAGAATCAGGAAACATTTGGTACACTTCTTGGTTCATTTCCAGACCTGGTAAATTGCCCTTGTCAAAACAGTTCAGGAATTCCTTTCTTCAATATACAATGCAGAGCTGGCACAGGCTATAAATCAAACGCAATATGCCTTGTGGGGAAAAAAAGCTGCTTCTCTTTCAACTGAGTCACTGTGGTGTGGGATCATCAGATTGTGTTGAGGCTTACCGGAGAAACAGAGTGACTAAAGGACTTTGTCTGACCCTTTAAACTGATGAGTAAGAGAAAAAAACAAATGTCTGTCCTGTGCTCTGCATCAGCCCAGCTCCACATTCAGAACAAGTAGTGCATGAGGGACAGGGTCAGGCTTACAGAAACACACTGAAATATTGCTGATTCAGGCTATAGGGGAGAAGAGCTCAGAGTCAAGAACGAACAAACTGACCACGCACCACTGTAGCTGAAATAAAAAACTGCTACATGCTAAACAACAAAAAAGGCTAGTGAGTTTCCTCAGCAAATGTTAGATGTTAGGGTGTTGTAAGGTCATCTTCTCTGGGTTCACTGCAGCAGTAAACTGAACCTGCGGCTACTTGCTAAGTGGCTAAGTCATGGGAGATGTAAAATTCAGACCTAATAACTTCCCGATGCACCAGTTGCAGCAAGGAACACAAACATTTAGGAATCAAACATTGTCATTTAAAGCCATATCTGCTGGAACAACGTTCTGTATTTAATATTTTGCTATGCTTTCTTTAAACAACATTGGCAGAGGGGAACTTTTGTTTTAGTCCGGAAACATAATCAGGCTCACTCTATTAAACAGAGCATTCAGTTGGAGGTTTTGTCCCGGTAAGGAGCTGCATGCAAACAACCCCCGCTGAGTGCTGTTCAGAGGACGGTGAGAAAGGCTGCGCTGAGAGGTGGACAGAAATGCAAGCTGATGGTGGTGGTCGGGAGACCATTAATCTCACTCTGACAGCAGGTCCATTAAGAATCTGCATTGAAGCAGCAAAGCAGGGCATCTGTGTGTGTGTGTGTGTGTGTGTGTGTGTGTGTGTGTGTGTGTGTGTGTGTGTGTGTGTGTGTGTGTGAGTGAGACAGAGAAAGATAGAAAGATATGTATGCGGTGTAATTGTGTGAAATAAATATATATATATAAAAATACATATATTTGTGTGTGTGTGTGTGTGTGTGTGTGTGTGTGTGTGTGTGTGTGTGTGTGTGTGTGAGTGTGCGTGTGTGTGTGTGTGTGTGTGTGTGTGTGTGTGTGTGTGCGCGCTGAAATATCTGATGCAGTTTGTTTTAGCTGACTGCCCTTGATTTCAGTGTGTGGGTGACTGGCTGCTGTCCGCAGGGTGAGTCAAGTGCAGGACAGGCGTCTGTGAAGCTATGACACTACATAAGGACACGGAGTACTAGTCTGCTCCCTGCACTGTTCTAACAGACTCAAACACAGTATATTAGCTATAGGGAAAAAAAATGCATCCCTAATTATTCAGTCACGTTTTCTACTCCTAATAACTACACCAACTAATGACACTAAAGCCATCCCTGCAAGTTAGCTCAATAATGTGCAGTGTCTGCTAATGCTTCAGTAAATGGTGACATAAAAGTGAGAATATGAGAACTTAATATCATTCTCAATATAACTCTAAAACCTGGCAAACGCCTGTGTGACTATCAAAAAAGGTACAGTAATGCTCTTTTGATACTAGTAATGTCCCTCTACAGTAATTCATTGTATTTATGATTAGGAATTAAGCAGTCAAACAGCTCACGTTTTTTTGGGCTTTTGTTTTGACACAGCTTTCAGTGAAGATGAAGATTTTGTTTCCAGAAGTTATGGCCGTTTAGACAAAAGAATGAAGCCAGTGTGACCAACGTTATTGTTAATTGAAGTTATGCATGCATATACTATAATATCATTAAGGATGATTTGATGTGGCTGTTCAAAGTGAGGTTGTCGTCAAATAGCACACGAAGGGTTCTACAGTGCAGAGAAATAATATGGGAGTATGTTATAATGATGTAATTTAATGTCATATATATGCTTGTATTTATGCATAATATGTATCTAGATCAATCATCATTCAACAAATGCAGGGGAAACAGCCTAGCTCCATCAAAGTTAAATTCCAACAACTCCATAGCTGCCTGATTTACATGTACATTTACATTTAAAAAAGATAAACCATACATGCAGTAAGGTAAACACTGCAGCTACTTCCTGACCAACAGCTGGTCTAAGTGGGTGCATGCAGCATCTCAGTCTATCATAGTCTGGTCGTCTTGCGTAATGGTTGTTTTTACATTCCAAACAGACTGACCTGATGAATGAAATTATGTCATTTGGCTCTTTTTATTCAGCGAATCATGTTTACAGAAATCCCACGTCATGACACTTTTCTCGCCAATTTGCAGACGTTAGTTTAAATATTGGCGCAAAAATATTTTTGTGTGTTAGGCAGTGAATAATGAGATGGTGGATGAAGCAGGTCCCACTGCAGTGTGTGAGTGTTAGGACGTCTTTTTTAACAGCTGGAGAGTGTGTGTTCGCCCTCTGGGTGTGGTGCAGTGCTCCCGGCAATCTGGAGGTATGAAAACTCTGCAGCGGTGTATGTAATGGAATTTTGAAAACAATGGATCATCATTATGGGGAAAGCTAGGGAAAAGAAACATCTTCTTATTTATTCATGTATTTTTACAGCGTGGAGTTGAGATGAGCACAGAAGGGGAAGAGAGCAGTTGGGCAGGTATAGAAGAGGAGAAAGGATGAGGAGGTGAATAGTAGGTGGAGTTGATGTAGTCAGAAGTAAATAGTAAGCTGAAAAGAAAAAAAGAAAATAAACAAAGGTCCAAAAATAGGTTGGAACATGATTTAGATCGTGTCATATAGCTGTTCCACGTGAATATATTTGCATGATTTCACAGCTATGAGACCAACATTGACCAACATGCCAAATCCCCTTTGGACAACTCCCTCACGTGCAGGGCGCCTGAGGACAGCTGGATCAAAGCAAAGCAATCTGGAACTGAAAAAAGAAATCTAACCCACTGACGAAATCGGGCATGTTTACAAAGTTCTGCGTAATGACAGTATGGTGCGTGAATAAAAACGACAAGCAGGCCTATGTAAAACCATATGGCAACAATGAAGCATTCTGCTGTGGGAGATGAGCTTGTGTGCGATCATATGATACAAAAAGCTAATGCAGCCAGCTTGTCTTTGGGGTTGTTTTTCATTTCAAGTCTCTGACTGTTAATACTTAAGCATGACAGTGAAACTGTGATGTTGTTTGCGTGACTAAATAACAGCTCTGCCTGAGAGAAACTGCAAAACAATGTTTTACACAGCAGGAAAGAATGTGAAGCTCCTCTGACACGCGGCTGCACATATTTTGCAATTGAAACTACTTTCTCTTTTCTGAAGACTTGCTATGTATTTCTGATGGTGAAAAGGGGGTTGCTAAAGGACAAGGCTGGTAATAGCTTTTTTTTTTTTTTTAAATTGTCAATACATTCCATGAAAATACCAAAGCAAACAATGAATTGATCCTACTAAAAAGTATCGTCTTTGTATCCAAAGTTTGATAAATAATCGTATTCATCTGTGCCAAACAGCTCCACTGTTGTCCAAACACTATTAAAAACACATCACAGCATTGTACTGGGTGACAATGACATGTTTCTTTCTTTGTTGTTAATTCTGAGTCAATCCCACATACAGTGTCCTGCTGCTGTATATACATACATCACCAAATGTGTATTAATCTACAGCGGAAATTTGTCCCCAACAAATCCACTATTGATTTTTTAACAGTGATACCACCTCGATACTAGGGGTGTATGATTCAGAAAATGTTACGATTCGATTCCAATTTTTAGGCTCACAATTCGATTCAATATCGATTTTCGATTTAAAAAAAACGATTCACAGTATGTAAATGTAGTTACTTTTCCCATGTATGCATGTACGTATATATACAGTATTTCACAAAAGTGAGTACACCCCTCACATTTTAGTAAATGTTTCATTATATCTTTTAATGGGACAGCACTGAAGAAATTACACTTTGCTACAATGTAAAGTATTAAGTGTACAGCTTGTATAACAGTGTAAATGTGCTGTCCCTTCAAAATAACTCAAAAGCAGCCATTAATGTCTAAACCGCTGGCAACATAAGTGAGTACACCCCTATGTTAAATTCCCATAGAGGCAGGCCGATTTTTATTTTCAAAGGCCAGTTATTCCATGGATCCAGGATACTATGCATCCTGATAAAGTTCCCTTGGCCTTTGGAATTAAAATAGCCCCACGTCAAGTTTCACTTCTCTTTTGGGTGTGATTAGCTGTGTAATGTTTTAGTCACTCTGAAAATAAATCAACAACACTTTGATAATTAATTATTTATTTATTATTATAAGTTATTCTGTAAACATGCCACAAGTGTTGGCTGGTTTCAGTTTCTGTGCTGATTTACCCTCTTTTATGTGAATTCGATATCATTTGGGTTTTACGGCTGTAATTGGAATAGAAAAACAGCAATTTAAAGATATCAACTGTGGGTACTTGTGATGTTCATTTTCACCATTTTATGATATTGTATGGATCAAATCATTGATTGATTATGAACAAAATAATTGGTTGCAGCCCTGCTCTTTTTCAACTTGTTTTCTTACTCACAGGGTGCGTAGAACATGACAAGTGCGGCAGGATGTTCTTCCAGGAAGCTGTCAAAGGACTCATCGGTCAGGTGGAAGACTGGGGAGTCTGTCTCTGTCCACGGCACCTCGGGGGTCTTCGGCTGGGTTGGCTGAGGGCTGAAACAGGAAGGGGATACAGCAAGGGCAACAGAGGTGAGGGACATTTTAAAAAGAGACATTCAAGCGTGTAATCTGTATGGAGCAACAATCAGACACAGCTGTAGCCCACTCTCCACCCAATATGTCATATACACACACACACACACACACACACACACAGAGAGAGGCATACATCTGGACCAGAGCAGCCCCGCCTTGATGACAGAGCACAGTGCTGCAATGCCAAGAATGAGTGGACACAGATATAAACAAGTGCACGCAAGTCTCTCACACACACACACACACACACACACACACACACACACACACACACACACACACACACACACACACACACACACACACACACACACACACACACACACACCTAGGGTGCTGCATATCCTCCAGACATGCATTTTTTTTATCCAGAATGTCATCTGTCTAGTATACATCTCTTTGATATATAAAATGCTCAGGATCACTAGTAGGAGAACTACTGCAACACCATTGGCAGTTCTGTCCTGGCCTTCCTCTATACTACAATACCAACCGTGTGCTACCCCATTATTGGTGTGAAACTGCTGCAGAGGACAGATTTGATAACCACTACTTCTGTTTCCATATTTTGCCTTGAATCTAGACTCTAGAGTAAGGAAAAATGGGAATTGGTATAAACTAGATGTCAAGAGATGTTTTGATGTGCAATGTACAAAAGCAAGCCAACAGTGTGACATGAGAGTAACTATTGTTCCTGTTGGCAAAAAAGAAGAAAACTGCTGTATTCTTTGCCATAGGTGTAAAATGTCCTGTCAGTGCAAAGAGCAAAGGGTAATGGGTGAATCAAGTAAAAGAATCAAGTAAAACTGAGAGGGGAATAAAAGAAAAAACAGACAGCTGAATCACATAAGAGAAACTTAATCAAAACTTGGGAGGCATGGTAGGGGTGATAAACGGGGGGAGGAGATTAACAAATCTGAGTGCTACAAAGAGAGCACAATGGACACGACTAAAAAATATGAACGCAGCAAATTAGACCTTCCTAAAAAACCCTTCAACAACGTTTATTGCAAAAACAGCTTTTCCTCATCTAGGCCAGTCTTCCACCTTTTTACCATATAGAAGATATTTATGTGTAAATGAAGGTCAGTCCATCCATTCAAATTTTGTTTTGTGCCAGAGAGAGGAAGAGAAAACTAAAAAATGTGTTTGCTGAACTCTGTTTAACCTCTGTCACTGTCAATCACCTTTTTTCACTGAAATATGAGGTGTAATTATTATCAGGACTATCCCTTAATTTGAAACATGGCAACCAACCATACGGTCAACATGATTGCCTGATTGCAAGGCTTGGCAGCACTTGAATCCGAATCGAATGAGTAGAATGGACAGAGCAGTAAAGTCTTAGGACCCTGGAGGGAGTTGTTATGCCTCTTGGCTAAAGAGAGTGTAGCTAGAATACATCCTCTGCCTGTCTGCCTCCGTTTCCTGTGATAGCTGTGAAAGTGCTGCTGTGACCTCTCCTTGCAATCTTGTGGACAGTCATGGCTTTCCAGCCAGGCCCTTAACACAAATGGAAAAGGGAGATGGAGGGAAAAAGGAAGCAGGAGAGCCAAGCCGTGGTGGGAGACACCGGGTTACAAGCAGAGAGGGTGAGGCAAGGTGAGAAAGAAAAATGAGACAAGAACAGAGCAGGTGTAGATTGATGACACCTTGGCAAGGTGAGTGAGGGTTAGGAGGGACAAGAAAAGGTGTGATGAAACCACAGCGAAAGGAAAAACTGATGCCAGACATTTACAGTGAGAGATTAAAGCGGTTTACTTATTGTAGGAGGCAGAAGGCAAAATGTAGTTTGAAAGCTGTGCTCTTAGTTCTTCAGCTAAAACATCTGTGGACACAAACATCTTGAAGTCTGCACTTTAGTAAGTCTAAATGCATCTTCAGTGGGTGAAGTGATTAGGACCATACTTACTTCTTCAACCAGTCTGCCATATCCTTGGCTGTGGCTCCGTAGTTTTCATAGTGGTAAAGGAACTTCCCCTTCCTAAAAGACAACAGAGCACAATAACAAGATGAGCTCTAAACCATCTGTCAGCAATGGACACACATATGGCTTGGTACTGTTCAAAGAGTTTTACAGCCAACACGATATCTGTCATTTGATACAAAACAGTTTTGTATAACCTTACTTCACTGGTTATTTCTACAACATATATTTTTTATTTAGAGGGAATACCCGACTGAAAAGTCTGTCTACTGAGTATATACTCACTGCCTGTACATAGAAGTAGTCAGAGTCAGAAATGCAGGTGATAAAGGGCAAAAACTACCCCAAGGAATTGCAGAATGCCCCTGAAAACATGATCAGATTTGGAATTTTTTTTTATATATTTACCAGTTTAGGTCAATATCCTAAGCCTAGATTAAGCCATCATTTTATTTTAATTAAAGTTGTCCATTTCCATCTTCAATATACACTCACACAAACAGCGCTGTTACATATAAATGCACCGATAATAGCAACAGTATGTTTTATTTACTCATGTTGGCACAAGGTGGTGATTACTGTATGTATATAAATCTGAGCTCATTTCACAAAAACACAAAAATCAGCAGCTCTATGAATTAATTACAATGTTTTTTTTAAATGCACCGATTGTTGGGCAAAAGCTGTCCGCCTAATATTATTTTTTATATTATATAAAACAGCATTTATTATTTTGACAAAATAACACAAACAATCTAGAATGAAGTTAACAAAGTAATGACAAAAACAAGCAAGCCTAAGAATCTTCTGTGACAACTTTCAGTTATTGATACTTGACACTGAGGAAACTCAAACTCAACTCAAACCTCAAAGTAGTGAGGTTTGATTCCTCCTCACTTCCTGCAGAACAGACACTGAAGAACCCAAGTAATCCGGGTCATGTGTGATGAAAAAAAAACATAACATAACCCAGTTTCTAAGACAAAGAGCTTGGTCAGACCTTTGAGAAGCAGAACAGCTCAAAGCCAAAAAGGAGCTGACAAAAGGCGCTGATGAAAAACAAATGATCGATACTCTTTCCTCCGTGTATTTTGTGTGTTATCTTAAAAGTGCTCATCAGAACGGCCAGTGACGTGTCGTAATGCATTTGAAATGAGCTGGAAACATCTCCTCAGCTCCACAGTCTGAACAGATTCAAAACTTAAGCAGATTTTCTTCACAGGAATGAGAGAGTTTATCTACTCTGCTGTTCGCTGTGACTAAATGAAGGCTGAAAAGCCCAGGGCTGAAGGATCAGTGTCAATAGTAACTGGCTCTGGCCAGTGAGATTCTGCAAACACAGACGACTGCAGTTACAGCTCCCGAGATAGGGAGCGGACAATATTAAAGGTGATAGATGATTACACACACTGGATTTTGAGCTTAAAACTTGCATTTTAAGTGAACCGACTACCGTGGCGAAGAGAAGCTGCTTGGAATTCAATCAGTGAGATTTATGACCTCTATATTCGCTTGCTTTATCTCTGCTGCTGTAAAATACACCGAAACTTTGTGAAAATCAAGTTGTGTCAAATAAATGTCATTTGCCTGACAGTCTTGGATGTTTTTCTTGGTTAAAGGACACAGCAAGGACAAAGAAGCTGAAATAGTTGCACTTTCATGTTTGTTATTGATAGAAAGTTGAGGTGTGTTGCTGTTTTGGGTAGTAAGCTTTCTTAATCTGCAGGACTAAAAAGGTAAAAGACCTTGAACACTTGGTCTTACAGCGGGTGCAACGGCGAGATAACTCCAGCGGTGTTGATGCCGATTTACCCTGCAGTGATAAGCTGCTGTTTATCAGTGAGGGGTTCATTACTGAAGCCAATGGGCTCAGATGGTCGTTAGCTAGCCCTGCGCTGACACTAATGCGCTCCAAGCTAACGGACTGGCTCTAGCTCAGCTACACGGGTCCGCGCGCGCGCGCGCACACACACACACACACACACACACACACACACACACACACACACACACACACACACACACACACACACACACACACACACGAAAGAGGGCAAACACACACACATTGACTAACCACAGAGGCACTTAATCAGTCCCGGTCTAATTAAAAGGCCAGACTGGAATGAGAGCGTGTTTAATGTGGAAATGGGGATGATAAAGCTGGTGCAGGAGGAATAAGACGTGGAGAACAGAGCGGGAGCTACAAAGCACCAGCACACAGTTAAAAACACTGTAAATATGAGGATGGTGCAGAGTGTGTGTGTGTGTGGGGGGGGGGGGGGGGGGGTTCTGCATCAACAAACACTATCAGTCAGACAATCTCATCCCCCTACTGTGTTAGTGGCTACTAACTTTGTGTTTATGTATATGCAACACCAGGGCTGAGCAGTAAACTGACATTCTTAGAATACCATCAACATTCACAACGTCTTTCAAACACTAAAGTGAAAAATGCTAAATCAATGTCACATGTGGCCTTAAGGTGTTCTTCAAGATGAGAAAACGTTGGCACAGTGTATTAAAAGCCTTTACTTAGTCTGGCATATTAATAATTAAAAATGCTAGACTTTGAAATGACAATGCAGTGAAGTGCGCACCAACCGAGTTTGTGCTGGGCGCTGGGAAGGGTTCTTTTAAACATGTAAATATCAACACTTGTGGTCCATGGTGGCATTTCCTTTACACTGGTGACTGTCTTTAAAGACATCTGAAGGGAGCAGGTATCTGTTCCCTCTGCATGTCTAACTGGAGCTGGCCTATGCGTGGCTGTGATGAGCAACATTATGTGATACAAGATTGTTAGTAGTTTAAATATAATTTCCATCCCAAATCCCAGATAAAAATCTTTCTCATGGCAAGCAGCAGCGTCTGCGGTGTGATGAGAGTGAGCCAACCTGCAAAGTGAAGCGATGTGATTCCTTGACAAAAATATACTGTTTCTCCGATATTTTTTCTCGTAAATTTATGACTTTAATTTTGTGAGTCTTTTCTCTGAATATTACCCCCCTCCCCTGGCTCCGTAATATCATCTTTTTTCCTACAATGGCCTTAATACGCTGTTGTATCAACAGGAGTGCATGAAAAAATGCAGCCCCTCCAATCTTTTCAATGGAGTAGTTACATTAGCACAGTGTGGTTACCGAAGTAGAGGGCTCTGGTATAAAAACACACACACATAACTTTAGCTCCACTTCATAGCCAACCCTACAGAACCACCTGTCTGTCTATCTCACTCCCTGACAGTGGCACCCAGCTGCATACAGCATCCTTGACCCCCTCGTGTGAGTTTACTTTTTTTCAAATGGATTACTTGAGGATCCCAAAGCTTCTCAGAAACTTTCTCCTTTACACCTGGTAGAAACAAGTTCTGAACCTCAAGGGCCACCATTGCAAGTTGTAAGTTCACCACTCTGTCTGTTGGTGTTTGCACTTTTCCGTTTGAAGTGGCCCTACTCTGATGTTCTGAGCCTTGGAAGTGAGGGCTGAGCCTTAAGTGAGACGGATGAGAGGACTCAACTCACTCAAAGTAGCAGAAGGTTGGGTAGCCTTTGACGTTGTACTCCTGCTTGAGGCCGTCAAACTCAGCTGGGTGCACATTCATCCCCGCCAGTACCTTAAAAAGTAAAATAAAATAAAGGGGAAAATGAGGCGTGGGTTGTCAGGGAGGTGAAGAAAAGTGAAGGCAGAGAGACGAGAAAGATAAAGGACATGAAACATCAAACGTGTTAGTCATAATCAGAGGGCTTCAAAACAAAAGATGGATTACTCAAAATATGAAAAGAGACTGCACTGTGAAACAGCATTGGTAAAATGCATGTTAATAAGTGGGGTGTAATCCAAGAACCACTTTTTGGGATCAACTTTTTTTTGACATTTTAATTTAAACAACAGACAGAACATGAGAAATTAGCTCAAGCTGTACTGAAATAGGCACCCGACTATAGACTTGATTAACACGTTAAAAATGTATACAAGAACAACCTTAAATTAGGTGTAACAAACGTGTTAGCATCTTAATAGATTTAGACAATTTGAATAGTTAATGCACTTGTTTTGCATCAGGACTGAAAGTCTACAACCAAACTAGCAGCCGAGAGGCTGGCCTGTTCATTTCACACCAAGAAACAACATGGCCGGGTGGATAACAAGAGATAAGGCTAAATGTTTGCACACTCGTAAGACAAAAAAACTAAAAGTTTGTCCAAGCCGTGGTGCCTCAGGAACGACTATGTTGTTACCTAAACACGAAGCATTTACAGTGGCCATTTTAGAAAGGCTAATTCTAAGCTCTACATTGTCGGACTTGGATCGAATTTCATAATATAACCTAAACATTCAGCTCAACGCAATGCTAATGTTAGCAGGATACTGTGTTAACAGGGTTCCGCCATCCATTCTGACATACCCCCACTCTGACGTTGACGTCTAATTGTCGGAGTGGCGGCACTTCGATTGTTTTCAAACATCCCACCACTCCGACAATGGTCGTGGTTGGGCTTACGGTTCCGTGACACACGAGAAGAACGGGACGGTTGGGTTCAGGAAAAAGTCGTGGGTGGGCTTATACATGAGGAACGGAACGATGTTGGAATTTGATACAGGAACCGCAAAGATAAATTAACTTGAAAAAAGCAGCATGTCGGAATAGCGGCATGTCGGAATAGCGGCATGTCGGGGTGGCAGAATGTAACCGTAACATTAGCGTGTTAACTGGTATGCCAACTACTTGATGCTAAATTACTGACATTTAACATTTTGAATTTTAGTGTGTTATTATACTAATGTTAAGCATCTTAAAATGATAATAGTTAGCTTACGTTCAATCAGTATGAAATATTTGGAATGTTAGTTTGGTAACATGCTGACATTAGCTTGCTAACGTCATGTGCAGTTAGCATAAATTTGATTTTAGCATTTAATGCTTTAGCATGTCATCATGTGTACATATACATATACAGTGTACAATGCTAACATAAAGCATGTTTGCAGTGAGCATGGTATGTTAGCAATATGTATACATTTTCACTAACGTCTTCTAAGTAATAATTGAAATATTACACTGGGCCAAAATGTTAGTCAATAAGTAGAAAGTAACATAAGGCAGTCAGACTCCCAGTGTAAGGTAATACTTTGACACAGTTAACAGTGACAAATCCAATGCCTGAAGCAGGTAAATAAATCATGGAAGAGTGAAAATATTTTTCTAATACAGACATTTCTTTATAAGAGCTGCAAATCTCCAGGTTCTCTGTGAAGAAGTATTGTACAGACACTGTTCAAAAATAGCCAGAAAGAGCTTTAGAAATGTCCATGAGTCATGGCAAGCTTCTCTACCTATTTGAAGTTGACAGTGTTCAACAATATCCCTGCATGTAGTTAAAGGAGAACTCCGGCCAATTTTTACGTTAATCTTGCCAAATCTAACTATGCAAGACCTGTCTATAGCAAAAACAGTTAGCGAGTTCTCCTTTAAGATCAGAATTGGCATTGAGAGATAATACTACATAATCCTAAAACAGAAATTATACAGTCAACACAACTCCACAAATAATCTGAGTTTTTTCAGCTATTCCATCCTGACTAGGTTAGGAGTTAATTTCCAGTTAAGAGGCTTACATTTTCACTACTTAGAAGCATGCTTGATGATTGAACAAACATGCAGTTAATTATCTTGTCATTAATTTCCTGCTTACTGTGAGGCAAACACGACGCACTACTCTACTTCACCATCTCTTCAGGCAGCTGCCTATTTCTGCTCTCACTGTACAAGACGTTTTCTCTCAGATTATTTTTCTTCTGGTGCTTAAGGAGAAGTGTTTATGAACACAAGGCATTTGTTTCCCTAGCTGATCACATATGGCTCTGGTTGCTTTTGATAATGCATATCTCCAATGCTGTTAAAAACATTACAACAGCTGGCAACAGAACACTCCCCCCCACACACACACACAACTTTGCTTGCTATTGTAATACTGCTTGTCAGCAAACTGACAACATGGGTCTTTAGGGGACCCAGGAGACCAGGGAGGAGAAGAAAATGGGAGGAAAACAGAGAAAGGAAAAGTTAGGTGGTAAACACAAAGACTGGGCAGGCTAAACTGACATTTAATCTATATAGAGGTTGTAAACTTCAGCTGGAAGGACATTAGCCCTTAATTGTGGTTGCAGGTGCCAGCTAAAAAAACCAAGTAAGAAAACCATTTAATACAGTCACTGATTACACCTGTACAATAATACAAAGCACTAACATTATTAAAACAGATTTCTAGTCAAAACTGCTAGGCTTTTGAATAAACTACTGTAATTGCTGTGGTGGGTCAATGCAAACCAGAATACAGATAAAGTATAAATCAAGTCCAGCAGAGAGGGGATCAGGGCTTCTGAATTACCTTAAAATGCCATCCAAGTTATTATCCTGCTAAAGCAAAACCTACGGTGCAAAGGTTGCTATGGTATTGTACTTGTGAGAGGTTTTGCAGGAAATATAACCAGGGAAGGCCTTTATTTAGGCCAGACTGACAGACTGTACTTTTGCAGATTGCCAAGTTAACCATCCACACATTCACTGTGGATCTAATCTGCAAACGTCAGAGAAAGATCAGAGCTCAGTTAATGCAATAAAAAAGTGTGCAGAGGGGAGTTTCCGCTGACTTACATATTTCCCTTTGGTCTCTGTTGCCGCTTGCTGAAAGATGGGCTGCATTCTCTTACAAACGCCACACCCTGCAACACAAATAAAAAACAGAACAACAGAGGTCATTACAGAGAACTCGATGGGACAGCATCAATACGACTGCCAAAAGAATTCCCATCACCTGCCACGGGAAATGTTTTTTTTGTCAATAGCAGCTTGCAGTGTGTTATCTGCTGTGAAAGATGTGATGTACTGAAAACCCAATGACTATATTAACTGAGCACAACACATGGGAAATCCCATCTTTACTATTGAGCACCAATAGGAGACAAGGCAATTAACTCCTCACTGACAAAACTTAATTTTATTTTTAAATTGATGTTGAAGCAAAAGTAAGTTAATCACTTGGCCATCAGAATTTAGTGTCAATACATTTGTTCAATCAATTGTGTCATTCATTTACTGGGAAAATGGAGGAAAAACACTCACCATTTCCACTTGCTAAATTGTGAGGATTTGCTGCTTTTTTTAGTTTTATATTATTGCAAATTGAATCTATTTGTGTTCAGACTGTTGGTGGAACAAAACAAGCAATGTGATAATGTGATGATTGTTGAATGATGGTTAATTTTAACAATTTTCTGATATTTTACAGATTAAATGATTTAGTTAAAACAAAAACTGAGAGATTAATCAGTGATGAAAATACATAGAATACAATACAGTATGTTCAAAGATGAGAAAAGGCCAGGTATAATGAATGTATTATTTATTTTAACAATGTAATATTGCAAAGTAATGTATGCCCCAGTCTACTGATGTAATCCACATACTATATGCTCTTTCTTCAAATGGGGGATTTTATAATGGTACGTTTATTGTATTTTTTGGACAATAATAGCTGTTGTAAGTTTCTCCTGGCACACTGTCTTCCAATAACAATATGTTCAAGCAGTGTAGAAAGGAGAGCATCACTCGTCCTCGTTACTGCGAGCTACTGAACACTATGATAATCAAAAGGACTCACAAGGAGCATAGAACATCAAGAGAATCGGCCTCTCCTCTTTCTTCAGCAGCTTCCTGAAGTCCTTAAAAAGAGTGAGAGAGAGGAGGGACAAAAAGATGATTAAGAAGCTGTACAGATGAACAAAAGATATGTGCAGTGGATAATATGGCTGAATTTGTCCCACAAAAAAAAACTTCACTAATGTTGACTCAAGCTTGGTGTTGATGATGACATACATCAGCTTGATACCTCTGACAGCTTCCCCCATGGTAGGTTTCCCAAAGTATATCTGTTTAGCATATAGAGCTCTAAAATAACGAGCAAACTATAATCTTTGCTTTTTCAGCAATTTATTAGACTGTGAACATTATACAGAGTCATCACATCAGCAAAGTAAAGGGGAAAAAATGACTTTCTTCTTTGGACAGCGTGAAGATCATCCCCCATACCAGTTTTTTCTCCTCTTCCTGCATCACCACCTTCATGAGCTCAGCTACTTCCTAAAAAGACCCACATTCAGCCCAATCTTTTGTTGACACTTTCAATAAGCCTCCAGGCATGAGTGGATCGGCAGGCAAAAACAGACAGAACTGCTGTTCATTAAATTAAAAAGGGCTTTCAAAATGCTGTACATCTACAGTATATCTATATGTGTCTCAGGTTGTCAGGCCGTGGATGAATGTGCTGGGGTTGATACAAGTACCATCTGACCTGGCTGGACGAGAGCTGTCTGTAAATGTTTTTTAGGCTGTGTTAATAGACGTCATGAACAACTCCGAGCAATTTTTTGAGGATAAAGCCCTGATATGTTGCTTTTATGTGTGGGGTTCTGTGTTGCAGAGGTTGACATGCTGCTGTGTCAACTTCCTCAACGGCACAGGAGAGGAGAGGAGAGGTGGACCCTGCATCTGTCTTGTAATGGCAATAAACTGTACATCGACATTAATGTTCTGGATACCTTCAATTAAAAGCGCAGCCAAAGCTCCTTTATTTCAAAGGAAGCACAAAAGGTTGTTTCGGTCACTACTTACTTTTTCTGTCTCTATGTGGACGATGTCTTTTGCCTCAGGGTTCTCCTCCCACAGCGGGGGTCCCGATGGGTCTTTCAAGAACGCTACCATGGACTGAATAGAGAACAAAGACAAGAAAATTCTGAATGACGAATCTGTGAGTCTATACAAAGGCAACACTTGATGATCCCATGAACAACCGAGTGACTGGTGATGATTTACGTGAGCATTGTCACTTCTAAAATTAGTAGAGGCAACACTGTAGGCTGTGCCAGATGGAAGCTCATATAGACCAACATGTTCGTCCATCCAAGAGGTGTCAAATCTATTTCAATACATTTAAATGTCTGGTAATGGGCTTGGTAAAGCTCCCTGTAAATATAATGAACCATATGTCTTCAGAGGCAACAGCAGGAAATATTTCAGTCAGCAGTGACAGTGTGGACACATGCGGAATATTTAATGATTATGATCTTATTATCAGGATTACTTGTTAATCGTTTAAACTGAGACTTTTGGTGTTTTATTGTTTCACAGGCCTTTCCATCTGCCAAGGAAAGAAATATGGGCAAAACACTAGCAAGCAGAATGATAACATCATAACAAAGGAGTTATAGTCCCAGATGATGGGCTTCTCATAAACTCAGATGAAACCAACAGAAAAAGTCTGTTCGACATATTTTCAAGAATCTTAATTAGGGCTGAAAAGTTTATCATTATTTAAATATATACATATTTGATCATTAAAGATTATATTTTTTGGGGCATTTTCAGCCTTCATTTTGACATGAAAGGGGAGAGAGAGGGGGGAACGACATGCAGCAATGGGCTGCAGGTCGGAGCCGAACCCGGGCCCGCCGAGCCGAGGAGTAAACCTCTATATATGGGCTACCAACTGAGCTACCCGGTGCCCATACATATTTGATTTTTGAGCATGTCAAACTGCAAGATCTGCGATTTTGTGTCCAGCGATTTAAGCTTTGATTTCACCCCAGGCAGACATAACATTCTGAGCAGGCTACAGACATTTGTGAAATCATGAAAGTATTTAAGGTGCAGGTGGAAAATTGCTATTTTGATTTTTCTCACTTAGGCTTGGAGTACATCATGAAGTAATCATAGTGACATCACAAACAGGTCTAGAGGCTATAAAGTTACAATCGCAATATTAGTCAGAGAATTCACATTTAAAAAAATAAATAAATGATACCTTCAGTTGTTAATCCACAACTCTATTAAAGGAACACGCCGACTTATTGGGACATTAGCTTATTCACAGTAACCCCGACAGTTAGACAAGTCCATACATACCCTTCTCATCTCCGTGCGTGTCGTAACTCTGTCTGACGGCTCCACCTTTAGCTTAGCCTAGCACAGATCCTGGAGGTAACCGGCTCCAACTAGCCTACTGCTCCGAGTAAGTGACAAAATAACGGCAACATGCTCCTATTTACATGTTGTGATTTGTATAGTCGCAGCGTGTACAAATAACAACCTCACTTGAGACACAGTCATCTTCTAACCGTATATAAACTGGGAACTATATTCTCAGAAAGGGAAGCAGTGCTACTTGGGCGGAGTGATACGCTGCAGCTCTGAGCAGAGCTGCAAGCATATCACTCCGCCCAAGTAGCGCTCAGCAGAGCTGCAAGCATATTATATAGTTCCCAGTTTGTATACGGTTCTATACGGTTAGAAGATGGCTGTGTCTCAAGTGACGTTATTTGTACACGCACGGATATGAGAAGGGTATGTATCGACTTGTCTAACTGTCGGGGTTACGGTGAATAAGCTAATGTCCCAATAAGTCGCCGTGTTCCTTTAAAACAGGCAGAGTGAAGTTGCTCTTATCTACCTAGCTGATCACATTAAATGGACACAGACACACTGGGCTGCACAAGAAAGTATAATATGGTTAATGACTGACAAAAGAATTAATACTGAAAGTGAAGAGCCATAGTAGACAGACACAAAGAGACAAAGCTGAAAAGATTAGCAGGATTTCAGCTGAGCACTTACCTTGAAGGTGGCGGGCCTGTTGTACTCTGTGTGGAATGTCCCATCTCTGCAAGACACACCAGGCACAGTGCTCACAACACAAGGAGTAAATGGTGAACAACATGCTTTTTAAGCTGCGGACACGGTATTCATTTCCAGAAAGCACTGAGGTATGGAAAAGTGTCTGACAGCCAGCTGAGTTTGTGTTTACTCACTTGTAATGCAGCAGCTCTGCTCCTCCGCGTTTGGAGCTCGGGTCCACCTTGACTTTCTTACAGAGCTTACGGCCCTCTGTGTCTCTGAGAGATTTAAAAAAAAAAAAAAAAAAGGTTACAATTTTGAATAATCTAAAACAAACAATTCATACAGTCACTTTGCATTCATAGAGAAGAGAAGTGTTCTAGAAAATTAGAAGCTTTCACCTATTAGCTATTTGAATGGGCTAGCACTGAAAACTTTGGATTTTGGAATTTCCCCCCAACGTTTTCCAGTCCTCCTTTTACTACAATAAAAGAGCTTATTTAAACTCTCCTTAGTGAAACCGTTGTTGTGACAGAACTAGTAGAATATATACACAGCTGCCTAAAACTTATCATCTGTCTCAGCATCTTTCCATGCCCCCCCCCATTTTTCATGCTTCTTTATATAATGCACATAATTTAGCTTCTGTTCAGTAAATGCTTGTTATATTCCTTGTACTGCTAACATTATTTATATTCATTGTGTATTAGGCACCTAATTCTGTGTAAAAATATGCTTTGTCAACACATTTTTGGTCACAATGTCTTTCCAATAAAGCTTCACTGAATTGAATTAAGAAAGGAGGAGAGAAGATGCTGCATTTATAAAGAGACATAACTGCATTAACATTTCATGAGATCAGTCTCACATGTACAGTGCTATATAAACAAGGCTCCCTGCTCCATTTATTAGTTGCTCCAGTATGCATACACCAACACATACATATGTTATGGGAATACAATGCTGATTACAAGATATACTGTACAGCCTGTGAGCATACCAAAACTCTCTGTTGTATAGAGGTTTATTTCTGTAATTGAAAAAAGGCCATAGTTGGAAAGGAAATAAATATAGGTCTAGCTACCTACCTACACATACTTCACACTTGCTAGAGTGAGGCATTATGTGCAGCATGGAGTACTGGTATATGTATGCATTAATTAGAGAAAGAAAGATGGAGGGAGATATTTGCTGGAGAAAAGGCCTGATGCTAATAAATTCAAAGTAGTGAAATTCCATTATGGCTCCAAGTGCAGTTTTGGACTATATGAGGAAGGTTGTGTTGGCAGACAGTATTTCAGGTAATGACTGTGTGCTTTATGCCATATTTTGCTGACTCATGAAGGCAGATGGCACCGGTTGGGGCACACCAGGAGCAGATGTGACCTCGACACGTATCTGGAGATGACGCTCAGTCATCCGATTTAAAACCAGTCTGCTACTCCTTGAAACATTGCCACAAGTGTCAAAGGCTGTGAGGAAAATGTCCTCAATAAACCTCGCACAGGTTATCACAAAATCTATGATGTCAAGGAAACTCCAAACCAGTACAAAATAGCCAAGGACTCTCATTCAAGTAGACTTCATTTTTTAGAAATTCTATCCAAAAAGACGTGTTGTTGTTACATGTCATGTATTACAACTTTGCATAACTGTGTTTAGTGACATGACAAAGTAATATCAATCCGGACGACAGTAAACCTTGTACATTCACAATAGGGCTGAACAATTAATCGTTTTCAAATCGAAATCGCGATTTGAAAGAATGCGAATAGCTAATCGAGAAGACCGCGAATTACCGATAATCCAATGTGAATTATTTGGTTGAATGTTTGGTTTAACAAAAGCAACTGAACAAAGGATCCCAAATGGAGAACTCTGATCCAATTATAAAATGCCTAGGTCAGCTTGGGACATCCTTACCAATCAAGAGTATATCTTTTGGTACTTTAACAGTTGAAGTCTTATTTTTTACAGTTTCTCTTTCGTCTGATTTTATTTTTATTTGAATCTACTCACAGACAAATGAAAGCATTGAACTGTGCTATAACATGAAAGGAATGTTCATCTTCTCTGTTAAATGTCTCGGACACTAACTTTTCATACTAGACTGAACTGAGCTGTATACAGTGCTGACATGAAATAACCTCAGGTATTGTTAAATGGTCCTTTTTTGAAAGATTGAAAAGGCCACACACCTGGGTATGGGCCAGTACAACAACGGAAATGGACTTTTTGTCTCTTTGGCCTTTAGTCATACATGCACAGTAAAACTCACTCAGAGAAAAAGGCTGCGTGGCATTATGTTTCTTAACAGCAGTTTCTGTGAAGCAACCAATAATACAGCAGCAGTTAGAATGACTCACTAGCTGATGTTCAGTACAGAAAGAACAAAGGCATCAGATGCCTTTCCACCGGATGAGCACAACTGTTGTGCATTCATCTCTAGGGTAACGTCAGTCATTACGTCAGCACCGGAGGTCTATGACTGTAAAGTAGAAGATGGAGGATAAGCAGGGAGGGAAGGCTGATGGTAAGTTATAAGGTGGTGACAAACAGATGAGGTGAGGATATACACGGTCACAGTACAGTAGATGCAGATTAAGACACATTACTCATCACAAAAGTAGAAGAAAAGGTCTACACTCACTAAACTGGCCCATAATAACCCTTTTGTTTGTTTAAGCAGTAGGAGTACGACAAAATATTGATACGGCAATATATTGTCCTTCATGCAGTGCAAAAATGGATAGGCTGGCGTCAAATATCGATATTTTAATTAATAAAACAAGGCACTCTAAAAGGATTTCCCTGCTCCCAGCGTCGCTACTTCATGGCTCCTCAAGGTGGCGCTCAACACATGAATGAGGGAAACTTGAACATAAGTTAACTGGGATGGCGGACAGCCGTTTAAGTCCAAAGTCCAGACCCATAGTAGGGCTGTGCAATTAATTGAAATTGTAATCGTAATTATAATTTCGGCTCCTAATGATCACAAAAACACAGTAATTGAGAAAAAATATTATTTTGCACGTTATGTTTTTGCAAGTAAACTCTTACTTTGTCTAGTGTTCTGAATAAAACTAATTTCAAATTGGAAAAGTATTAAGGGAAATTGCACTAGGTGTTTTTACTCTTGATTTGAGTTGTTTTTTTAAGTTCAATTCTTGCAACATCTTTCCAAAAGTCAATGAGTAATCATGTTAAATAATCATGATTTCAATATTGACCAAAATAATCATGATTATGATTTTTTCCACAATTGAGCAGCGCTAACCCATAGTTGCACTATAGTTCTGGAAAAAACTTGTGCTGCAGAATTGTGCTGTTTTCTAAGTTTGGACTTGCAGTGAATAAAGAGAGAAAACCTGCATATAACCTTTTCACGGGCATTTTGTGTTTATAGTTCGACCGATATGACGGATGATTATAGGATTTTCTAGCACTATATTGATTATCGAATAGAATACAATTACTGTTTTGTGATATTATTGGTATCGTGAGCCATGTATTGTGTATCTTGATTCCCCCCCTATTAAGCAGTCTGACGTTCAGACAGGTTCAAACAAATTAGCCAAACTTTAGAAAAGAAACAAGCAGGGCATGCAAACAGTAAAATTATAACCCCAACAGTCTGTTAATATATATTGCAGTTTCATTTACATACCAAGATCCTGGTCCATCTTTGACCTTAACTGGAGGTGGGCCCCCTGTCTTTTTGACCATCAAATAAAATGGTAGATAATATAGCTACACTGTTTGTTTACAACCTGTTGGATTGTCTGAATGAGCAAGTTTTTTTTAATCGGGAGAACAAGTCCTTTGTGTTCAGCAATTCTTGCTTATTAATAATTAATATAATCAATAGAACTATTGCCCCTATTACCAATAAAACCTTTTCTTATACTTCTGTGAGATAGTATTTGGTTAGTACACCAACTAAAAGTACTTGACGCAACGAGGTGGTTGTGCGAGGTGCACCTTTAAGATTGGGGAATCATTAAAATGAAATACAAAAGGTTGGAGCCAAAATGTTAAATTACGCCAAAGTCAACAGAGACCCTTGTGTAAAGGATTAATGATGGGTTGATCATGCAAAGAGGATGAAGCCCGGCATGCCATTTAATTATTCCAAAACACAAATCCTAATCCGTGCTGTGCTTGTTTGTGCTCTGCTATTCCCATTGATCCAGACAAGACCATGTTTCTTACCATGCCCTATGTCTGTTCTAAATGTGTAGAAGAATGGGAGCAGGACAGCACAGTCCTGTACTCCCTTCCTGTATGAGATCATCCTTCCCTCTGATGGATCCCTGTTGGCCAACACTCAGTTGCCTGTCATCTGTTCAAAGTGTGTCATTCTGGCCTTGGTGGCCCTCTTCCTTGGCAGGGCCGACCGTTCTCACGCTGCGATATGCGCTTTACTCTCTCTCTCCCTCTGTCCACCATGAGCTCGCAGCTGGAGCTTCGATTTGGAACCGGCCCATTTGAGATGGTGGTGAAATATGCCAAATAGCACAATGCTTTTCTACAGAGCCTGGCACCGGATCCATGTGTCCTGCAGTGATGAACCCGGCTCGCTCTAGCTCCCCTGGCAAGAATCTGGCTCAGTATAAATCTCTGCTTAGCATTAGCACACTCTCTAGCATCCTGGAATTGTTGGCGAAGGAAGAGAGAGATGATACCATACTCTCCCAGACAAAAACAGTAACTGAGTCGAAAAGTAAACAGTAAAATAAAGACACGTATCATGGAGTGTCTTAGCAGAAAAATGTGGACACCAAAATATCAGACAATGCCTTTTGAGTTTAGGTGCTCTTCCTTTCTGTTGGCCTACACTCAGGATTCAATCCCGAATAAGCTTGAGAGAGATTGTGAATGCTGCAATGAGCACCAGATGTCAAAGGGAAGTTACTGCCTTCCTCACAGTTTCCTGTTTTATGATACATTCTTTCCTCTCTGGTGAGGAAGACAGTTCATGCAGTTGATGGGTTGACAGGTATAAAAAAAAAAAATTAAATAAAGTAAGAACACCAGGAAGGGCAGAAAGAACAACAAGCTAAAGTCAGATCATTGGGGAGCAAAGCAAGCTGTGCTTAAAGAAAACAATTATTGCCGGTGTCTGGGGAGTATCTAGCATTTGCCAAATGCAAACACTTCCACAGTGTGGGCTGGAGATAGATGTGTTTCAGAAAGACAGATGACAGATGTATTGTTCTGCAGGAAAGAGTGCTTGGAGTATAGAGAAAATAATAAAATAATGCTTTAAAAAAGAAAACATATTTTCCATAAGACTAGGGCTGCAACTAATGACTGTTGGTATAACTCTATTGATATCTGTTGGTTATTTTTTGATCAATCGATTAATTGCTTTATCAATAAAATGTCAAAAAACAGTCAAAAATACCCATCGTGATTACTGAGAGCTGAAGGAGACACCTTCAAATAGCTTGTTTGTCCAAGTAACAGCCAAGTATTCGATTTACAATGATATAAAATGGCGTCTGTAGCACCGAGTGTCCATAACTGTGTCAAGTGTCTTCAGACAGCTGAAGACATGAAAGGCAAGCAGTTAAAGAGCGTGCTAAGAAATCATTCTGTTTTTTGGCAATTGACAAACTCCATTTCTCTAGAGACTGAAGCTGTAGCTGCAGCATGTTGATTGACATGTAATTATGTAAAGACATGTTCAAGGAGTTCAGATAGAGGGCCATATTTAGTTCAATGTGTTATATGTCACTATTTTTGGTAGCCTACTGTACTTAAATGGCCAGTACGTACTTTATTTTCTTTATTCATTGAAGCCTCTATGTTTACAGGCTTGTGGTGATGTGCAATGTGCTATAGGTGCCAAAAACAATCTATGTTTGGTACTGCCAATTTGTTTTGTTTTGTCATGGTTCATGTGTGCAACAAACATTACACTTCGTGAGAAAGTGTAATGCTTTGCTGCATGTGTTTCCCCTCTCTCTCTCCTATTTCCTGTCTTCAGCTGTCCTGTCAAATAAAGGCTTAAAATCCCCCCCCCCCCCCCCCAAAAAAAAAAATCTTTACAAAAAAGGAATAAATATTATTTAAAGATTATCCAAATAGTTAAGTAGTGTGTATATTTCTCAAAGTGTTGGCGTTAGTACCAGTATTGTATTGACACTAGTTGCAAAAAAAGCCTAGCCCTGGAGATTGATAGACTAATCATTTCACCACTACATACACAACTGATACCACTTATCAGGAATACTTATAACACACAAAGCACTTTTCAGAAACAGAAACTCTGACAAAGAATGACATGAGGCGTCATCTTTTGGCTTTACCCGTAGAGGGCAAATAAACTGCACAGCAAGTGCCTTCATTATATACACAAAAGGGAGAACAAAACTCCCATAACAGAATTGAGAAGGGTGAACCTAAATGGTATGAAGAGATTAAACACATTAGACCCAAAGCTTCAATAGCTCCAATAAGTGAGTGGCCTACTGTCAAATTGCACCCTTACAAAAGAACCAGCATTTACACCCCAGTAGAAAAGCCATACATTGTGCAGATTGATGACAGTAGAGACATTCTTGGGAGGAGCAAATTGACCTGCCTTTATACCTGCTGTCAAAAAATTGTACAAAAGAGGCCATAATGTCGGGGGAAAAGACAGGGAGTCAATGGGTGTGATTGAAGAAGAAGAACAACCTACAACATGTTTGTTTTTTGTTTTTAAATCTTCCCATTACTTACCCACAGTTGACCCAGGCAATAGTCCCTTGGCCCTTTACTGTCTGGGCCACATCTGATAGCAGTTTCAGGTGGGAGTCCCCTGATGTAGCTACAGACACAGAGAATAAATCATGGTCAGCTTTGTCACCAGAACCGTTCAATAGCTGAGGACAACCCAGAGCCTCGAGACACAGAGGACACTGTCATGTCAGACCCTGTGAAGAAGAATTGAGTTACAGTGGAGCTCAGTGTCTTACTAAAACACCAAGTACCGAAGAAAGAGATCACTGAGTTTGGGATGGAGGGGTGATGGGAGAGGGTTTTCTAATACCTTTCACTGGATGGGTTCAGGGAGGGGGTTTAAGTTACATCAGCTTTCAACATCTTACAATAGTGTGACTAAGCAGGGGATGTGAGGATTATATGGTGGCACAAAGACTCTGCTGAAGCAGACCAACTTTTCAGCAAACGGAGGAAGCACAGCAGGTATGTTTTGGCAAACTATACTTTGTACCTGCTGCGACACGGCTTACTACCATATTCTGAGCAATGTTGATGAACATCCATGGAAGAGATGGAGCGTTCATGAACACTGGAGACTTACGCAATATACTGTGTCACAGGGAAAATATGGCTGAGCTGTGCAGTTTGTGTTCTGCAGGAAAGAGGAGAAACTAGTGTGTAATAAACTTCAGCAGCTCCAACAACATAGCTCTATTACTGATTTTCATCAGATATGGCAAGCAAAGTAGATTCCTGCGAGGAAAGTAAACAAAGTGTAAAATTCTAGTCCTTGTGTAACACAATACATCATTTTTATAACCCCCCGCCCGAAACCAAATGTGTTATTCACTGCATAGAGAGAACAATTCCTCTAAACGCTCCAGGCCAAAGCTATATTTAGATATAGGGGCACTGACATGGCTCCCCAGGGTCCCGCCTCGCACCGGGTCGGTAACAAAAACATCTGGCAATTCAGTGTCAGTTTATTACCATTTATGGAGCAGATACTGGTGGATTTTCTAATAAGCTCACTTGTTAAAGTTTGGCAACCAGAGCAAAACTCAACAGGGATGTGACTGACGGCAGAAAGTCAGAGACTTGTGGGTAAGGAACAGGGCAAGGCTGTCTTTACTCAAGAGGGGGAATGAATATATGATGTGGCTTAAAGCGGTAAGATTATTGGTTGCTGAGGAGGAGATTACACCAGTGTGACAGAAAACCTGCATGGAGAGGGGAAGATTTGGTGTCTTTAAAGAAGGAATGTCTGTGTGACACCGCAGCCAGTGATCAATCAGAGCCAATCCGCGATACGCAGAAGCCTTATCCAATGGCCTAAAGGTTCTGAGGCATAGGAGGGTTTATTAAATAGAAAAACTAGTAGTATCAAGCAGCTCCATCTACAAACCTGCTGAGAGCGTTCCTCACCTCAGAAATATGCAAATCAAAATGGAACTGAAATCTATTGGGGTTCTTTAAGGGTTCCCTAATAGTTGGGAAAAAACGCTGCTTTAAACTCTGCACAGTGTTTTATTTTTTACTTAACAACTACTCTCAAATTCTATAATGTGAAAGTATTTCCAAGTTCATTACGGAGATAGATCACTGTGCTCATCCCTTTAAAGCATGCTGCAGGCTAAAGCTGCACAAAACATGAATTCTAAATGCATCTTAAGATACTGTGGTAAAATGTTTTTTAACTTACATCAGATTTGCAAAGTGTAACTGTGCGATTGCATTTTCCTATTACAGAGGGTGACCAAAAGAATTTAATTCAGTATTAAAGCAAAATGGTGACACATTGTGTACAGTACAAATGAAGACAATGAACTGCACTAATGCATGGCTATTAAGTGTTCTTATACTAGCTATGTGAATGGGCCCATTGTGTTTGTGTCCATAATGTTAGAATTGTTGGGATAATCGTGCTTGTGCTGTACTTACTCATCCACACTTGAAGAAAATTGCATTTAGGCTTCATCTTACATCTGTAACTTGATATAGTTTCCGTTCTCTAAATCAGGATGCTGGAGCCAACACATAATGGGGGGGAGAGACAGCCAAAAGGTTCTGGTCCTAGGTGTTTTGTGCATCATCTCCAGATGTCACAAATTATTCATTAAAAAAGCTTAGCCGTTTGGATGCAGCTGTTGTGTGTGTCTTTCAAACCCAACTAAAAGGCTTTGGTGGTGACTGCTGCTGAGTCACTTTGAAAACATGAATTTCACACTCACCTCTGACTATAATAGTCTTTATTTTGTACTTCTACAAGTACATATTGACCTCAGCACTAAAAGCATACCTTGCTCTTCAAGAAACAAAAGAATGAAAATGTTGATTTTACAATAAAATAACATAAAATGTATAGTTAAAGGGCGTATTTTTCTATTTGTTTGACATACTAAAGTCTCTCTCTCTCCCTGTCATTAGCAGCTCGCTCTACCTGAACTAGTAACGTACATAGACTGTAACGTATCAGCATGTGGTAAGGTCATGCTCTGCGCCCCGGCTTGGACACAGCGGTCTCGAGCGAGAGAGAAGACGTTAACGTGGAACGCTTCACACTTTCCTTTCTCCCCTCAAATGTAAGTCTGATGTCCTGTGGGTACGGGACAATGTTATGTAGGATTTATGAATGTACTGTACGTTAGCAAGAGTAGGCTAATTAACGAGGGTGCTATTTTGTGTGAGCTAATATTGCGCATCTGTTCATGTGCGCTGCAAGAGTTATGTTTCTGTTTATTGAATGCATTATTCAGTGCAAATATAACCAAGAATGTAGTTTAATCTCAGTTATGCTGGTATATTCCACTGTACTGTCGTTACGCAGAGCACGGACATCTGCACCGTAGTTAAGTGAAAGTAGGTCAAGTTGTAATTTACTGCCCCTAGCAGGCAGCATAGCCATGTAATACTGTCTATTTACAGAGGGCATTTAAATGTATGTCTGATCGTTTCTGTTAACTGTTAGCCCATAGTTGTAGAAAAAAATATTTATGTAAAGACGATCATCCATCACGATGTTTTACTGTAAACATCTTCAACTGCCAATATAGGGGCCATCGCCCAACCCTATACTAAATACAACATATTATATGTCTATGAAATCTGTGATATTATCCAATGTTATTTGTATTTACAGCACTCCACAACAACCTCTACAGTGACAAGTGGTTTGAGAGTCATTGAGATAACAAGCATTAACCATGAGCTCTTGTTATGATGGCCTGGCAGGATTGCTGTCCCTGCCTCCTCCCTTGACAGAAACAATGGATGGTCAACCAGAAATGTATGCTGCTACATATGAGACCATATGTAGCAGCATAACATAACCATACTGACAGCAAATTTCACCACACAACTGGTCCTTTAACCAGGTCTATATTCTGTTAAAATCCACAGCCTAATCCAAAAAAAAAAAAAATCTATTATGAGAGGGTGTCTGTCTTCTCTAACCTGTCTTGGTGTAGACCACCAGAACGTTGGTTCTCGTCCTGAGCAGCTTCTTGAAGTCTTTGTGGTCGCTGACCTTCTCTATGAGAGGAGACACCTTCACCGCCTCCAGCACCGGCAGCAGCCACACCTGGGGAAACACACACACACACACACACACACACACACACACACACACACACACACACACACACACACACACACACACACACACACACACACACACACACACACACACACACACACACACACACACACACACACACACACACACACACACACACACAGTGATGAAAAAAAGTAGTAGCAATGAAAGCTGGCATCAAGTATCTGGTCAGATTCTGTACTTTACTATCACAGATTTATTTATTTGTTTACTAACATTATTTCTTTTTTATGTCAATATACATAGGTACAATTTCTTTTTATTGTGGTGTGTAAATACACATATGTAAGAAATTGCAAAGAACGTGTGATATGATATATATAAATACTTTATGATGTAAACATGTAGCTACTCATGATGATTATTATTATATAGTAGTGGAAAAGGGACTAGGATTAAATAAGCTTTTACTTCTTCCTATTCCTTTTCAGACATTTCAAATTAATATTTTGTTTCGTTTCTGTTTGTTCTTTATTTTTTTACATGTTCGAAATAAAGCTTTCACTCATTCATATCCGTTTCTACCACAGACTGTAAAAATAGGTTTCACTTGTACACAAGAAAAATGAAAATCAAATGCGCTGATTGCAATTAAAATTGCACATTCATACTCCCCAACTCCACTCTAGCGCTTTCCTCAGAATAAGCTTTACATTTTTTTCCTGCATTTCTGTTAAACGAATGTCAGTATGCTGTTTATAAATTCTGCCTGACAAATTGATAGTGTTGTTTATAGTTGTAATAAACCTTCAGGGGCCACAGCCAGGGTTTGGGCTTGAAGACTTGTTAGAAAATTAAATGTCACAAGCTACGTGAGAAATAAATATATCACTATCAGTTTGATATAAGTAAAATGAGTTTGATGCAGAGAGGCAGAGCTACAATCTTACAACACTTCAGCAGTCCACAGCACTCTGAATCAAAATGGGAATGTGACAGCAGGGGCTGAGAGCTATTCCCAGATCTCTTTACTACGACTCAATTGCCACAAACCCAATCAACAGTTTGATATTCACACTAAAGTGGAAAGCTATGAGAGCTTCAACCCAGCACGTATATATAGTTCTTTTCAACTATATGGCAAAAACAAGATAGGATGTTACTTCCAGTAAACCTGTACTACTGTAACGTGGCTTCAAAGTAAGCAACAGGTGGGTACATCTGCTTCATTAGTCAGTTCATTAGGCTACTTCTTCGACTTTCCAAACACTGGTAGTTGGGCTAATGGTGTAAGACACCTAATATGGTAAAACAAAGCCCATATTGATAGACATGCACTTTATTCAAAGACGGAAAAGAAGACTGATTACACTCAAGCCATATGAAGTTAATTCCATGCATTCTAATTGTCTCTGTTCCATCACCATTCATTAAAAGGCTCTTCCTTTCTGCTTATGGAAAACTAAATTAGACACCAAACGTTGTCTGCTCGCTGAACGGATCCTGCCTGATGAGTGACATCACCTGGAATGAAAACAAGCTCCTGTCAGGCTCTTTTTCTAATTTTTATTCCCAACTGGGTGCATTTCTGAAGTGAGTCTGATGGGATTCTTAAGATAGTATATTTTACACATCAGTATTTTTTAAATTAACAGAGAAGCAAAGGGGTTTAAAACAGGATAAACAGACAGCTTAAGTGCCCAGTTACAAATATATACTATATATTTCTGGCGATTCATCAGGCTTTGTAAGTATTATTGACATCATAGGTGGACATTCAGTGCTTATGAGAGCGGGGAGCAAGATTAGGAAGAAATGAGAAGAGATGGCAGGCTGTCTTACTTATCCAAGGGAGATAGGAAATGTGTTGCCTGATGGCCGCCCAGAAGGATTAGAATGACGCAAACTGAACTGGATTCTTACTTAATCGCTCACTCTCTCCATAAATGGTGAAACATTTACAATTGTCCTTCTGGCTCAAACAGACACAGATTTTCTATGGTCCTAATTTGGGTTTTGTGGCCTTCATAGGGACTGGAGTATGTTAGTCCAAACAAGTTGAGACATTTAGGGCCCTATTTTAACGATATAAGCGGACGGCGTGAAGCGCATGGCGCAGGTGCGTTTAGGGCGTGTCAAAATCTACTTTTGCTAGTTCGCGCCAGGCGCATGGTTCAAAAGGGTTAGGGTCTTCATTAATTCATAGGTGTGTTTTGGGCGTAACATGCAATAAACCAATCAGTGTCATCTCCCATTCCCTTTAAAAGCCAGGCGCGGTTGTACCTTGGCGCATTGCTATTATGATGGCGGATTTGCACCATAATATTTTTATTTGTAACCCTTTGCATGTTTGTGTGCTGCTGCGCTTCCCTGTGTGTGTGTGTGTGTGTGTGTGTGTGTGTGTGTGTGTGTGTGTGTGTGTGTGTGTGTGTGTGTGTGTGTGTGTGTGTGTGTGTGTGTGTGTGTGTGTGTGTGTGTGTGTGTGTGTGTGTGTGTGTGTGTAACAAGCATGGTGTCCACATGCTGTGCATAAGCCTAGGCGCATTTTACTAATGCGCTGTTAAAATAACAATGCTGCGCTATTGACTTTAGACCAGGTTTTGGTTGGTCGATCACTTCACGCCTGAAGATAGCAGTACGTCAATAATTCACCTGAACCTGGGGACCAGCACGCCCATGGACGCAAAGATGGGCGCAGGTGCAACTTGGCCGCTGGATGGTCTTAATAGCAAAGACACTTAACAGGCTTTGCGCCCTTAGTCATCCTTATGAAAGAATTTCATCAAGGGAGTATTTAGTTTTTAGCTGCTTTGAAAAGAGCCGATACATTTTTGTAAAATGCTGTCTCTACAAAAACCATGTTTTGAGAGAGATAAGTAGAGAGACTTCTTCTGTCACAGTCTCTTAGAAGTATTGATAGTGTTTTGAACAGTCAACCGTGGATTGCACACACAACTGACTTACTGAGCATGCATACATCTGAAAACAACCACAGGTAATTAATTACTTAGTTCTGTTAATGTGTATGACCTATAGCATGAAATGTACGGGCTAAGCCTATATACCTAAACCTACAGTCGACACTGATGCTCTGGTCAAGCCAACACTGCTGATGGCTGTGATACAATGTGCATCATCCTTTCTTCGAGCGTACAATAATAGAAGGAACTAAGAATGTTTCCCCACAAAGCATCATAAATGACATGCCTATTCAGAGTATGTGTAGTGCATTCAAATGATTTGAAGGATAGAAGTAACCACAATTAAATGATAATAAACAAAAGCTGTGATGATAATCCAATTTACTTTTACAGTCTCTGAATTATCACTCAAGTGTTGCTCCCTTTCTTTCTGGGGCTGCAAGCCTTGTACTCGCCCTGCAAATGATGAATGTGAGCAAGTGATGATAAACTACAGAGCACGACTCCATTTCTTTTCCTTTTTTTAGATCACAGCGGTCTTAATCAAAACACTTCATCTAGTACAGTATCTCTCAATAGTTCAGTTCACATGGATTCACTTTTTCCTCTCTTAAGGAGTAGAAATGATGCCTACCTTTGAGCCCAGGACTTTTTTGCACAATAAAATCTTTTGAAAAACGTGCATTTTTTTATTCTCTCTCCCAAGATTAAGACAGTTTGAAAAGCAAAACGCAAAAATAACTCCTTTTAAGTACATTTTTCTCACTAATGACCAATCTAGAAATTACTTCCACCAACTAATCAAAGTATCTCTCGTACGCGATGAAATAGTACCAAAATAACGTAAAACTATTATTACACTGGAAGGAACACTCACGGACGAAGTTGTACTTCTTGGAATAATACGGCCACCGTAGGAGTTAAAATGCGCTCGGAATGGGAGGGGCTAGAAAGTACTATTCAGTTGGTTATCATAATTATACAATTTCACCGCTAGATGGGAGAAATTATTACACAATGTAGCTTTAAATCAAAAATGCCCGCTAAAAGTTGCCAAGCCCAAAGTGATGTGCTTACATTCTTGGAATAGCCTAACTCTCAAAAAATTATATGAAATGAAAAGATGATTCTTTAAGTTAAGATGCCATTACTTGGGCTAATTAACCCCTTAACCCCCTTTTGCCCTAAGCTGTTTTTTCTTGGTTTATTTACAGACTTCTGGCATAGTCATGGCATGCCTTAGCTATGCATGTCAGAAATGCAAAAATATCCCTCCCAACACTGTTGGAGGCATTACAAATGGTGCTGCGCTCAAACCTTCCCAACACTGTCTTTTCCCATCATCACTACCTCCTCACACACACACACACACTACAGTGGGACAACCTCATTGGTACAAAGCAGATCAATGAAACCCACACAGTTTTCACACAGCTACACAGGTATCATCGGGCTCCATCAGGAATGCTAAATGGGAAAGAAGAACACAAAGCAGAGTATACTAGAGTTGTTATCTGCTGGCTTAGCAGCAATTCTATCAAGCTGGCAATTCAAGAGCAATAATATGTTTTCTTCATGAATTTTAATTTGGCAACCACAATTTGATTCAGTTAGCCACAAAGCTTTAGTGCGTAACTTTTTGATATTAATGAACGTCCGTTACATTCAAGCCATTGCCAAATGAGTTGCTACAAAGCTAATTAAGACTATCAGCTCCACACAACTCTCTCTGTATTTATATATCAGCCTGTCAATACAGTATATCGGTCAGGCTCACGCCATTAACAGCAATGAGTTAATGAAAAAGGACCCTGGCAGATCCACCATGCTCAAAACCTGGGCTTTGTTTAAATGCCACAAAAGCTGCCAGCTTCCTTTGATGGCGGTCACAATAAGACAACAGCTTAAATGTCAACCGGCACGTACCAAGTGTGACCTCTCAAAAGACAATCCATTCTCCTAATTGTAATCTGCCTGAAATTCTTTCATCATTGATCATACCACACAGTGACCATTCACTTGATTTCACATTTTGTGAACACATGACTCAGGGCAGGACAAACTCAGACTCAATACTCTAAGGAAATCCATTAGTGCTTTATACATCAACCTTCCTTATCCGCCATAAAAACTTTAAAAAATGGCATCCAGTTCTAGGGGCAGCGGTGAATCAGCAGAATTCACACCAGTGTTTGTCAAGCACTTGCCTTGAGTTTCGTGGGGACTAATGAACCAGTCTGGTGTGTGCTGGTGTGTGTGTGGACTGGCTGATTGTAAAAGGAAGCTACGCAGCATCCAATAACACACAGAGCGCTGATTTAGAGGCTTTTAAGCTCGCAAATGAGCAGAGGAGCAATCAATTAGCAGCTTTAGTAACTATCACATTTCAGCTATCAGCTAACATGCTAACAAGCCACTGTTGTGGAATAAGACTGCTTATCCAACCCTGTTTGGTACCGAGCCAAATGTGTGTAAATGTCTAGTCATAAAAATAGTCTTGTTTACTTATTCTTCAATCAGATATCTGGGTTAAATCATTATTTTCTCGTTATGGACCATGGCACAACTGCCTGTGTTAAAATAGCATTTAACATTTGAGAACTTTGACTTCTTTTGTTAAATGCCAAATTACATAATGATTGTTAATCCCTAAAAGTATGCACATTATCAACTTTTGAGAATATAATCATCATCAGGAATGCCAACTGTTTACAGTAGATCAATTTTGGGAAAATGGAACACTTTATCCTGTTTACTGACACACACACACACAGACAAGCTCATAGATAGCAGATTGTTTTATTTTTAAAGACGTTTAGATGGATGACTTTCAGTGTTTCTGTGTGTGTGTGTGTGTGTGTGTGTGTGTGTGTGTGTGTGTGTGTGTGTGTGTGTGTGTGTGTGTGTGTGTGTGTGTGTGTGTGTGTGCAGTTTGATGTGTTGATTGGCCTGGTTTAGCTTAATTACTGCATTCCTGTGGGCTCAGCAGCTCACAGGTACTGTCAAAGCAATATTTCATTTTGCAAGTTTTGGTTTTCAACCACTGGTTATGGATTAATGTACTGTAAGAAGCAGGTGGATCAGCTGTTTGACGTGATCTAATTTCTTTGTTAATATTGACACAGGTACACCTTTTTAGAAGTAGGGCTATAGTATTATTTATTATTAATTACATTGGCATTTAATAAAGCTAAGCTAGGCTGTTTTTTTTTCACTAGTAGAGCTGAAAAGATTAATTGTCAACCATTTTGATTGTTGATTTTTCATTTCGTCATTTATCCCAAAAGAATCTGCTACTTTTTCTGTTCTATATTATTTCAAATTGATAATATTGGGGTTTTGGACTGGTTGGACAAACTGGTAACTTGAATATTAAGATAAAAATCAAAACAATCAATAATGAAAATAGGTTGCAGCCCTTAATTCTAGCCTACCTAGAAACTATGAATGGACATGTTTTTTCCCCAAAACCCAACCGTATTTTTCAGATAAGCAGCGATCAGGAGGTAAAATCTTTTATGGGGGAAAAAAATCCATAAGGGCCACTCCCCCCGATGGCTGCTAACCGTGTTTATTCTGTGAATCTGTTGACAAAATGTCTCTTAAAACAGGTAGGGTCACTCACACATATTGATTATTCTGTCCCGAAAAAACAGGGAGACAACTTTTGAGTTTACCAACCATGGACAAGTAATACATTATTAATTTGTGTGTGTGTGTCTGTGGAGAAAGTTTGATTAAACTGTTTTGACAGAGAGGCCTCTACCACCCAGAAAGATGCCCTCTAACAAAGTGCTGCAGCAGTTTATCCCTTCCCTTGTGGAATCACCTTCATACACCCCACAGTAATGTACCAGCACGCACGCACGCGCACGCACGCACGCGCACGCACGCGCACACACGCACGCACGCGCACACACACACGCACACACACACACACGCACACACACACACACACACACACACACACACACAGTGCCTAGTGGTGGGTGACAAAGACAAAATTAGTCACAGCATTATAGCAATTATTAAGGCTGCAGCTAATAATTATTTCCCTGTGGTGGTCTATAAAGTGTCTAAAATAGTGAAATAGTGCATCAAAAAAATCCTAGAACCCAAAGGTGATATCTTCGAATTGCTTGTTTTGTCTGACCAAAAGTCCCAAACATAAAGATATTCGTTTTACAATGTTATAAAAGAGCAAATCCTCACATCAAGACATTGGAAGCTACAGTTGGGCATTATTTTGCTTAGAAATGAATTTAGCTTAACAATTGTGTCTTTTTGACAGTCTAATCTGCTCTAACCTAATTAATCAACTAATTGTTACAAAACTTGTAATAATGTTCACTTGAGTGTTCAGATTCTCATGCTATACACTTCAATTCATGCTCATATTAATTAACATGGTTGTGTTTGACTGTAAAGGATTAAGACCCAAATATTAATAGGATGACTTTACTTATTTTATCCAAGTAATTCTGGTCCCCTAAAATTAGGGTACTGTGGGTAAAAGGGCTACAAATCCTACACCGTACATCTGTTGTGTAAAGTACTGTACTGCTGAATTTTTACCTCATAGTCACAATTTAATTACAGATCCAATGACCTGAGGCACACTGCCAAACTATCAAATGGTGTCTCTGTTTAAATGTATACAGAGTGCACTGTACATATACACCCAAAATCCACCCTTGTTTGCAAAGTCTGCCATGCAACAGGAAGCAGAGCAGGAAACGTCTGCTTTTATACTCAGATGCCAGTTTATTAGATACACCTAGCTACATGAAGGTAGGATTTATTGCAGGGCTGTTGCATTAGACTGCCTTTCTGCTAAACCTATCTAATAAATTGGCAACTGAGTGTACGTCATAACTTTAAATGTATTGTCATCACTATGAAAAGCACTTTGAATTGCTCTTAGATAATCTGGAATGTGAACTAAAAGTCCTCTTCTTGGGAGAAAGGCTGATGGATACAGTTTAAAGCTCCAAGAATAGCTACATACAATGGACTTTGTGTTTAGAATATTAACCATAGACTTACATAGTTCTTTAACTCATTTATCAAGCAAAACTACCATTCACTGCAATTAAAAAAAAAACTCAGGGGTTTTGGACTGGAAATTTGAAGACGTCACCTTGAACTCTGGGAAATTGTATTGACTGACAATGTATAGAATTAGATTAGATTAGATTAGATTAATCTATAGATAGATTTTAGATTACTATGTAATAAAATTAATTGTTACCAGCACTCCTCTAACCCATATTTTGCAAGTGACAAAACCAGTTTAGTGCCTAACCAGTTTAGTTTCGACAGTCACATGACATGGAAGGATAACGTACTTCTTCCAAAGGGCACTTCTGCCATACAGATAACAAATGTACAGTAGCTAGCTCACACCCACCAGAAAGTGGCCAAAACTTTTCAACTTTCAATTCCCTTTACACACTCGGATGACTGAACAGATGAGTTTCCGTGACTGTAATGCTGTGTCAATAACATTAACCTACGGTACTGCATGAATGAAACTAACAACAGGAAAACCTTTCAAACATGAGAGCGTAGGCTAAGCTAGAGAAAAAGGCAAGTCAGCTCATCAGGTCTGGTTCCGTACTCCCTGGACGTTAAGTACGACTCACACACAGGGGAGGAACCCCGTGTAGGCTACACAGGCGACCGTTTACTACAAACCGCTCTGTGTGGGCAGTTTACTTACATGATATAACCTTTAAACCCAGTAACGTCTTAACGTTACCTGCGAAGAAACTACAACAACAACAACAACAACAACAACAACAACAACAACCGCATACCAACCGCATCATTACTAGCTAGTTAAATCTGAGCACCAAGTTCAGTCAAGGGCTGTCAACTTTACCTCCTGCACGGACAGGCTATCTATGAGACGCGGTGAAGAGCGATATTGTTTTTTTTCTCCTGAATTTCTTAACGGACACAAACACCCTTCGCCATGTGCGAGAATGTGACAGAAAAAAACATTGCAGTTTACACACACACACACAGGCGAGGTTTATTCGACTCACCAGCAACACCAACATGAACATTTTCGCCTCTCTCATCCGACTCCCGTGGAGGTTCCAAGAGGCCATGATGCCGTTGCCACGTCTGGATACGCAGGCGCAATCGGTTTTCCATGGATTCTTGCGCACGGCGCAATGCTCTATGGGAAATGTAGTTGTTGAGGGATATTCCGCGGAAGGTGTTTCACCTGCCGCCTCCAACCAGCAAGATACCCCTTTTTATGTTATTTGAGTGGAAGTACTAGCAGTCTACATGATTTTGTTTTGCTCAGCATAATACAGCCATATTGCAAGACAATTAATTAGGCAAGAGGGTAATTAGGAAAGTGGCTTGTGATTGAATGGCTCTTAATTAGCCTTGCTCTTTATTCATTCGATGCCTTTGCTTTAGAGCATTTGGTTTGATTATAGCTGTACAATGTACACTCAGTCTCACTTATGCGGTGCTTGGGCCAATACGCCATACAAATAGGAGCCTAAATGCATATAAAATGGACAACGAATCCAAAGTAAAAAAAATAAAAATGTATATAGGCTAGCTATATATCTTTAGATGTTTTTTTTACATAGCCTACTCTATGCATATATAGAAGTACATATAGAATAGAACAGAAACACATGGAGCATTCACTTAAATGAACCTTATTTTGTAGTTACTTTTGCCCATCAGGTTAAGCCTATATATCAAACTGAGGCATAAAGAAAGACAACAGCATAAATACGTTCTGAACGGATATTGGTTCCTAGGCCTACTGCTTCTTTCCTCGCCACTACAAGTCATACCCACGTGCTTATAGCCGACACTATGCGGTCACAATAGAATTGTTTGTGCTTGAGCATAACAATGTTTTTTGGATGGAGTTTATACAAGAAAAATAATGCATACGCCTGTTTAAATCCTACATCCGGATAGTCACTAGAATATAATAGAATAGAATTAACGTGAAACATTCACTTAAATTAGCCTACTCATTCTGTTCACTTTAGTTTGCCCATCAGGTTTCTTTGCAGCATGAAAATGAGGTATAAAGTCTAATTTAGCCTTATTCGTTTTCTGAATGGAGTTTGTCTTATTGGCTACTATTTTTCTCAGCCTACATCTGGCTGAATAGAATTACTTTGGTCCAGGGTAGCCTATGCTACAACGTGTTTACTGTTTGAACAAAACAGCAAAAAAAACATTTCAATGCCCAGTGGAATTGTATTGCCAGGTAACCCCCGCACACGGACACACAGCAGGTACTCTGGAGTCCCAGACAACAACATGCAGGGCAGATCTTTCCCAGAAGCCTTTTGTCTCTCCCAGGTTGTGATTCACTCTCAAACACTGCCTGCCTTTCCTCTGGACGGACGCGCTGTTGCGACACTCTTCAAGCTCTCCGGGGGTGTCCATGCGCACTTCCTCCCTATTGCGCTTGCAACTCGGCCCAGTCTTTGCTTGCTATCCCCCCTCACTCCCCCACCTCCCCCTGTCCCCCCTCAACCCGGTGGTATCGTCCGACGCTCAAGGAGATAGAGCGCAGTTGTCGGCTGCAGGTCGCTCGGAGAGGGACGCGCACAGCGGCTGAGGACGCAACACTAGAACCCGTCTCTATTCTGTCTCTACTGCTTAGAGTGCGAGTCTGATTCTCTCCTCATCTCTGCCTGGCATTGCCATCAACTTAGGGAATACAAACATATTCTAAGGTAAAAGGAAAATCACTTTTTCTTTCTTTTCTTTGGCAGAAATACCCGAAATGACTGGTAGAAAAGCACTTTTGAGGTGTGTTGTGCACCAGTTCCCAGCTTAAATCCCGCTTTAGATTGACACGGTAGAAATGGATGTAGCTCGATTTTGATTGGGGTGCTGGATTTTTAAACCGACACAATAGCCTGCTTTAGCTTGAGTAACCTGCTTAGATAAAATTAAAAAATCATCTTCCATCAATAATGGATTGGCTGCTCATACGCGGTACAACCATGCTGTGGGGTCCGTTTTTCTCTGGACGATGTTTCTATCAGAGCAGTGTTTGAGCAATGTGGCGTTTTTTAATTGTAGCCTAGCCGTAATGTTAAACACTTTTCTGCGCTTTTGCCCAGTTTGGCTGTTTCAGGCGAGATGATGTGTCCGTTGATAGCATGTGTTATTCAGAGCAGTTAGCAGTTCCTTTATGCCACGCCAGTTTTACTTTCCACTCACGTTTTATCCCGGGATCAGAGGAGCATTTGTGGACTGCAGGAGCTGCCTGTGCCTGCCACATTAGCGCGGTCTCAAACTTACTTTGTACTGCACGCTGCCCTGTAGTCCCGATCCAGACGTGATGTAGGCTACTTTAGAAAATAATCTTCAGGGGAAACTTCGTTGATATGATTTCTCAGGAAAGTGGATTGTATAAGTGGTGTGCGTCTCACTTGCAGTTTTCATTCTCAAATGATCTATATTCAAAGTGGTAACCTAATTTGGGTTACACATATGTGGTTTAGTATCTTGTCCTTTTTCCAACTTTTCTTATTTAGGCTTATGAATTGTGTCGTCCGCCTTATAGACTGCTCATAATGACCTCATTGCGTATCAATTCCAATTAGCAAATTGGCTTTTACGCGCGGAATGCGCAGCCGTTTTCGCACATTCAGTGTGAAACATTCTTTTATTCTTTCAGCAAACGTTCGTGCGACTAATTCTGCATGAAAACACTCAAAATCAGCTCAGAAAGTCATTATTCATGAGCTTGTCACATGGATGAATTGCTACCCAATTTCTCAGAGACATTTCTGATCTGTTTTATATTTAATTCTAAAGAGGGATAAGTGTCCAGCAGAATGCTTCCCAGAGTCGGGATGTCGAACAAAGTTACAGTTTTATAAAATAGGACATTTCCCTCTTAAGTTGATTGTTGTGAAATGCATTGTTGGAGAGGGAGGTGGGCTGTGGTGTTGCAGAGCAACAGAGGGCAGTGTTGAGTAGCACTGTACAGCTGTGATGACACCTTGCCAGGTGAAGTTTGGTGCATCATGTGCTAGACCAGAGATGAACAGTGGGTCACTGCAGGTGGGCCCCCAAATTATTGTTAATATTTGAAAGTTTTTTGGTCCAAAATAAAATGTTTTAACATGAATCCAACATATTATTAGCAAATATAAATCCCCACTGATGTTAGGCTTACTGGCATATAGGTAAGGTAGTCACTAAGGTAGCCATCCACAGATACAGTATATCCTAAGGATTCACTCTGCCACATGTATGTTTAACATTAAAAGATGGTTTCTAAAATCATGCTGACAATTATTATTTTCATAGCTTAGTATTCTTTGCACTAAATAGCTATGTATAAAGGCTTTATGCCGCCCTACACTTTATTGTAGGCCCAGTTTATTATGGAACTTCATTTTGTACAATATTAGTAGTAGGGGGTCCCTGCTCAGTCTCTCTTTCAGTTAAGGAGTCCTTGGTTTAAAACACGTTGGTGAACCCTGTGCTAGACTATCTGCTCTGCTCTCCACAAGTGAACACAGAGTTCAGCAGACCCGCTTGTCTGTGTGCTGGAGCAAAGGTGCAGCACCCATTCAAGCTTGCACAAACGAAGACATAATAGGGACATTGCTTTAATGGATGTGTGATTTTTTTTTTTTTACTTCAGGTGATTAAATGTCAAGCACTTTTGAACAGGCTTTTATCTGCAGCCGGTTTACTGGGAACAGCTCTCAGAGACATTTAGTCCATAGCTGAACATTTTCAAGGCTTAAAAATATCACATTCACTCGACTGAATTAATCAAAACACCTTATTCACTTGAGAGCTATTTTGCACCACCAGTAACTGCCACTACTGGGGCTTTCAGAAGCTTTGTTAGAGATTCCCTTGTTTTCATCTGTAACATTTTATCGAGCCTCAGTGGTTCAGAGTCTTCAACAGCGTCAATGAAGGACACTTTAATATTCATTAACACTCAAATGGCTCTCAAAAGGAACTGAGCATGGCTGGTTTGAGTTGTAACAAACGTGTCAGATGACATAATGAGTTTGTTTTGCAGTTCAGCTTTTCTTTTTTCTTTATTTTTTTTTAAACCACTTTGCTTCTCGTTAAAAACACGACACGGACAGAAAATGTTTATATTGCTGTCCCCCTAAATCATTTGATAACTATAATTAGTCATCCAATGAATCAAATATTCATATTACTTTGCTACAGTATTATTCCTCCAGTAGACTAATAATTGCACACGACCATAGCACGTAATCCTGTTCTATTCTGTCCTGTTTTCATAAACATCCTAATTCTCCCTGTCTGGAATTCAAAACAGCAGTTGGCACGACTCTTTATTTTGCTCATCAACACGTGTGAAAGTCCCATATCTTATCCCTCTTTTGATTGATATTCATATATTCCTAGATGTTTTATCAGGCCCACGCTTGTCTAATGGATGATTAACGCTTTTGTTATTTGAAGAACTGTTTTAGTATCCTGGGTCAGTCCTTTGAAATGGAAAACAGGTTTTCATCTTTCATGAACTTATGAGGGCTCTTGACAGGTCCTGGTGGGGGGAACCAGACCAGCAGAGCAAAAGAGATCTAAAACTCCAAAACAAAACACAAACTGGAATGACCCCCCCCCCCCCCCCCCCCCCCAACTCCTCTTAAACCACCTCTGTATTCCTCCGTCTCTCCTTGATGTCTATGTAGTTACAGTGAAAGTGTTTTTGATTATACGTCGAGGTCTGTGTCTTCGTGGCATCTGATGTCGACATAAATAATTCATTTTCATTAACTAATATGGTAGATGTGGAGTACTCGATGAGCCGGCAGCTTCTTCATCAAAATTTTAATGATGCATATTTAAACTTTGCCATGTGGATTATTCCTGTTGTCGGGCATCATTTGAGAGGGCGACAAACGGATATGAAAGTTTAATGTCTGGAGAACTTGATCTCTCCTCTCCTCCATTTGATATTACCTCTCTAAGAAAAAAGAAAACAATGCCACGTTCAGTATGGCCTGGCCTCCATGATCGTGTGAGTGTTGACGTGCGTATGTGTCTGTGTGTCTGAAGAGATAACAGACGGATAAAGATAACATATAGTTCAGTCTGGTCTGAGGGAACACTCTTCACATAGCTTCAGGTCTATAAAGCTAGAAAATTAGTATCCCAGAGTTGACAGACTGTTTTGTCATTTCAAGGTGCAGCTTTTCACGAACCAAAACCAAGGAGGAAAGTGACGACATCTACAGCACGGTATTTCTGCTGTTAGCCTGTCATTCAGCTGTTTAGTTTTTCATGCACGTCAAACAAGAACTCCAGGACACCTGTCCCTGCTCATAGGGAACCAGACTTCAGTTTATTTATTCGCTGTAACACCTCATGCTCTTTCCTTGAATCCTACTTGAGAGCGTTCACAACAAAAACGCATTTCCACGCCTTAGAAACCCAGGAAGGATACTCTTAGAACAGCTGCGAGGCAGTGTGTGGCTAGCTGAGACGTGCTCTGCTGACCGTTGATCTTGATTTTCCTCCCTTTTTACATTCCCTGAGCCTGGAATGTGAAAGTGAAGCGGAGAGATTTTAGCCTTTTAAAGTGGCCTTCTTGAGCAGGATTCACATGGTAATTAGGTCAGGGCACACTGAGGAAAAACAAAGCTGTCTGCATGCAGAGAGAGCAGAACACGTTTTTGTTAAGATGTTTCAAGCAGTGGAGTGGAGAGACACGCAGTAAGGTGCTTCCTTAAAGTGTCTCTATATGTTCAGAAGACTGGAGTCACATTGGAGTGTCTGTTGCTCTCTGTTATGTAAATATAATGGCAGATTTGAAATCACAGTTTGTGCCACTGTGATTTGTGGTGGCAGCCCTGTCCTCAACATTCACTGTGGTCTTTATACCCAGAATACAAAGCTCTGCTGCCTTGTCACCTGATTGTGATTATGCTGTCCCACAGTGCTGACATAAATGTTGCCATTTTACATTCACACAGTCTCCGAAGCCTGATTGAGGTCCTGCGCCTCAGTACACCTCATTTTATTATCTCCGGCGTAATCCTGGAGGAAATCATACATTCGGTCATGTGTGTGTGTGTGTGCGTGTGTGTGTGTTTAACAATTTTTGAAAAAAAAAAAAACTATTTTATTGATTGCTCTGTTTTATACCGTCATTAACCGCACTCCTCAATCCTCTTAACAGGCCGGTAGGGGCCACAAGTAATCAACAGCAAATTACCTGGCAAAATGCATTTTTGAATCAAATCGAAATCGGCTAGGCTAAGAACAAGCCTAGTCTGTTGCGGGCCACATTTTGGCCTTTGTCGTGGCCCAAATACTGACCTCCATAGAAAAATTTGAACCGGATTGCATCTACAGATGTTATGATCCACTAAACGATACGAGATTAATAAATTCCAGTTTTAGTTATCTTCGCCGCTATCTTGAGTGAAGGAAGGACCATTGAGTGTGATTCAACCCTTCACCTGGCAGAGATCTACACTCTACTGAGTGCACATTTCTAGTTGGAAATTAAAGCATTCCTCAGCTATTCTACAACTTCTGCAGAAAGATGCAAATTATAGATTGGGATTGATTTTTTTTGGGGTTGATGGGAGTATTCTGTGGCCAATTTTGTTGTCAGCAACAAACTGTAGCCTGACAGATACTTTGCTTCAGGCCAACAACATCCTGATGAGAATCTGCCAATTCGACCTTAGTTCAGTCTTTTGTTCATGACGGATTAGGTTTGAGGGAAAATGTGTGCTTGTGATAACCAGACAGTTTGAGCCGTCAGCAGAGGGAGGCCAGCGGTCTGCGTGGTGCAGTCTGAGCCAGTGAGTGGAAATGAATAATCCACAATGTCTGTCTGGGTCCCCCCCAGCCTCCCAGGATCTCATTGTTTCTGAATGCAGAGTGCACTTGCCATGGCCTACGCTTGCAGTGTCTGTTTGTAACCTGGCCTCTCTCTGCCTCAGCACACAACCTCGTCGTCTGCGAAATCCGATACGGCTGCAGAGTCTCTGCACTCTGTCTGCAACCTTGCTAATTAATGCTTGATGCGACCCAACAGTCTTAATTTGTCCCTGAAACGTTATCATCATTGTTTGCCCTCCCTTTTCCTGTGTTGCTATTACTGTACCTTTACAAACAGGGTGCATAGAGATAAAAAAAAAAGAACAAGCCGGCTGTCAAACTGAAAATAAACTGGTGAGAAGAATGTTCCATCAAATATTTATTATGGTTAATGTAGTTCTAAATGGATAATTAAATTAATCAATTAGGCGATCAGTTTATCATTCAGGGTATTTATCATGCAACAATGTCAAACATTTGTTGCTTGGATAATTTTCATTATTTTCTGAGATTTTATAGACTGAAAGGATTAATAAAAAAAAATACATCATTTGTTGCAGCCCTGGTTTGCTGTCCTGTCATTGCACATAATTCTCAAACTTGCACTGACTGAAAATCATCATGAATACACAGCTACGCGGCATTTCTCCTCTATCAGTCATTTGAAGGACGGAAGGTGTTTTCCTCAAAGTGCCAAACTATTCAGTATTTTCCTTCTCCTCACACATTCTCATTGTTATCCCTCTTGGTAGTATAATTGGTGTGTGTGAGTGTGTGTGTTGTGTGCAAGCATGCGCTCATACATTCATGTGCGCATGCGTGCATGTCTGAGCAATTTGATTTTTCCCTTTGTATGCGTGCGAAGCGGACGTGAAGGCATGTGCCTTTTCTCTCCCGTCCCTCCTCTGTTCAGTCCCGGCAAGGTCTGAGCAGGGCGAGAATAAAAGGGGCGCAAGAGGAGGAGAAAGTGCTCCCACAGTTGATTTGGCCATTGTGGGGGGAGGAACACTATTCCCATTGATGCTCTGGACGCATGGTTGAGACCCCTAGAAGCTTTAGGAAGGGAGCTTATTCAAGGCTTGATGTGACCCGGAGGACTGGGTTGGAAGATGGGTGTTGAGCCCATTGTGGGGACGGTGGGAACATTGTCCCTGCTCCGCTGCTTTAATACCACTCTGAACCACTGGCTCTATGAGCTGGATGGGCTCTCAGGTTGTCTGTTTTTGCTTTACAAGACACTTGAGAGGTCTCTTATGTTAGAGGTCTCAAAGATATCTGAGAAACATTATCCTAGAGGCTCCCATTAGAAAATCTACCATCATTTTTAATTGAATTTGTCTATTTAGTTCAGCTTTTGTTTCGATATAATATCAAGATCCTGTTATGAGAGTTGATATCCTCTCAGATTGTGTAATATAGTGAACTGGTTTCATGTTGTGCTTTCCATGGTCTTAAACGCTATTTTTCGTCTAATTCGTCACCCAATGATGTTGAAATTCAGGCATTTAGACTAAAACAATACCTCTTGCTATTATATTAAATTGGTACGATACGTTAAGTGAAAACGGTGTACATTCTCTCAAACCTGCCACCAGTAAAATGTTTGACAGCACAACATCAAACAAGTCATGTTTAGCGTGACAGAAGTCCTGTTCTGACATAAATTACTAGTACCAGTATTTCTAAACATTTCTGTTGTATGGCATATCTCTATCATATACACTGTATGGAATGCATGTGATAATGTGCCATGGAAACCACTGTATAAAGTGCACAAGCGTTGATACGTGCCTTCATCAAACTATTACTTTTGTTTCAAATCCATCCTCAGCATTCCTCTTAAGGACCACTGGGTTTCCGATTTTACTTTGAAAAAATTGTGCTCTGCTTTAAGGAACCCTCCTAATGGAATAAGGCTCATTTTACCCTGCCGTACCCTCTAAAATGGTTATATCTCTTCCAAATGGAGTTACAGGGCGAGAGCTCCTGTCTTGAGTCTGTGCTCTGTGAAGTAATAGGTTTGCTGTAAGCCCTCCAAACAAGGCATGGATTAGGACACATTGGCAACTCCTGTGGTGTTTATCTTGCTATGTATTTACACACTGCAAGGGAAAATACTGACTTCATAATATGTTTTACCACTTTTTCTATTGTGTTTGGGATTATTTGGCATTAGAGGCTGGCATGATTCAGTTGATCATCTGAACAATACCAGCGGGTTTGGAGGCTATTAGCTAAAGCAGATCAGAGTCCCTGATGTGTTTACCTAAAGTTTTATTAGCATTGGTTTGTTTCCAGTATCAGACTTTGATGAACTGCCTCTGATAGGTCGTATAACTGGCTCATTAGAGAGCACAGCACATGCATCTCTGCTGGTCAGCAGTCTGGTGTTTGCTAATGTGCCTGTTTGTTAGTTTGCATATCCATGTGCTTGTGTCCATGTGTGCATATGTGGGTCTGCGTCGGTTTTCCATATTTGCAGTAATGGCTGGGAAATCAGCAGTTAGCAATAGCAGGCAGCTGGTCTCCGCTTATACCGTTACCCACAACCCACCATCACCGTAGGCCACGTGTAATTGGACAACCACATGTCAGGCTGTTATTTGCAGTATGAGCCTAAGGATTTTGCAGCACTAAATATGATGAGAGCAGTTGTGAGCTGTTGGATGGGCTGGAAATGCAATGCTATAGCTAAATTCACTGGAGAGTAAAGGGTGACTGGGGAGAGAAATTCCCATCAAGATTTTTTCCATGTTCTCCTATTTTCCTGATCCACATAGATGTCCTCTGAACCCTGTCAAGTTTTGCATTAAGATCTGACTATATGACCTAAAACTGATAATGATAATGTCGAATGTAACAATAATTTTCAAGAAAATACATTGGCAAATGGGATTTTCTGAATTGTTTAATAAAGGAGTATGAATGGTTAAGGAGATACTTTTGAGTTAATTTCAGCTCTGTGTCATGGCAGTGTCGGCAATGTGTTTAGATGAATGGTTTGGCTGCCCTTCATGGTGCCAGTGCACAGAGCTTCCCATAGAGCAGAGCAGCGGAGGTCTGCCACAATCCGCCGAATGATGCAAAATGTGTCGCGGAGGTCTGCGGCATCGGTCATCACTCCACAATAAACAGCAGAGCAGAGGATTCATCACTAGTAGCATTTGAACTACTGAGGAACACAATATGGACGGGGCCAGTGACACGTGTAGCAGCTGGAAGAAATTAAATACACGGCAGTACACATATATACAGACACTGCTAGTGCTGTTTTCTGGTTTCTGGTGGTTGCTTTATCATTCCGCTTTTATTTTTTTCTTATTTCCTTCTCTCTGACAATTTCATCTTCCCCTGTTAAAATCTTGATCCTCGAAATGTTTCATGCTGCATGTGTTATTACTGGCCCTGACCCTAAGACGCAAAGCCACAATTACAAACACAATTGGACAATTATCTCTCAATCTTCCTCAGCTACCACACTGGAATCTGAAAAACATTTTGTCACCTCATGTTCACTTTTTGAATATATTTCATGAAACACGCTATCATGCTGACCTGATAATATCAACTTTCAGATGCCATTCACACTGTGTTCTACCGTGTACCTTCTTAATCCAAAATAATCACCAGTGACAATTCCTCCAACAACCTGCTTTCAAGGCCTCTGGTCACTTTCTCTGGGAAAACAGCGTTCAGCGTGTGTACAAGACATGCCGTGGTTCTGAATTGAGAAATGAGTGACAAAGGGAAGCAATATAAGAGACCACATATTCTGTTGTGTGGCAGCTATATGCCTTTCACATCTCAGAAGCCAAAACATTTCAAAATTCTCACAGAGAATCAGACCGGGCTATTATGCAGTGTCTGCGTTTGATAGCTTTTCCTATTTGACCAGGGTAGCAATAAGCACCTAGCTCTACTCCAGCTTAACCTGCCAGACGTTGAGGAGAAATTATTCTACTCCATCTTTTGACCTTTTTGTTTGGCTCTTGCCAGAAATCTCTTGGTCTTAAGCCAACAGACAGACTGGAGTTTTTCTCCACCAAAATGTGCTGATTTGTGATTCATGTTGCGTGTGAGCCGTGGGCTCGTTTCTGGAGTTGAGGCATGCTGCAAGAGTAGCTTTAATCAAGAGCTCATTAGTTAACTGGTGCTGAACATGGAGAACATATACGACCACACGTCTATAAAATGTTTCTAACAGCAAACACTCAGTGGAGACCCTTCAGTATAAGACCTTTGTCCGCATTTGATGTTTGACAGCTGCAGTGCACCGTGAAAAGGTTGCTCTGTCTGTCACCAGTGACAAGTCTGACAGATGGGTAAAACAAATGTTTAAGTCAACAAAGTGGAACAAAAAGTTTGATGCATATAAGTTCTGCCCCCTCAAGCTTCACATGGTCAGTTGTAAACACATTTTTTAGCCCCACTACCTCTAGAGCACCGCTGAGTTTGGTTGGTTTTGGTAACTATGACGATAGACGTGGCTCTCGGCAGGGGCAGGAGGGTCTGTTTCAGACTTAGGCTGACAGAGAAAGAGAGGAGTGTGACAGTGATTAATGTCCCAGCAGAAACAGAGACAGTCGACTCTCAGGGCCCAGTCGTCACCATCAGAGTGTTAAGAAGCATATCGGCCTCACTAGCACGAGAACGCAAAGGATTTTAATCACAATCATTTGAATTATTTATTACACAAAAATCTATTACTTTTCTGACTTGGCGGATGAAAGCTGGAGTAAATTGAATTGTTGGATTAAGCCAAGAAGGAAATGAGATTCACCTGTGTGTCTCCTAAAATCAATCGTTGCTATCCAGCTGATTAATGGAAACACATTTGTCTCAGCGTCCCCGTCTACCGCTCGCCTCTTATTCCGAGACATCAAAGAAGCCGAGGTGGCCTTTCAGGTGGCGTGGGGAGAGGGGCTAGTTGTTAACTGTTGAGAGTCACGTGATCCCCCGGTTTCCCTGCAGCCTGTTAACAAGGAAGTGAAGTGATGGAAGACCAGAGGACAAACGTCTGCATCACAGAGATAAGCAGCCAACCGTGCTTCCTCGTTCCACTGTCCACCCCCCACCCCCCCAACAAAGACACAGAGTGTCTAGATATTTGGCCAGCAGGGTTATGGGTGATGGGAAACTTACAGTATGCACCTTACAGACATCACTTATTGCATTACTTGGATAGTCTGCTTCTGTACTTGCACATAGAGCCATACACACATGTACAGACCTTATTCTCCCTTCATGTTGGATACAAAAGCATTGCTGCAATACCTGTTCCTCTTTCATGTCCCCCACCTCTATCTCAAGGTCCATTAGAGCTCTTTTTGAGGTTCTTGGTCTCTGCCTGGGTCTTCGCACTTCAGCGCACTTTCCCTCCCCTGTCCCTTTACTCTGCTGCTCCCCCATAACACTGCAGCTGAAAGGAGCCTCTGTTGGACTGCTATAGTGCATAGTGTGTGTGAGTGCATGTACTGCAGTTAAAGTTCATCCTCAGAGGGAAAAAAGCCTCTTACTCTTCATCTTGCGCCCCTGCCCACCACCTTCAAACACTCTTTGCTCTCTGTGACTTGATCCTCTGCCCCTCCCGTCTTATGTCGATAAGCAGCCCATAGGAGCTCAAAGCCCACAAACTATGTGATTCCGGTGTAAGACTTAGTAAAGACATGATGAATGAGCTCCAGGCATACACACAGTGCTTTGTGTATTCATTCAACTACAGGAGGTAACATTACCTTGTCATTTTTTTCCCCCCACACCTGTCTAGCTTCTTCACCTGACCTCAGTGGATTAAGCGTGAAGGCCTGTTTTCATATTCCTGTACACAAAATGCTAAAGAACCACCGGTACCTTTGATAGGAAGGAAGTGGAGCACTTTGCAGCAATGTGTAAATCGGCTGCTGGATGTTTGATGGCAGAGTAAATGTCTGCCCCCGCTCACAGCAGATTGCTTTTGCTAGTGTTGGCCAGCAGCCCCATTCATCACCCACCACGAAAGCAGCCTTAGCCAAACCCTTTTTAAAACTATGGCTGAGGTCCCAATACTCAGCAAACTCAACCTACAGTGTCCTCAAAATGAAGAAGAAAAAAAAGTAAACATCTTTTTGGAGTCGTCAACCACGTTTTCATTCAGTGAATGGGGAAGGCTCAGGTGTCATCTCAGAAACTAGGTGTTGGGAAAGCCAGTCAGGAGATAACAAGTAAAGAACTGATTATCTCTCAGTGGAAAATGTAAAAAATAATAATATAAAAACTAAATTGAACATCAACATAGTTGTTTTCATTGTCCTGAAAAGAGACTCATCCAATGTTTGATACCAAGTAGTATTTTGCTGCTCATACCTGCTGCATCTCTGCAACAGCTCATCATATCTTACTGTTACCTAAAGCCTGACCCCAACCACAGAGGGCAGTGCTATGGGAACATTTTAAATATGGTAGATCTTGTTTTATTAAAAGTTGCTTTGATTTTAAATTTGCATTTGAACACTTGAGAGCCAAAGAACTTCATAACAGTCTATATCCTCGACAATGTCACTTATTTAGGCCGGTTATCCGTTGCTTTGGGCTTCCTTTGTGTTGGCATTTTAAACTCATTTGGATTTCTGAGGACTATGGTTAACTGCTCCTCAGAGCTCTGCAGGGTAAATCCAGACAGCTAAAACAACCTTTGAACTAAATGTTACACCAAAACAAGATCCTTCCTGAGGCTATTTTGTAGCGGTTTTTCCTGCTGCTTAGCACCGCCCATGATGATTGTGATTGGTTTAAAGCACATTTTTCTTCCTTCATGGAATGCTGTGTGGACTAGCCAGACCCTCCTCCACAGCACCGTAGAGGAAGGTCTGGCAAAACAAGACTAATTCTCACCTAATGAAAGTTATGGGGAATGTGTTAGCAAACAGCTGTTTATTTACCAAGCCAGCTGACCCAAAGCAACATTTTCCAACCAAATATTCACTTTTCTTTTATCTCTTATTTGGTCTCCACTGACTCCTGAGAAAAATGTCTGGCTCTTTAGAGCACTAGACCATGGAACTATATAGTATGTGCATTAAAATCCACACAATGAGCTAAAAGAGGCTAAAAAGCTGTAATGTAATCCAAAAAAAATTGTTACACAAGAGTGGTTGTTTTATATTAGGTCATTATGGATATCTTAAATGGATTCAGAAACCACAAGGCTTTATTTACCTCATTTACTGACACAACGGCTGGACGTAAGGCTGTATGATGAAGCTAGGTAGCTGAATACTTAGGTCACAAAATTGCAACAGCACTAGTAATTACCACGGGGTCAAACAGGCAGATGTGTGTGTTATTTAGACACATGCTGCTCTCTCATTTGCTGCGGCACTCTTGGTTTCGCTTCTCATTTCGGCTCCAGTGAATTATGATGCCCTCGGGGAACAGTGAGAAGACAACAGGAGAGAAGTACTCTTCTCACAGCTCTCTCAAACACTGCTCAGCAACTTTCACGTTGCAGACATTTGTACTGAGGGTTTTGGAGGCTGAAATTCTTGACTGAAGGTTTGGAAGTGAGAGAGCAGGCTGGCACAACTCAAAGGCTGTTATTACACGCAGATGTCTCCGTTTATGTGCGGACGGGACCTTGTCTGCCCTGTGCTCTCTTGTGTTGGATATTGATCAGAAAGTAGCAAAGCTGCAGTGGCATGAAAATATCAAAAATGTTGTATTCACTTCATTTGTCTTTCTTCATTTATTGTTGGCATTATTTTGTTTAGCTTTGGCAATACTCAAAATCATACACAAAACATTTAAGTTGTTCAGCATTTTAAAAAATACACATGAGATGGTCAAACAAAGTATGTGGACACCCAAATATTACACCCATATGTGCTTTTTGAACATCAACACACCGAAGAACCATTGGCATTAATCTGCTGCTGTTACAGCCTCCATACTTCTGGAGGAATTTTATCTGGGAACCTGACTGCAGGGATTTGCTCCCATTCAGCCACAAAAACAGGAGTGAGGTCCATTACTGAAGTTGGTCGATAAGGTCTGGCTCGCAGTCAGCATTCCAGGTGTCGGATGCATGGGGTTAAAGTCAGGGCTCTGTGCGCACCAGTCAACTTCTCCATACCGAGCTGGGAAAGCCATTTCTTTTTTCAGGCCGTGGCGCACAGGAGCATTGTCATGTTGAAACAGAAGAAGGGGTTCATTAATCTGTTGCCACAAATTTGGAATCTTATTATACAATATCATTGTATTCAGGAGCACTAAGATTCCCTGTATTTGGAACTAAGGGAATTACAGTAGCTCTAACCATGGAAAACAGCTCCAGATCAGAATTGCAACCAATCTACACAGGAACTCATTTCTCTTATAGCCACCTCCCTTAGCTTCAGCTCTGTGCTCACAAACCCTTCTGACTGTCTTGTGTGTCCGACAACAACCCGCCCCAGCCACCCTCAATGCCCCTCGCTGCTTCGATAGCATGCCCCTGCTGGCATGACGCCCAGACACCCTTGGCGATTTACAAACAGCGGTGATGGTGGGCTGTGCCCACGCGTCTTTGACTTTGCTGAAGATGTGCTCCTATTCATTAAGGCGGCATAAATGACAGAGGGCCGCTTGTGCTCTGCGGCGAGAGGGATAAACAAGACATAAAACACTGGGCTGTTGGTTGGGAACAGCCAATTTGTGGTGTGTTTAACTGCATGTGTCCTCTCTCTGTCCTTATCTTTTTCTCGGTGTCTTTCTGATTGTGTTTCTTCAGCGTAGTAGTTTGTTTCTATATCAAAAAGGTAACCTGCAGGTGATCTAAACGAGTGTTTTCCAGTGGCTGAATATTTCTGCGAGAGATTAATGTTCGCAGGGAGCTCCTGGTGAGTCTTCAGTTCTTTGGTCTTCCATGAGTTGTGTGCCTTGGATTCCTTTCATCAAACACTCCAAATGAAATTCTTCATCTTCGACTGGTAATGCATGTGGAATCCTGGCAGTAAGATCTGAAAGAGATTGAAGTTTGAACTTTTTGTTTTGTCTTGTAATTTCAATGAGCTTGCTCTGCTCTGCAGGTGTTGCCAACACAACATAACAGCTATTATATTGGAGTATTTTGTTTACACAGCAACTTGCGTGTTCTATGAACACATACAGCCATGTGTGGTGTCAGTGGTTTTATGAGATTTTCAGTGAAGTACTGTCGTAACAATCCAGCTGTTAACGGAAAAAAAACAAAATGTCTAAAACACTTCCACGTAGAATAGGTTTCAGGAGCAAAATGTGTAATTATGTAAGTTATAGAGTTACAAATTGAATGCACATCAGAACCCTTTGAAAAAGCAGACAAGCAGCTATTAAGTTGGTTGGTGGCTTTGTTTGTTCTTTTTTGTCTTTGTCGTTTCATAATTGTGGTGTCTCATTGTGATCTTAATTGTCTTGATTGTGTGGCACCATGAAAATCCTATTGTAGAAATTACATTTTATGGAAGATAGTACAGTAGAGAAGCTGACTTAGAAAAAAAACGTCTTCCTCAACTGCATGTTGGAGAAACAATTAAATCATTTAGCAGATATGGTTCCATCATTTGTAAGCAGTGTAGCTTTAGATCAGCATTAAAAACCATAATGGTGACTTTGTAATGAAGGCGGCTGCTAAACTCTCTGATGCAGCAGAATTACCTCGCTGCTATGAAATATTCTGAAATGACCTGGCCTGGATCCAGCATAGTGGCCCTGCCTAATGCTGACAACAGCCATTTGATACTGAGGACAGAGGACAGCACAAGTCCTCTGTGCTACTGTATACGTGTGTGTGTGTGTGTGTGTGTGTGTGTGTGTGTGTGTGTGTGTGTGTGTGTGTGTGTGTGTGTGTGTGTGTGTGTGTGTGTGTGTGTGTGTGTGTTTCTGACACTTCCTGTGATCTAGTGTGGTGGCTCTGGCCTCCAGGGACACCCAGACAGCGACCTGGCACGGGAATGTGACGAAGACTAAAAGACCTAAGCCACTTCAAGCCATCCTCCTCTTCCTCCAATGCCACTTCTCGGATTTGTTTTTTCTCTCTTTTTGTGCCAGAGAGTCATGTGCACCACAGGTGGATGATTTCAAAGCATACTGTAAACCTAATGTTATGAGAAAAGAATTGAAGATAACTGACAAGGGCGAAAAGGCAGTTTTTTTGGCTGACAACAAAAGCATTACTTTCCACCCAATCAGACATATCTGTAAGCACCGCTGAGTGGATTGATGCGAAATATGCACTCTGGAGCTCATCTTTTGTGATGGATGCTTTGGCTGCAAAGCTTTAGTGTACCTTTTGAGTTTTTTATGTTTGAATAACCACATTCTCTATAAATTGCTGCTTTATTATGTGCTCTCCGGCTGACTGAGTCAAACACATTTCAGGCTTACTGTTTTTCCTATAAATGATTCATAACAGTGCATTAATTGTGGTGCATCTATCAAGATTAAGAGCATATCATCCTGCCTCCACACTTGTTTGTGGCTTAGATACTTAATGGATTGGCACTTAATTCAAAGGCTTCTATCTAATGTCTTCTTTTAAAGCCCCAGTGTGTAAGAATTTCTCCCATCTAGCGGTGAAATTGTATATGACAACCAACAGAATTTCACTTTGTAGCCCCTCCCCCCCCCATTCCGAGTGCGTTCTAACTCCTACGGTGGCCTAACCCGAAATTAGCGACAACTTCGTCTGAGTGTCCCTTCCAGTGTAATAATAGTTTGACGTTATTTTGGTACCATTTCATTGCTAACATCAGCTATCAGGTTCCCAAACATATGCAAGCTAATGTTAGTAAAGTATCAGTGCTATCGTTATTCTGTATATTGTACCAGATTAATAGTGTAAGGTGATGTTTACAGCGTAGGAGAGAAGCAACAGGTTTGTGTTTTTAATATATTTCTCTGAGCAGCATGAACAATGTCAATGAAACTGAAATGATCTCTTAGTGTCTCCATCGTTTCCACGCAGCTGTTCTAGTAGCTAGTCTGTGTTACAACTCCATGACGTGAGTTGTCTGCCAGGGAAATCACGGCACGTATGATTACGTTTATGTTACAAGGTAGACAATCCTTTTTCATCATTGACGCGAGGAAAAGTATCCTAGACGTCGTTCTAGCATTATACACAACCATGCTGTAGTTAGCCAAGCAAGTAGCAACTATAAAACTTTTACACAAATAGGCAGAATTACCTGTTGAGAAGAAAGCAGGCAACTTCGGCGTCCCTTTTAAAATCCTTGCTCCTCATCAGCTCTTTCCATCTTTAATTTCCTCTGCGATTCAGTTTCATGTCCTCGATAATAGACGCAACAGGCTTTCAAATCTGCCGGCGGTGAGTCGCAAGTAATCTTCTCCCCCTCCCTCCAGTTTATCAAGTTAAGTAAAGTCGGTTTGGTAACACTTCATTTTACAGGTCTGCAAATGTTATGGCATTTGAATTTTCTTTGAAATTACACCAAAATGTATGGAAAATTACCCCAACATTATGTAATAATTATCTTCCACTGTTTCCCAATAAGCAGGTAATGAAAAGATGGTAATTTCTTACAAACACTATATTCCAAGGTCTGCAGTTTCCTGGTAATAATTTGTAAGTACAGGGTTACTAATTACCAGGAATCTGCGGACCTGGGAATACAGCGTTTGTAATGGTGCCTATCAATTAACTTTGTATTTTTATCCTGGAAATGTATGAAAGGCATTACCAGCTATTTATTACCTGCTTTGAGAGGCTGACAGATGGGGGAAACTTGATTCACAACTTTGATTGGGTCGTAGAGTTGTGCAAAGAAACAGTCTTTCTTTATTTGGCTGATGAAACCTGAATTAATTATGTATCACTTGTAAAGTGCCTCGTGTTGACTTGTGCAGATTCTGCAGAAGGCTACCTTAAGTTTATTTAAGGTGTTGTCAGAAGTAGGCTAATTATGCTGTGTTGGCTCGAACATTTCTTCTGGGTGAGTTGGAAATCAGTTGGAAGCAGATTGAGAACATTGATACCTGCACACATACACATTCAGACAATGCAACGTGCTTCAGTGCTTCCTTTTATTCCCCCCTCAGGCCATGCTCTCTTTGACCCCAAATTAATAGCCTCCTTTACTGCGTCAGATTTAATTTGAACCTGTCTCTCCGTTCTGCAATTCAATCTTAATTGCTAAGTACTTCCATTTCAAGAGTTGTTAAGCAAACGGCACGTATGATGGATGAGTCTGTGGCAGTAAACACCGAATTACTTAATCAAACGCTCTCTCTATCTTCCTGCTGCCTTTCAGAAAGTCTTTGCTCTAGTCCCAGGAGAAGAGTTCGATAAAAGACAGGGGCATTGTAATCTGCCACTTTCTTTTCTTTAGTTATATCCTCACGCTACAATGATGAATGGGGGTTTCATCTGTGCACTTTAAAAGATGGATTGGGAGCTTGGTTCCTAGCCTCTCGCATGTTAAATGGTCTAATTCTTGCTGTCTTCTGCCCTTCTTCTTGTCACACTTTCAACATTTATCACTGTCTTTTATTCTCTCTTATTTACTGTATATCATCAGTATCATCATAGACTGCTTTTAAAAACCTGACATCTCTCATTCTGGTGCTCTCTTGTGGCACTCTTTTTATTCCTCGCTTGATGTCTCTCTCTTACAAATTGTCTGCTTTTTTAAAGCTGCTCTCTCAATTTTTTTGGGCTCTTTCAGCCTTTGCTCCAGGTGGAATTTCCATTGATTAAAACCAGACGTGGCCTGCACTTTTGTGTCCACCTGGCCATGCCCAGCTCAGGAAGATGAATCACTTGCAGCCCTTTTCTATCAGTCCACTCTCTTTTCACATCCATCCTTCACTCTCCCAGCTGTCGACTCCAAAATGAAATGAGCGCCGGACTGATTGTGTGTAGGTTTAGGATACAATAAAGGCTTTTTTTGGCCAGGTTTAGTGTGTGTGTGCAGGGCTTAGTTGAGGTTCTCTCAGTTTGGGTCAGTGTGTGTTTTCTACTTGACTCCCCAAACATTAAGAGTTAAAGGAATACTTAAAATCAATCTTTTAAGTATAAAATATTAACGGCCTGTAGGCTTGGAGGTGGATCTTTAAAGTTTTTTAGCCTGGTCCTTTGAACAGCTTGGATTCACAGCAGTTAAAATGGATTCAAGGTGAATTTATTGCCTTATTAACACAGGGTTGCACAACCAAATCACGTTTGAAATCCCTTCATGCTACACAAAAAAAACACAAAAGGAAACAAAAGGAGTAATGTTAACAGCAGCGAAAACATCGGTAAATTCTCTGGGCAGATAATATGGCCGGTATAGTAACAATTAAAATCAGACATCAGCGAAACATTGTCCATCAACTTTGGCTATGTTTGGGCACCAAGCATTAAGGATGCAGACATAAAGTCCGCCTAACCTTGTCCCACCGAAGTCCTGTGATCTATCGGTGCAGAACACAATCCGCACCCCCTGATCCAGGATGCCAAAATGGAGCCAATGGTAAACCAAGGTCATGGCCAAATAAAAGTGTCAAGACATCCACAGAATAGTATCAATCATCAGTCACATCATCCACTTCTCTACCATTGCACTCCACGTCATTTGTGTTTCAAGAAAACAATCACTAATATGCTCACTAAGTGCTACTTCAGACGGGCTTTCTAAGCTACAGCTGTGAGTGTCTGAGGTTGTGATAGCGATGTTGCGGAGAAAGTGTTTGAAAATGCTGAACATAGTTTCTCCACAGTGAATTATGCTGCAGGAGTGGTTTGAGAAGTTTCAGGTCGCCATGCTATTTTAACTGCCGTGAATCCACAGTTGCCTTCCTCCACTAAGGAGCTACAAATATGTCAGAGGCAACTTTCAAGCCTACAGGATATAAGTGTTTAATGCTCAAAGCAACAACAACAACAAAAAGTAATACAAAGGCACACTTTGCTGTTTTTTATGGCTTGGCCAAGGCTCCTCAGTTCCAAGAAAGGAATAATAAGGACGAATAATGCTGCAGCATACTGATATTACTGTATATGTCTTCCAACTTTGTGGCAGCAGTTTGGGGAAAGGCCCTTTCCTGCTTTAATGTTTCAAAGCCCCAAAACACACATTCAGGCCTGCACACAGCCCTGACCCCAAAACCAAACACCTTTTGGGATGAACTGAAACACTGACTGTGAGCCAGGCCTTATCAGCCAACATCAGTGTTGGACCTTACTAATGCTCTTATGACTGAATGGGAGCAAATCTCTGCAAACGCATTCTAAAATCTGGTGGAAAGCCTGAATCCAGACAAATTTAGACCCGATTATTGGCCGTGGTTTTGGAATAAGGTATTCAACTATCACATATTGGTGTAACATTCAAATTTCCACATACTTTTGAGTATGTAGTGTAGAGTTTTGGGGGGATTATTAAAGTTAAGTATTAAAATTCTCCATACTTATCCATATGGGGAGAGTTTCTATCTCAAATTAGGCTTCATAGCTGTGTTTCCGTGCTGCAGGCTGAAAGCTATGTTAGCTTAATGCACATGATACATTAGGCTAATGGGAGCATTTCATTCAATTTTTTCGTAATGTACATAGTGGAGGGTATAAAAGCATATGAGCTGTGCAGCTTCTGCAGCTGAAAAGTTAGGCATATAATGTTTGCCATAATACATCTGATTCCCTCTCTGTTTGAATTTGCTTTGATGCAGAGCTGCGTAAAGCCAAGGAAACAGAATTTAGGTTTAGGTCTGTGTAAGACTTCTGCAGGCAAGCTCTCCCTGAAGGTGCGTTATTCTCTGGATTTGCGTGGTGCTGCAATGCGCTCTTCCCCTCTCATATCCCTCTTGTTTCCTCCTCCTCATCGCCCACTCTCTTTCTTTCTTCCTCAGTCGGGGTGATACTTGCTGCCGCTCTGCTCGGCTCAGCTCACTTCTTCCCTTCATGGCGCCTGACCAACAGGGAAAAGATGAGGGAGAGTTATCCTCTCTCTCCTCCTCTGGAAGCAGGTGTCCTTTGACATAATAAATAATTCCTCACCCCAGTCCTTGGGTTCCTTATCCTCAGTGTGCTATGCCTCATGAGTCCAGAGTCTGTTGGAGAAAATATGCATGTGAACAGCAGGTGCAAATGGTTTTCTTCTCCTTTCAGTGCCACATACGGTTCGCCCTCCTAAGAGAGAAGTAACCACTTCAGGACTGCATAAAAGAATCAGTTCTGTCTTTTTTTGTGTTTTCTTGTGTTGCAGCTGCTTTCCACCCACAAAGTCAAGGGATTTAGCTGGATTGCATCGCTGTGCATGTTTTAATGATGCAGCTACTGTCAGAGTTTTTCCTCTGTTAAGATGTGAGGTAGAAGAAAAGTGAGAGGGAAACTGAAATCAAGTGTTTTGGCATAACGAGGGACGGAGCAGAGGGTTTCAGTGATGAGGATATTCTCACAAAGCTTTGTTAGGAAGTTTCAGGATTAGAGATGAGGAGCCCATTCTGTACATTGATTCATTGATTTGACTACTAAGAGTAGTCTACTATCTAAGAGTTGTGGTTCAATCTGTATCCAGTATCGAATTTGTTACTGAATCCAACTTCTTTCAAATCCTGCACTGGTATCTATTTAAATTATTTAGATTAGCGTTCAATTACGTTTTTGCTTTGAACATTTGCTACAAACTAAGGTTAAAAATTACAAAAACTTTTAACAACTTTTGTTGTTTCGTTGTCCAATAACTTCTGACGTAACATTCAACTCACATGACTGATCAGCTGTTTCCGCTATCTGTGTGTTCTTGTATATCCCCCATAACATCTCAGACAGCATTAAACATTGCCCATACTAACTGACAAGAAAGAACTATTAAAACTTGGCCAATTGAACCAAATTCCCGAAGACCTCTCTCCATTTTTTAATATTGGTTTATGTTTAATCAAGAAAAGAATTGTAAAGGAAGGATTCATTTTCCTCCAGCAAGTATGAGGATTAGACTATTTTAAAGTGTTCATGTTATGTTTTTTGGCTTTTCCCCTTTCCTTTATTGTGTTATGTATCATTTTTGTGCACATTATAGGTTTACAAAGTGAAAAAGCCCAAAGTCCAGAAAACACTGTTCACAAACTGCTCCAAACAGCTCTGTTGTAGTCCAGACTTTACTTCCGTGACGAACGTGCGTCACTTTGTAACACACGTTATAATGCTCGCCTAGCTGCTAGCGTGGCACGCCCTCATACTCTGCAACTGACTAGCTAGCAGTACTTACTGCGCATGTGCGACTCGCAACAAAGATGGAACAGAAGTGAGATGCCTCACTCTGTAGCTAAAACAGAGAGCTCAACACAGAGGGTGAAAAGAGGAGCTGCAGCAATGTGCAGTACAACAAAAATATGGTGTTTTTTGAAAATTAAACCATGTAAACCTATTCTGATATAACCTCTAAATACAATTATGAACCTGAAAATGAGCATAATATGAGCACTTTAAACATTTTGAAGGCCCATGTTTTATTGATGTTAAACTCTAGTTTGTTTTTCATTGTTGTGCAGTTCATGACTGCGCCTGAGTCTGTCATTATGTAAATTTGGGCTAAAGAAAATGCTGTTTGAATGTAAAGCAGAATGTGGGCATACATGCAGTCACTCATTCAAACCACACTCAAGAGTCACATTCTGTTTGCTGTTGTAGCTGATTGGGGGTTGAGCACAGAGGCAGTATAAGCTACACCATGTATTGCCTTGAAAAAGAACCTGTTTATGATAAATTTATTGTGCGACACACTTCAGCAGCCTCACATAAGGGACCCATCAATTGAACACTACAGTGTATCTCATGTTCTCCATGTTTGTGTCAAGTGCTATAAAATTAATTCAGATTTTTTTCTGCCCGCTTGGCAAGACTGGCGCAGCCATTTGGCTGCTGCACAATTTGGATGTGTGGATCAATATTCAGCTCGATAAGTATAATGTTGGTCTGAAGCTGAAGTCCCTGCTGCCGTCTGCCTGCAGACAATTCAATCCTCCCGCTATGCACTTCTCTCTGCACCAACACAACAAACTGTAATTGGAATGACCAAGTTCACTTACAGACACACATGTGAACAGCCTCTCCCACAAACAAGCACTCAAGGACACAGAAACAGAGAAGTGGAAAGACCCAAAACACTCATGGATACACACATACAACACACACATGAACAGACACCCAGCTGTGTAACCATTTACTACAGTAGCAGACTAATCTAGAGCCCCAGGGCCACATGAAGACTCTGTTGGTAAGGCTTTATCCCACACCAAACACCTGGTCCAGGGGAGTAAATGCACTCACACAAGTTGCACACACAGACACAGCAGGATCAAAAGGAGCGTCCAACATGCTGTAGGTCTTTTGTATCTCCTCTCTCTGATGTCTGTCGTACTACTTTCATGGTCATTCTTTTCTTATTTTAGTTCTTTGTTGCATTGTTTGCTATAACTGAATTCTAAATTAATTTTTATGAAAAATGTTTCTTTCAAATCCAGTATTATAGAATTTTATAACAGCAAGTAAATAAAGTAGACATATTGCTAGGGCTGCAGTAGGCTATGTGATCAATTATATATATTATGGTGATATATAATATATATTCTGATAGTAATGCCTATTCTGTGGCTGAAGGCAAATGCTTATAAATCAGAAAATATGTACAGAATAAATGCATTATGCGCTCTAATACATGAGCAACATTTTGGTTAAATGTAAATAAGTAGCCTAGGCCTAATATAAGAGGCATACCATACAAAAACCAAACAACAGTCGCAATTGACTACGGTCTGTTATAAAAGTGATGACTAAAATGTTTTGGTTCACAATCATATTAATGTTAATAAGACATAGAAACCTGAAATAAAAAAAAATATTTCAGAAAATTCAGTCAACTAATTACTGTAAATCAATACATTTAGCCAACTCATCATCATCATCATCATCATCATCATCATCATCATCATCATCATCATTATCAACATCATCAACAACTTTTAAATAACTAAATTATACAGTCCTCCAGAGTCCTCCTCTGTCCTTCTTCCAGGTGTTAGCTTGTTATTCTCGTTAGCAATTCTTCTTTGCAGTCAGGTGACCCAGTAAGCTTTAACAGTGAGTCATGCACAATACCTGGACCCTGGAACTGGGAATAGCTTAATGAAATGTAGCCATAATTATGTATTGACAAACGGATTGCATTTAGCCGTGGTCAACAAGACACGAGACAAGTGCACAGGCATTAATAACTGTCGCATGACGCAAGTTTAAATGAAGGTAAGAGAAAAGGAGGACGTGAAAACAATTATCAATTTTTTTTGAGCATGTCAGTTTTAAAGCTAGGAATTTTGCTAGCCCAGCCGTTGTATCTGCTATAGGCCCTGCTAGCAAAGGGGTTAGCTAGTGCAGGATAAAGGGTTGTATTTAGCTAGCAAGTCGTGCTAGTTTAGCTACCATGTGCTTGACAGCTGCATACTCCTCCTAATATGGTATGATAATTGTTGTAAATGTGTTGTGTTTATGATTGTATGAAAAAATAATGACAAAGTAGGCTAATTGGTTTCTTATTGTAATTTTTGTTAGCATAATAACTACGTTACTTAGTAAAAAAAGTTATTGTGGTTATGCAGGTAATCTTCAATCTGTTAAAGTTGATACAAAATAATACATACAAAAATAATTGATCGTTCAAAAGTAAGATTATTAATGCCCTAACGTTAACTGTAACATGTTTGGACTTTGAGAAACTCAGCATTAGTTTAAAAAACAACAGTTGTTCAAGTAATAATGATATCATATTATTAAGATATATATAATAACGATTTTGGCTTTCTTTTGTACCACCAAAAACACCAACTATTGTGAACATTGTCCATCATTAGCATTCAGTATTTCACCCTGCCCTGGTAAAATACAGTCTGTAGGTATAAGGCAGGATTGATGCATTTAAATAGTAGTTAGCTCTCCATCATTTCTCTAAGTCAGCAGGTCAGCCGTGCAGTTTGTAGCGTTAAAACTAACGCTGATGTATTTGGAGCCGCAGGCTTCTTTTAATGGAGGTGCCACTTTATTATGAAATAAGCTTGAGCTTAGTGAGCAATCAGATAGAAACACATACATTAAGTCTGAAATTGGTTTTGAAGTACAAAAACGCATATATTATATAATAATTACCATACTGTATCCATGGAGGTGTGGATGTGTGGGTGCATGGACACAACCAGAAGGCCTGTCCACATTACAATTAGCGATGCATTCATTCCCTCTGTGGTCTTTAACATTCAGTCCCCGTTTACATCTCAGCTGTAACCTTTTGGCTATTTGTCACCACTTTTGCAATAACACAAGTGACCTTTCCTCTAACCTGGGGAGGTTTCTGAGAACAGGGGGTGCAGGGTTAGAGGTCAGGCCATATATAAACAGGTGTCAAGTGCTATGATGGAAAGCCAAGGACATATGAAACTGGGCTGGAAACCCGGCCTGTAAGAGGACGGGGCAGAATAACAAGGGTAATGGATGACTTTGCCTGTCGATGCGATGCCATGGTTTCAGGTTGTGCAAGTTAAACCGTCTAGTCTGTAAGAGACAACCTTTTAGGAAGCAGCATGTGTGTCTTGTGTCTACTGCTGTGCCATGTGAGACAGCCTTTTGGATTTGTTAACCAGTGTAATTCCCATTCTCTCTCTCTCTCTCTCTCTCTCTCTCTCTCTCTCTGTCCTATAAATCCAATCCAGTCTGAGGGCTTTACATCAGTGATTCTGTGATATATACATGGAATTGACATGACTTGACCTGACTTAACTTATTAGTTTGGGATGTAAACAATGTAATGTGTCCTGGGTTCCAATCATTCCATTCATTGTATGCATAGACAAGGTGACTGATAGTTGGAGCACTTCCAAAGCTTGGATGGGCATGGAATGGGTTAAATCATCAGTATAAGATAAGCGAGAATGACTACATCAACAGTGTTAACGTCCATATGGTCATCAGTAGAGATTTGTTTTGGGGGTGGGTAGCCTTTGATTTTTTGTGTAATGTTAATATCTCTGATTACATTCCGGGTCCAATATTACAGTTTAAATACAGCCTTACCTTTTTGAATTGCCATCAGCCTTTTTACAACATCCTGTCTGTTCTCACTCAGACTGCCTCAGATGTAATGCTTCTCTGTTTGTTTTTGTTGTGTTTGTTTTAACAGTCTAGATTTGTCCTGAGGCTGTGGATTGTAAAGATTCCAGTGCTAGGGGAGTGTTGTTGTTCCACCATGCTTGGGCTTTTAATAGTTTAAGTGGAGGCCATTGTTGACAGGATGTGATTGCCTTTTTCTATAGTCTGATCAGTACTGGATAATGGCTTATCTCTGCCCTGCATGCAATGTTTGTCATGTGCAATTTACTGATTCAAAACTTTTACATTTTTCAAATGTATTTGAGGGGCAATGTTATCAGCCATGTTGGCTTCTCAAGGCTATACCAAGCTACACGTGTTTGTGTTGGTCAGTAGGCAAAAAAGTGACAGCACATAATGCACAAATATAACCTGTGTCATTGCATTGTTTATCTGGCAGACTCATTGTTTACCCCCACCACTGCCCCACAGTTAAGTAGCCAATGTCAGAAAGTCAATGTTGACTTTTGCTTTCACACAGGACACGGACAGCGGCCTCTTGACCTGACCTACACAAACTTTGTTGATCTTTATACTACGTTGCAATATAAGTCAGTAGAGACTAAATGGCATCAACTGACATGCGAAAAGCAAAAAATTAATTGTGATAACAACTAAAATGACTTAGGAAATTTGGTGATACCAGGCTGAATTTTACAAAACATCCACCACAGGATAGAGTTGCCATTAGGGCTGGTTGGTCAGTTAATCAATCAGTGAATTGACAGACAATTGACATCTGTTCAGATACGTGGTAAAAAAATGTTGTCCTTTTGTATAATGAACTTTTAGTTTGAACAATTTATTTAAGAACTATTTTCAGTTTGAAAACAAATGTATTTATTAGCCACAGCCATTTGAACTCCAGCCACACAGACCAATGTTGTCGCTGGTGATTGGGAAGAAAACTCAGTGACAATTACCCTTACTGGTGGTAACATTGTAAGGCAACACATTGACTATATTAGAGGTTTCTATGACTACAAAATGAGTGCCACTGATTTAGTTGATATCATGCAGTGTGTCCTTGTTCAGTAAAAACTAGAATCTGTTTTTTTAGATTTCAGAAAACAGTTTGTTTAGCATCAGCAGTCTGATGTAAACTGGAAAGCTGCAGACAATAATTGTGTGTGTGTGTGTGTGTGTGTGTGTGTGTGTGTGTGTGTGTGTGTGTGTGTGTTAAACTTTGTGATGAGTTGTGAACTCCTGCTGTTTTGTAAGTCTCCACCTAACCTACTTCCCGCTACGTTTTCATTAAATTGTCTAATGCAGTTACCAGTAACTGGAGCTTAATTAGGAGAATTTGATTTTCACTGCTGGATCCGATTGGCGACCGTTGATAAACACTTCTTATGGACAGAAATGAGGGAGATGTTGTGGAAGTTTTTGACAGATCTAAAAGAGAGCTCCAGATTGGTGCACAAGAGTGTGGCCTTAAACTCATGACTGGTTTGTCTGCCTCACACTGTTATCAGAAGGGCGGCTGGTTATAGAGCATCTCAAGTTCACTACACACCAACAAAACACACACACACACACACACACACACACACACACACACACACACACACACACACACACACACACACACACACACACACACACACACACACACACACACACACAAAGAGACAGACCAAGCAAGCAGGTGACTTTCAAAATACTAATCCAAGAATTATGAGAAAAGTGGTGAGAAAGTATATTTTCTAATTTCTGCTATATCTATCTATTTGTTGTGTGTGTGTGTGTGTGTGTGTGTGTGTGTGTGTGTGTGTGTGTGTGTGTTTTTGTGTGTGTGTGTGATAATTAGGTATTAACAAAAATGCAAAAATGAATAAATCTCCTGATAACTATCTGAAATAATAATGCATATTATTATATTATGTTAATATCAGTGCGAGGGGATGTTTCTTGCCTTTCAATGTAGATTCAGACCAGTTACCACAGTTACCATGATTATCTCCAGCATTTTAACTTTTTTTTTTTAGGGCGTTTGGACATTAACAGTACCCTGGAACTAAATTGAATGCAGTCATTTTTATCAATTACACCTGTGCTTTTCCTGACATGACATGGCAAACTGTCACGCTAGTGGCGTGGATGGCAATGCCAGTCTGTCGGTTGGTCAGGCTAGACTGAAATGTGGGATGGATAACCACGGCATTTGGTACAGGCATTCATGGTTCCTAGAGGATGAATCCTTGTGACTTTGGTGATCTTCTGACTTTTCCTCTAGCTCCACCATAAAGTTCACATTTGTGGCTCAACATCTATCGGACAGATTGCCATGAAATTCGGTACAGACATGTTCCCCACAGGGTGGAGTGTGATAACTACATCAGGTCAAGTCAATTTTATTTATATAGCCCAATATAACAAATCACAAATTTGCCTCAAGGTACAACCTCTGTCCTTTTTGACCCTCTCTTTGGATAAGAAACCACTCCCCCAGAAAACCCTTTAACTGAAGAAAAAAAAAAGGTAGAAACCTCAGGAAGAGCAACAGACTCATTTTGAACCAGCTTCGAAGAACTAAAAAATCCAGACGGAAAATCATCAACATTCTAATCTGGATAACTCGCTTATCCACATGATGAATGGGCCTCAAAGCTTAGATTCTGATGTTATCTGTATTGTGTTTATGAAACAACAGCTCTGCAGCGTCATTTGCATCACACATGCCTGTCAGCGATCTGGTCGATAAAGCTTTACTGAATTCGAGCAGGCTTGAGTAGTCCCATACTTTGTCTGGGGTAGAGGTCACAGCTGCTTTGTGTGTGTGTGTGTGTGTGCGTGCGTGTGTGCGTGCGTGCGTGCGTGTGTGTGTGTGTGTGTGTATGTGTGTGTGTGTGTGTGTGTGTGTCTGAAAGAGAATAAAACTATAGGTCACAGACTAAGCAGTTTATGAGAAGTCTTCCTCCTCACTTGTTGCAGTGGATAAAGCCCACACTGACATTGGAGATTATGGGGAGTTTTTCTGTTTGAGCGGACACTTCCCGCTGCTCAGCCCTAAATTCCCAGCTTAGCTCCATAGACAATCCCCTTAACTGCATTTTTCTACCTGTCTTTGTGACTGTTCAGAGTCTCAGCATTGAGCTGGCGAATCTGATAGAAGAACGTTGAACCAGATTTTAATTAATTGAAACAATTTTTGTAATCAATGGATTACTTCATCAAATTAATGAAGCAAAATGCCAAGTATTCTCAAGTTTCAGTTTGTTGTTGTTTTCTGTTTTACATCACGTATCAAGTTAATTTGAATTCATTCATTCAATTGTAATACATAATTGTAAATAATGAATATTTCTGACATTTTATAGACCAATTGGCAAATACGTTTGTTGAAAAAATGTATCGGTAATGAAATTAACTGCAGCCCTAAATACAATTAAAGGCATCTGTTAAATGCTGTTTGCATTCATGCTAATGAGTAGCAGCATCCTGACAAAGACACAGTTGATCATACTGTATGTGTAAGCAGAAGTGCTCAGTCTTACTGGAGCGATCACATGACAATAATCAATCCCTTTTTGATTCATTTTTGCAATTCTATGTGGAAGTGAAAGAAACAGCAGCCATATCACGGCGGTTGACGCCGTAAGAGGGATGGCAGGTCTGAGCTGCTCTTTCAGGTTGCCGTAGAAACCAACCAGGGCCATTTGTTCCAATTTGCTCTGTGGCTTTGAGATCAAAAAGCTTGGAACCCAAAGTGTTCTCTGCATATTAGTATCCGCGTTGGCTTCACGTTCCTCATTTACGTCTGTATTGTTAATTTACAGTTGAACATATTTGGGCTGTGCTTTCTGCGCAATACAGGACTTCTTATGGTATATGAGGTTTAGGGTTCAATGTGTTTGAACTGTATTGAACTTTGTGGTTTGTTATTGTCCAGTTAGACCTTCACTCGATGTAAAGGCTTCTTGCAGGTCCCTCTTTTTGTCCAGCCCCCAACCGCATGAAGTCTCCCTTTAAATGCCATTCCTGCTCCGCCTCCTTCGCTCCATTGAAAAGTTGGCGGCTTGTTTACGAGAGCGCCAGCACTTCTTTGTGGCTCTGCACCCTGCTTATGAGAGGGAGGTGAGCAGCTAGTGAAAGACTCACCCCTCCCCCTCCTCTCTCTCTCTCTCTCTCTCTCTCCCTTCTTCCAGAATCAGTTTGAAAAGGACAGACAGCCCTCTCTGCCTCCCTCCCCGCACCCCAGTGATGCTTAGCTGGTGAGTACACTTTCATCAAAAGTTTTCATGCCACTTTCATACATTTCTTTGATTAGTTTCTGCTTTTACCTGAATTTTCTGTTTTGTATTTGTTACGGATTTCTTTTTCTTTTTTTTACTTGTGTGTTCAATCTTGCTGGCAAACACCAAACTTCTCTCTGGCCTTGTGAATATTTGTACGATAAGGGACTGCTATTCATCTTTTTCTCTCATTCTCACTTTCTCTAAATGTCTCTCTTTCCTACCACCAAAATCTATGTGGCCTCTGTAAGTAAAGGTTTCTTGGTGAAAGGCCTTTTCTATTCTGAGTGATTTGAAAAGCAATGGTGACAGTATGGCAGTGGGGGCGGAAGAGAGGAGGATAAGCAGTAGAGATTGGGGAACTGGTCGAAGGGCTTCATACAGGTTACTAATGGACAAGTGTTCTCCCTCTCTCTCTCTCTCTCTCTCTCTCTCTCTCTGTGTAAATGTGAATCACTCCGGTGTAGACAGCCTTGAGCCTAATTAGCACAATACGCCAATGAAATCATTGTTCAGATGAGATGTGACACGAGTGCACAATCACCTTGTGACATCACCTCCGCTTCTATTAGTTTGATGATAACAAGAGTAAGACAATACTCTCATTATTACATCCCTCAACACCCAAGGCTCATTGTTTTTTGATAGTATTTTTTACAATCGTTTCAAGCATTTTTATTAGATGGCACACAGGGAGGAAATGTGGAGGAGAGTGAGGGAGATGACATGCAACAAAGCTCCCCAACTGGATGCAGTTACATGGTCAGCATCTTAAACCCCTTGGTCACCAGAACACCCCATTTTCTTTTCTTTCTTTCTTTTTTAACCAATTTGACCTAAAATTGTTTTTTTAATGTCCTCATGCGTCTAGAAGTCGTTGCATTTCCTACCCCAAGAGGACTTGTTAAGCTGTGTTAGGTCCTCTCTTGATAGGGACAACTCAAAAAGTGCTTCCATTCACAGCAAATGAAGTGGAACTTTCATTGGTGGCAAGCACTGAGTATTCCCTCACATATACTGATCTTGTATTTGTGCTAAAAATATAAATTTCTATTATTATTGATTGTTCCGAAAAAATAGTTCAAAATACAGGTGCAAAACTAAAAATACTGGGCTTTAGATATATTTTAGGCAATGTTGCCCAACACAAAAGTAATGAACATAATATTTTAGGTTACCTCACTTAGATCAGGATTAACAGAGCTGAATTACTTGCAAATCATTTTCAAAAAACAAATCTTACCATGTATACAGTGTGGCCATGGACGCAAAGCAGAGTGTTTGGGAACAGTTTCACGGAAAACCAGTTTTTGGTTAAACTAAAAGACACAATAGAATGATATCTTTACCTTCTTAATATTATGTTTTATCCGTTGAAAGAGGATATTTGGCAGGAAGGACACAAAGGCTGTTTGGTTACTCGAAAAATTGTGATGGCTTTATTGGTTGGATTTTTTTCAAGAAGTAACAGTTTTTCAGGAAGTTAGCAAAGGGACAGAAAACAAAAAACCAATATGAACCAAACATCCTTGTAGACTCGACTATCAGAGCTCATAAAACGTGGGTGTTTGTGTAATTGTTTAATCTAAATGATGTAGATCAATCTATGTTGATCTCAGTCTGGTATTCACAGTATTCAAGCTCTGCTTTGTTGCCATTGAAATGGCATAATTAAGACGTGTAGATAAATAGATCATACACATTCTGTTATCTTCATTCAGGCATAATTAGAGATTTTGTGAATTAACATGAACGTGAGAATACTAAGCAAGCATATTGCCTGAAGCCGTGTTGTTATCTGTTGTTTACTGTAGGCTGATCAGTGGAAAAATTATTAAAAAGTAAAATGTGTCATTCTTGCAGCATAAATTGCTGTAGATTCAGTTTACAAAAACAAAAAGTGCGTGTATATATATATAAAAAGCTCCCAAACTCTGCAAGCAAGATCGTTATCGTTATCAATAGCCTTTTGATTTATTGGCTGCAGACGACGGTTGCCATCTGCTATCAGTTATCAGATGCATTGGTAACAATATGAGAACCAAATTTATCGAAACTGTAAAAGAAATGTCTTCAGGATTCATCACCTGATCATGGCCTTGCATGAACACCGATCCTGTTCTTTCTGGGAGGAAACTGAGATTGAACATTTAACTTAAACATTTTAGAAGAGCACAGGCCAATTCATCATGAAAAGCACAGACCACTTCTGCTCCAAACTCACCCTCTTCTCACTCTCTGTGTATAATATCCCTGAAGGCCAGCCCTGGCATTTGCTTATGTTCTGTTGTTTTACTCCCCTTGCTCAGCACTCGCCTTCTTCTCCCTCTGCTTACTTACTCTGCTCGATTCAATTTGTGGCCTTAATGTCTTTCCTAATATGTGTCATTGGAGCAGAGCAGCGATGCTCCGTCTTGTCTTGGTTTTCTCTGCTCCTCTGGGAGGAGATCAGGGGCTCCAGTCATGGTTGGTATGTTGTCTTCTCCAGCTCCGCTGATGTTTGCTGATATTTAGTTCAGTATGACAATAAGCCGGAAGAAAACAAGCTCCTTTCAGGCCAATAAGAGAGAAAAGGGTTGGACTGAGGGAGGGAGAGACCTAGAAAACAAGGGGACTCATCCCTGGATGGGGACTCTCTTTAAACCTTTCTGTTTGTGGCCCCTAGGGTCGAATTAAGGGAGTGTCATTATCCCTGGCAAATTACCACGCTGCCTTTGTGGTCCAGCCATGGTACATTAGGGTGCCTTAAAACGTGGCCGAGCCGTGCCCATTCAGCTCACAAAAAGAGGGGCCGCTGGCAGATCCTTGGCCTGGCTCACAGAGGAGGCATTCACACCACATCGGGTGGGATGGTGACGGTGATGGAGCGGGTCTCCTGAGATGAGTTAAAATCGCTCGGGCCAAGGCCGATGTTTCATAGTCTTAAACGCATGCCAGCTGATGATGTCATCACTTGGCTTCAATTAGAGTTTGATCAGCCGTGGAAATCTCCGCTCTGATAAGGAGACTCATGAACGTGGTTTCCATGTCAGTTCTGTCAGACCTGCATGTATTCATCCATTACCCGTACCAGGACCTGGATCCAGTCTTTCAGTGGACTAATTGCTAATTAGCCGCGTAGCAACAACTCACCAGCTCGCTACAAATTAGCTTGTTTTTCCTTCAACTTTTGGAAACTTACGTTGCCTCCTTTTGAATAAACTACAACCGCTGTCAGATCTCTGTCTCATCTTACCCAGTGAACAGTCTCTCGTGAATATCATGTGCAAGTGTGCACAGTTTATTACCTGTTATCAATCCTTTAGTCAATCAACAGAAAATGAGTCCATCACAATTTTGTTAATCAATTGTCACTGTAAAGAAAAAATGCCAAACTTTCTAGTTGCACCATCTCAAATGATAAGATTTGTTGTTTCAAATACTTAGATTTTTAATATCTTTGGGTTCAAGATGTGTTAAAAAATTAGCTTGTGGCATATTTTACATGTTTTTAAAAATAAATGTTGTATATGAAATTGAGTTGCACCCCTATGATGTGCAAAATAGCCTAAATAGTTAATACCTTAAATTGATCCGATGAGGTTAAAAACTCAATTTAAAGGCTTGAGGACTAATAGTTGACTATTTATTTTGTATATTTATAGGAATTGCAGTTGACTGGAGAACTAAACAGTGAACTACAGCCAGCTGTGAAGCAGGAGGTAGAGCAGGTTGTCCACTAATCACAGGGTTCAATTACTGTGGGCAGGACACTGATCCCTCACATTGCTGCTGATGGTCAGGCCATCACTGGTAGCTCACTACTAATGAGTGAATTAGAGTCAAATTGTAGCGCAGTAAATATAAATGCTCTCCATCTATGAACTTGTTTATTGGCAAAATCAAATACCGAATTATATTTTGCCAATAACTGATGACGTTTTTTATGTCAGGCAGAACTTTCCAGCCTGTGCAACACAATGTGCTTTACAATTTCACTTATCATGTTGTAGAAAATAAAACAATGTGTGAAAAACTAGTTGCTCATGTCTGAAAATGTTCTCAAATGCCTCCGGATGCCCCTTGCTGCTTAATTTCTCAATTTGCAGGCTACTTCAAAACATGAGAAAACTGAGAACACTGGTCTTGCTTTAAGATGTGAAGTAATGAGCAGGTGCATAGTCCATGGAAGAAGAAAGAACTGGGGATGCATTGTTTGACATGGTCAATGCTTTAATGTTTCGGGGGTCATTTGAGATGATTGGATGAACTCTGGTGTCTTTTATCGCTCCACCAGTGAGAGGAGGAGTTGTCAAAGGTTTTAGGAGCTGATCTGAGAATGAAAGGCAGACACTTTGAGTCTGTGTAAAGGATTTCAGCCGTTGCAGAGTGCTTGCAACATAAAAATGTCTGTCAATATGGATGGCATCCGCTACAAGCTTAGGTGGAAGTTTAGTCTTCAAACATCAGCAGGAAACTCTGACTCAATACAGAGCGATCACAGTTGATCCTCTGGGCCTGAAACGGTTGAATCGAGTTTCCACCAAACGCCCATAAATTCAGAGTGCACCATGAGCTGTAATGTCAAAGTCTTCAAAGAAAACTAAATAACCGGGCTGCTGAAGGCACTGTAAAACTCCTCGTGTGTGAAATGTTTGTACTTGGCACCTTGCCTTTATTTATCATCTAATCAACTGGAAGTTTTACCTCTGTGATTGATGTCTCCATTTTATTTTTCTGTCCATGACAGGTGGGAGATTTTATTATTTTTCCAACATTGTTTCCCGGTTTTATGAACTCAATCCCTTTGCTGAAGTTGATGAAGGAAGGGAGGAGGCTTTTGTCCAGGGGCTGTGGTGGAAACCCTGAGCCCGTAAATCCTGCACTGATCTTTGGATCATTAAGCTGTGAGCCCTGAGTCCTTTAGTTCTTTATCACCCGGCCTGGATCCCAGTCCATAATGGAGGCTAACTGGCTAATGATTAGCTGTCTGCTGCAGATATCCTGAGCTGGCTGCTGCTGCTGCCACCACTGCCTGTCTGAATGGGCGAAGGCTATGAAAACATATAAATCTGGCATCAATGGCCTACTTTCTTTTTTCATTTTGTCTGACTTACTGTCTCGATATCTGAAACTTTTCAGAAGCCATTGAGTTGTTCTGCAAAGCTTAGTGTGGAATGTAAATGGATTATGATTGTGTAAAGCAATGTTGATTTAAACTATTGTTGATTTACGTTACGTTTTACAGTCACTCGTGGCCCTGGCAAATTGTAAAGCTAGTCATGTAACTTGTCGATAATAGACAGGGGAGAGGTTTATGTACACCTCTTAGTGCTGCTGCCGAACAGATTGCCGTGTCTCTAAACAGTCTCTAGGTTTATGGAGCTGAGAGGAAGATGATTGGGTTCTCTGACAAAATAAAGACTGAGAGGCAGTGTTGTGGATAACGATCACCTGTTCTTTCTTGATTACTTTTGGTTAATGTGGAAGTATGCAGGCATGTGAATGTGATACATCCCAGGCTTTGAAGCAAAGATAGAAAATATCAATGATCATAGTGTCTCTACTTACGACTTTGAATTGACTAGTTTTGAAGACCGTGTAAGGCAAGCTTTGTGAGGACATACAGTACATATCAGGCTAGCCTGAAATCTCATCCAGCATAGGAACTGACCTGCAGTCCAGCGCAGGATTATGTTCAGTGAACATAATCAGCTTTTGAACATTTAATGGCAGCATTTTTTTTAGATTATTTATTTCTACAAGATGGCAACAACTGTATTGTTAAAGTTAGCACACACTTGGTTAAGGTTGGGGAAGGATCACTGTAAGTTTAAAAAAGGCCAGCATGCTAATCCACCACACTCTTATCTCTGGCTCACAACATAAGGGATACACTTTTTTCATGCATTGGCACTAAATGTTGGCAATTTGTAGGGATGCTGGGCTGCTTTGCACGATTCCAAAATGTGTCTAGTGTTACTGAAAAGAAGATTACTGAGCCTTAAAGTAGCTCTAATGTTTTACTGTCAAAAATACTTGCTTCAGAGATATCTACAAGAAAACACAAGCAGTCCAAGCTGATCAATCACAGTTCTTTTGGTCTACATGTGGTATTCCTGTAGCTGTTGTACGTACGGAGCCTGTAACCCCATAACACACAAGTATAAATCCAGCTTTAATGTGTTGACATCTCTAAAATCTTATTAGAAACCCTTGATTTATTTTGGGGGTAAACCAGCCTCCCCTGACCAAAATGCAGAACTTAACTGTTAACTGTCAGATTTCGATCTCGGTGGGAAAACCACATTGACTCTCCACAGCGGGTCGGTTGTGGATTCCTGGCTGTAAACTTGCTGTTTGCTGCTTAATCATTCAGTAAGGATTAGTGGCACTGTGTATTTTCTAATTATAGACCCGGACTGTGCACTCAACTCCTCTGTGGGGTCAAATCTAGCCCACCAGGCCCTCAGCCAGCGGCTTACTCACAGCTACATTCAACTGCTACTTTCACACGTTCATTTCTGTGTCCTTAACTCGCCATCTTTTTTTATTGTTCTTTATTTTAATTTTTATCATTCCATGGTCTCTTTTTTGTCTGTCTGTTTCTCTTGTTCTCCCCCTCTCTCTTGTTGCGCTCACAACAAAGACTTTTCATTTGGATAAAATAAAACTCAATGAGGTAGCTGTCAAAATAAATCACTTCCTGTATCAAGGAGGAAACAAGGAATTGCCTGAAAGAAAAGGACACCAAGTCCCCCCCCCCCCCCCCCCCCCCCCCCCCCACATACTATCAATCAGTTCCCTTTCACTTCTTTTCACATCTTTTTATTCTTTGAGAACAATAGGTTTGATTAACCCCTCTGGGAAAGCTCATTACCATTTCCATAACAAAGGTTGCAATCGAAACGCTCAAGCAAAAAAAAAACTTAGATCAAAGGAATATATTGATGCCCATGAGCTCTGAGAGACAATAATAGAAAAATGTTGGCTGCCAGTCTCATTTTAAGCATCCGGTTTAACAACAGGCCACATGTGTATCCTGCATTGTTGATATCAGCAATGTGTTTTTGATCATTGTGACTGCTTTGCGTCCAGTCTATGAACTTGGACGCTTTAAACAGAAGAATGTGAGTTGACAGATGCAGAAGTTTGAGTTTCTTTTCTCTCTGCTCTCGTCTCCTCTGATGCCCACTGGCATTAAAATGTAAAACAGTGGGGCTTGAATTATTTATTAATGAGTTTATTTTTCTTATGAGACCTTTTTTGGCTTCCATTGTTAAGCTGAATCTTCAAGGGACACCTAGGAAACGATTCAATCCATTTTTAATCAAAGCACCATATTAAGCAGGAGTTTGGATCAGATTAGTGTAAATATTTTGCCGTCAGTCATTTGACGAGCCTGTGATGCGGAACCACATGGTGGATGTGAAGATAACTGTATGATCTCTGCATCATAACACATTTTATGATGTAAATAAATGATTTTGTTATTTGAAAAGTTTTAAATAACATTTTGTGTTATACGCTTCTTTGTTGTCCAAATGATCGTCTAAATGTGCACACGGTTTTGCGACATTGGTTGTCTGCATACATGGGTATGTAAACATATGTTTATTTGGTGCTGATCAGTCCATATCCGCCTGGATGTCCGTTACCTTCCGCTGTCTTTGTGGTGGAATTTTAAACTCCGGTGGATTTCTGAGGACTATGGTTAACTGCTCCTCAGATCTCTGCAGGGTAAATCCAGACAGCTAGCTAGACTATCTGTCCAATCTGAGTTTTCTGTTGCACGACTAAAACAACTTTTGAACGTACATGTTCCACCAAAACAAGTTCCTTCCCGAGGCTATTTTACAGCAGCACCGTGGCTCTGTCGCCTGTGTAGTGACGATTGTGATTGGTTTAAAGAAATGCCAATAAACCAGAGCACGTTTTTCTCCCATCCCGGAATGTTGTAGTGGCCGGACCCTCAGCGCTGTGGAGGAAGGTCTGGCAAAGTGAGAGTAGGTGCTGATAGACCCTTGTGGATATGGGCAGATGACAGAATTTACATTACATGAACCTTTGCGGCTACGTAGACACATCATTTGAGCTTTACCCAAATTCAGATGAGAAGACTGATATCAGTTGTATCTGTGTCCAGTATAGAAATGGGTTCAGGTTGCCTTTAGCTTAGTTTATACTTAGCTCAAAGACAGATTTACACCTGGCATTATTATGGTTGGGTTTAGTAAAAGGAGAACAGGATGGGTGGTTTAGTAAAAGAAGAACGGGATGGTTGGTTTAGTAAAAGAAGAACGGGATGGTTGGTTTAGTAAAAGAAGAACGGGATGGTTGGTTTAGTAAAAGAAGAACGGGACGGTTGGTTTAGTAAAAGAAGAACGGGACGGTTGGTTTAGTAAAAGAAGAAAGCGACGGTTGGGTTTAGGAAACGTGACACACGGGACACGATCCCCGGTCTCCTGGGTGAAAGTCCTGTGTTGTTTGACCCATCCACCACCCCAACCAACCTCCCTATGCGGATTTTTCGAGCTTTCATTCTACTCGCTACCATAGTCACTCTTAATGCTACGTCATCTTCTTATTGAGAACTTGGCGTAAATTGACACGCAATCACAAGGTCGCAATACAAAGTCAATGGAGGCCAAACGGCGTTGATAAACACACTAAAAAGCGATTTTGCGTCTTGATAACACACCAAAAAGACTTACGAATTGCCGTGTCACACATACACCACTTATTGAGATCAGTCTGTGACTTTGAATTGACTTTGTGTGCTTTGTACAATTGATTTCATTCCTGCTTCTTACCTAGTTTTGCCATCTTTGAAAAGATACATTTACTTCAGCATATCAAAATGGGATTACATGTAATTCTTGTTCTTGTTCAGGATAACCTCTTCTTTTGGTTGAATAAGGTTTCTTTACAAAAGTAATTACTTTGAGGTTTGGGGCTGAGAAGGTTTTCTAATGTCCCCTCACATTACCATTAGGGAGTCGGATTAATACTGCTCTCTGTGAATATTGAAGTGTAGAACACAAAAAAGACACACACAAAAAAGCCTATTAAACTAAACAGGCTGCAATTATAATAAATAAAATTAGTTAATGGTTAGGCTGTTAATTAGACCTTTGAAAAACGTTCTCTTTGTACAGGTATACGTAGCTGGAGAAATGCTCATGTTGTTCCCCAGAAGATCTCCTGGATGCTCAGATTCTGGCACATTATAAAACCATCCACACACTCTTTGATGAAGATATCCATGCTGCAGCTTCCAATTTACAGCTCGGCTTGATCAAACTGCTCATTTACAGAACTAATGAGGAAATGAGCAAAAATTAAGGAATCATTTGGTTGCTGTATTTCATCAAGAGAAGAAGCTGCATTTCTCTTTTCTGCTGCGCGTGATTATATCACAATTACAACACAACACGGCCCCTGCAGGCACTCGGCGAGGGCGATGGCTCCCTTTTGGAATGATAAACATAGCTTTGAAGGCGTGTGGAGTATCAGGGCGGTAAACAATGCCACCAGTGATCAGACTTGTTTTAATTTTCATCACCAAATATCCTGGCATAATGCCTGGGTCACGCATCAAGAAGACTGTAACGAGAAATTGTGTGGTGAGACCACATAGCAATTAAAACAGGATACAAAGCTGTGTTTTTTTTCTAATTACATCACAATGGATTTAATTATAGCTGCATGTTTTGCAACGCAACAGTGTTGGAGACAGCGTCAGGCTTGATCGTATGTCTTTTGTTCATGACAGGATGTTCCCTTCGCTCTCTGGACTGTAATCAGCGTTCAAAGAGACACTACTGTATGATATGGGAACCAAACATTGGCGCCATTTGGGAGATATAGTTGTATATAGAGTTTATGAAATGGAACAAACAATCTGCTGCAACCTTTATGTCCATCTGTGTTTGATTCTAACAAGCAACTCTCTCAAAAGAATATAAATTATTATTACGTAATGATCTTTTAAATGATACCTTAATGATGCTAACCACTGATGAGCTCCGTGCAATGATCTCACAGAGAGATAATTTAGAGCACACATACTTGTCCGTCCACAAAGTTGGGATGCTTTAAATAAAAAACTTGCACAAAGGAAGTTTTTATTTTTTTTTATTTTTTCTCAAAAGTTGAACCTCTGACAGATCAAAAGCATTGTACTCCCTGACAGCTTCTAGTGCTCCCGCAATCTTTACTCCCCAACACTTCCTCTCACAGTGTGAAGTTTGTGAAATGGAAATGGCTTTGTGGTTTCTTCTAAATGTCTGACCACTTTGTGTGTGTGTGTGTGTGTGTGTGTGTGTGTGTGTGTGTGTGTGTGTGTGTGTGTGTGTGTGTGTGTGTGTGTGTGTGTGTGTGTGTGTGTGTGTGTGTGTGTGTGTGTGTGCGTGTGTGTAGGAGAAAGACTTTGTTTAGGTGTAGCTACATGTGTCTAGATTGTGAGACTGTGTTTGTCTACGAATCTCCACTGACAACTGGTGATCAGATTTTGCTTTCCCGCTCTGTATGCAAATTACCAAGAATATCACTTCCACAATGTTTCTGCACAAGCGGCAGAATGTTCCCCCTACGACAGTGCAGGGCATGAGCCATTGTTATAGTAGACAAAATGGTGCTTTGTTTTCCTAGAGGGCCCATTGTTACCTGTATAGCCTCTAAGTTGCAGACACAAAAATGCCAGAATCAGTATTGCTAAAATATACAGAAGGATGTCCAATTAAAACAAATCAAAACAACGGATGGGGAATTATCTTTTGGAAGAATGGTGTTCATCCCTCTAGTAGAGATCAGAGACTTGTAGAATCTATGGCAATGTACAATAAAAGCTGGTGAGACCTGGTGAGTTAATTACATTTTAGGTTGGTTTTCTTTTAATTTGTCACATCTGTAGGTGCGTTTTGGTCAATTCAATTTTATTTATAGTATCAAATCATAACAGGAGTTATCTCAAGACACTTTACAGATAGAGTAGGTCTAGACCACACTCTATAATTTACAAAAAAACCAACAAACCCCCCAAGAGCAAGCACTCAGTGCAACAGTGGCGAGGAAAAACTCCCTTTTAGGAAGAAACCTCGGACAGACTCAGGCTCTTGGTAGGTGGTGTCTGATGTGCTGTTGGGGTGTATCACAGTATAGTTAATAAACAGTGGCTAGAAATAGTGGTTGTAGTAGCGCAGGGAGCAGCACGGCATAGCAGGGAATTTCAGCAGAACCACGGCAACAGCTGGAACCATGATTTTGGTGCCATCCTAATCCCAGGACTTCATCCTGGGTGAAAAGAAACAGAAAGACTCCGGGGAGCAAACTCCCCAGGGCTAGGTTAGTAACACGCATTTCTGGGACAGAGAAGCAGGTGGGCCGGGCCAGGCAGATGCTGCAACTCCTCACTCCCTAACTATAAGCTTTATCAAAGAGGAGAGTCTTAAGTTTACTCTTGAATGTGGTGACCAGACTGGGAGCTGGTTCCACAGGAGTGGAGCCTGATAGCTAAAGGCTCTGGCTCCCATTCTACTTTTAGAGACTCTAGGAACCACAAGTAACTCGGCATTCTGGGAGCGCAGTGCTCTAGTGGGACAGTAAGGTACTATGAGCTCTTCAAGATATGATGGTGCTTGACCATTTAGAGCTTTGTAGGTCAGGAGGAGGATTTTAAATTCAATCCTGGATTTTACAGGGAGCCAATGCAGAGAAGCTAATACAGGAGAGATATGATCTCTTTTCTTAGTTCTTGTCAGTACACGAGCTGCAGCATTCTGGATCAGCTGGAGAGTCTTAAGTGACTTGTTTGAGCTTTCTGATAGTAAGGAATTGCAATAGTCCAACCTGGAAGAAACAAATGCATGGACTAGTTTTTTAGCATCGTTCTGAGACAGAATGTTCCTTATTTTGGCAATGTTACGAAGATGAAAATAGGCTGTTCTTGAGGTTTGTTTTAAGTGGGCATTAAAGGATATATCCTGGTCAAAAATAACTCCTAGATTTCTGACAGTAGTACTGGAGCCCAGGGCAATACCATCCAAGGTAGATCACCATTTAAAGCTGGTCAGCATGATGAAAAAAGGATCCAAACAAATATATCAACTTCCCATATCACTCATCCACTGCTTCTGTGTCCCACTGTTGCTTTACTTGAATAGTTGAAGCCCAACTAAAAGCTGTGTATTTAACCATAGTTTAATCATAGTTTGTGGACAGGCTGAGCATAAGGCTGGACATTGGAGAAGTGGATTATGCTGTAATAATTGGTCCGGTATAAGAAGAAGAAATGTGCACCGTAAGTGTTGACTCTTCGCAAGTGTTTGTTCACATGAAACCCAGACCAGCCACCAGCACAATTTGGCTGATTCAATTCTCAAAGTGTGTTGACTGCATTCACTGTTGTATTTTTAGCCATCTCATTAGATCACATGATATGAATTTTCATGTGATCAGGAACGAGATGTGTCTATGTGTTCACAGGCGCTGTAAAAATCAGTGGAAAGTGCCAAACTGACAGGCTTGCAAGATCCAAAGTGATGTTATGAATACATTTTTCCTAACAGATTGTTTCTCATGTGCGAGTATGAAATTCTGTTGCAAGCACATGATAATATCAAGGGCCATCACCGTCAGGACATTTTCACTAATGAAGATTATGTAAAATATGACAGTAAAGTAAGTAAGTTCAAATGTTAAACATGGCCAGAACATGGCATATGTGAAGGTTTCCTTGAGTGAGAGAGAAGAGCTATCCTCAACAAAAGAATAATATAGTACTTAGAATGGGATGGGAGATGACCAGCCAGAGTTTTAATTTAAAATGTACAGAACAAGGAATAAGCTCACATGGCAATTACACTGGAGTGGACAAAACCCAAGATGCATAAGTTAGGCATTCTTGAACAAAAAGAACTAATTATTTAAATAATATAAACAAAAAATAACTAGCAATTATCTATTTTTTGAAGTCACAGTGTGCTGAGGTTGCATTTGATGATCAAGCTCAATTCTTACCGAAAAACCACCAGGGTTATTTTTTATTAAGGAGATAAGTTTAAAGTGATTTTCATTTGGATTTCATGACTTCATGCATCCAATAGTAATATATGTTCTGCTGAGAAGACAGTGTTCACTGCAGTTTGCAGTATACAAGCTCCTCTTGTGACAAGCACAGCTCAGAAAAATGTTTCTGTTAATAGAATGTGAAGAGAAACATGGAGCTGAAATGCAAATGAGCTGCTCATTATGCACCAGAGCCCCTCTAAGAAAGTGCCGAAATGGCTCGGATGTTTATTATATCACAGATCAACCAATTAATGCAAAGGTGACAGTATTTTAATTTTCTGAAGTCTGAAAAGAGTCTGAGGAGATTTGTTAAGAAGCATCAAGCTGCTTCCCTCAGTCTGCTGCAGCATCGGCAATCCATTTTTCTCTGGACAGTACAGAGACCTGAACACACACACACACACACACACACAAACACACACACACTGTACTGACCTCACAGACATCCACACACTCGGCTGCTGGTGACGACATACTCAGTGTCACATACCTGCTGTAGCGTCTTATTTTTGTGTGTGTGATTGGAGGCTTTTGAAAACACGCCAGATTGTTATATAACAGCAAACAACTAAGTAAATGCTTTCACTAAAATTCCTCATTTTGAATCACAAAAGCACTCTTGTTTATGTGCAGTTGGCAGGTGAGCTTTTATTAAAGTTTTGCAGCCAATCCCCAAGTAGCACAATTGTAGCGGATGATTAATGCCCACAGCTGAAATCCAATGAGATGGATTTTGTGGGAAGAGCAGCTCTCGCTCACTCACTCACTCACTCACTCACTCACTCACTCACTCACTCACTCACTCACTCACTCACTCACTCACTCACTCACTCACTCACTCACTCACTCACTCACTCACTCACTCACTCACTCACTCACTCACTCACTCACTCACTCACTCACTCACTCACACATGTCCAGTCGCTCATCCACCAGCAGGGTTCCAAATCAGTCTTTAGTTCGTGGCAGATCAATGCTCTATAATCAACAGGAGAGGCACATTGCTGGTCTTTAATGGGACACCTCCTACCTGGGCTGCCTGTCTTACTGAGTCTGAAGTGGATTCACCGGAGCAGTCGGTGATCAACGGCAACAGACACATCAGCTGTCTGCTGTTGTCTCCATTGTACTTGACGGCTCAGTGCTGAAAGATTGCAGCCTGCTGGACGGACCACTTTAAAGGCTTTGAGAAACAGCAGCATGACTGCAATAAGCCTGCACTTACTCACACAAGATTTGTATTGGATTCCAGTGTTGCTGCCTGGCAGTGAGGGCGGACTGTGCTGATTTTCTGTACATTTAAACATGTACCTTATTGTGTTAAAAGTTGAGCTGGAAGAATATAAAAACATGAATGACTTAATGGTACCTCTGTTGCCCTTTAAGGTATTTTACTTGCACAATAGGTCTTTACTACATGCATATAAAAGCTTCAGACACATTATACCAGTCATAAGTCTACATACATTACAAATGAGAAAATCAAACAGAAGCAATATACAAAACACTTCCAGCTGTAATATAAAGAAGGTTCTGGTGCCAAGTCATGTTAGAGATTTGTTACTGCAAGCAGATGGATGCTGCAGGTGACAAAGGGTGTGATACCTATTTTAGTTTTCTTCCTTGGACATGATGTACAGTATCTCCGGCCAGCGGGTAAAACTGTATCTACAGACAACAAAGGGTCCATTCATTTCACTCTCGTCTTTCATTTCATCTTTACTGCCAGTAGCCAGAAAAGACTTTGTTGGTATGCTAAAACAACATATGTGTACGTTTTCCTGAGAAGCAAAACCCCTTGCAGCCACACTAATTATGACTGACCTCTGTCAGGTGCAAAGGTGGATGTATCATAATTCCTCGATTCGATTACATTTTCAATTCTGAGGTCACGATTCGATTCAATTCTCGATTTTTACTTCTTGTTTTTAAAGCACAGGTTCCTATGCCATTTTTAGACTAGACTTGTATGTAATATAATATCTGACCTTTGTTCGCAATGTACCACATTACATTGTCAATTGTTTAAATGCTTAAAACATTTGTTAACAACATAATGTAACAATAACATATCTTCAGTCAGTTGGAAACTTGACAATTTGCCAATAAAGTAAAAAGTTTTTACGACAATCCTGAGGGCAGACACTTCGAACCAGACAGAGTTTGGTGTTAAAGCCCCCAACGTCGTCTTCTAGGCAGCGCTGCCTGGAAGGCACTAGGATTAGGCAATGGTTATGGTTGAAGACGACGGTCGCTGCGCTGCCTTGAACGCTAAGTTGGGGGCTTAAAACACCATTGAGCTAGCACAGCAGAGACCGATAGCAAGGCGGCTCGGGCAGTCCGCAAACTTGTTGCTCTCTCTAATATAATCAATATAAGCTGCTCTATTTAGGCTAGAAAACTTGCATGCAGGCAGAAATTCAACCGTGTGGTTTTGTTGGGATAAAGCTTTTAGCAGAAGGAATATACGCTAGCTGCTAGGCTAAAGTGCAATGGTAAACACACAGAATATGATACACACACATGAGCTTGCAAACTGTGGCTTTTTTTGACAACAACGCAAACGTTGTCAACATAAAATCCAAAATACTTCCACACTGTCACACACTTCAGTGAAAGAGGAGGGGGCTCAAGTTCTGTCAATGTGTCTCCAGCATCTGCAGTTGCCATGCTATCTTTTGACTGGCTCTAGCTAAGTTAGAGGTTGACTGACTCGCAGCACTTCAACATGTGTGTGTTTTTCCGCTTGACAAGCCGACCGGACGTGACATGGGGGCGTGGCAGTATCGACGATTCCATTTTGTTATTCGATATTCAAGATTGTGACTTAATTTTCGATAATTTGCGATTTTAAATCGAAATCGTGACACCCTTGATCGTAATGTTATACAGCCTCAAGTCTTGGGGGGAAGTGGAGTGCATGGTGTGACTTTGAGTTTGCATCCCAAAGGCGATCTTTTATTCAACTAAATCCAGTGACTTTAGTGCTAAACATAACTTTTTGATAATGTTTGAGACACATGGGTCACTCCTGGAGGGCACTCACACCCCATTTTGTCATTTAGGTATCAGGAATTGTTAGTTTATTGCCCCAACACTACATTAAGAAAGTGAATACACTCTGAATAGAAAATCTTGTAAAATAACTGTATTGCGATTCCTTTAAAAGTAGAAGATTAGTGTTGCTCTTCATCTCAATGATAATGGCCAAGTATTTATACTTTTGAGCACAGACAGTGTTTTTTGTATTTGCAACTTCAGGGAAGAAGTTTTGGAAATCACTTATAATTTATTAAGTTTTCTCTGTGTTTTATAATTAGGACACAAGTTATGAAAGTTTATCTCTTACCTTTAAATACTCTCAGCATGGTTTTTGTCATGTCTGGGTTTAATGGCCTGTAAATAGCGGCCTTGCATCAGGATAGATGTAAATGCAGATTAAATCTCTGCACCATTTGATATTTAACACAAACATACGTCAGCATTAAACACATAAGAGTATAGATACATCGACCAGAGCTATGCAATCTTTAGTACTTTTATGGGTGTGTCCTTAGCGTGCAGTCGAATCGAAAACTGTCAATGTACCTGGAAGTTGTCTGGTCAGATTTGTAATCTTGTTTAAGTTCAACTTTTTGTAAAAACATGAATATATACAGAGGATGAATGCTATATTACTTTATTTTATTATCTAGTTTGACAGTCAGTCATAATGGAAAAAGAACATAAATAAATAGGGTTGGGGACCGAAACTCGGTGCCAATAGTTCCCCGGTTCCGACGTAAACGGTAGTAACGAGACCGAAACAGGTAACGTTAAACAGTGTAAAGTGTGACTGTATATCAACACCGGGACGCAACAGTCTGCTTTGCGTCAGACGGTGCATTCAGACGGTGCATTCACTGAAACTGGTAACCTACAGCCTCGCGGTGCATTCAAAGTTATTGTAAAATACCCTTTTCTCATCTGGTTGTTGTTTTTGTCGTTCAACAGCAATTTACTGGTGCAATAAGTTATTGTGTATTATAAGTTATAGTTTTTACATTACTATTAAATCATTTAATTTTGACCATATGGCCTTAGTAATAAGCAATGTGTTATTAAATGTCACCGACTGTTGTTTAGTAGGCCTATCCTTCTTGTTTCTTCTTTTTTTTTTTTACTTTCTTAAAAAGTATCGGTTCAGGCACCATTTAGGCACCGGCACCGTTTTAAAAGTACCGATTTAGCACCGGTATCGGAAAAAAACCCAAACGATACCCAACCCTATAAATAAACTACTTTATATATATATATATATATATATATATATATTTCCGGAGCTAAATTACGTGGTATCGGACCAGTGCATAGACTCGCGTACTCGCTGATACCGATACCAGCATTTTAGGCGGTATCTAAAGCATTTCCGATACTGGTATCAGAACAACTCTAGTATGTATGCTTGTGCTGTGTGTTTAAACAACATTCAACATTTGAGAAATTTGACTTCTTCAAACTAATTAAAAAGGGGTTTCCAGAAAAAGAAATTCATATTTTCAGAAAAAAAAGTATTGTTTTGGTAGGCACAAGGCCAAAAAATATCAAACAATACCCAGCCTGGAATAAGGTGGAATTTCATTCCAGAGGGATATCAGATATGGGTCTCGATAGTCTCGCATTGCCAGACCTTCCTCTACGGTGCTGTGGAGGAGGGTCTGGCTAGTCCACACAGCAATCCTGGATGGGGAAAAAAGTGCTCCCGTTTATTGACATTTCTTTAAACCAATCACAATCGTCTAGGGCGGTCTAAGCGGTGAGTGACAACATTGCCTCGGGAAGGAACTTGTTTTGGTGTACGTTTAAAGGTTGTTTTAGTCATGTAACAGAAAACTCAGATTGGACAGATAGTCTAGCTAGCTGTCTGGATTTACCTTGCAGAGATCTGAGGAGCAGTTAACCATAGTCCTCATAAATCGACCGGAGTTTAAAATTCCAACTCAAAGAAAGCGGAAGGTAACGGAAAAACAAAACATCCGGGAAACAAAAGAGTGACATTCGGCGGAATAATTCCGGCAGAACGAGAGCAATCCCCGAAGTGAAACGTCGTGGATATAGACTAGGGTCTCGAAGGTTGCTTGCTGTAACAGCTGCTCCTCTTTCCCATAGGTAATGTGTCATTTCCTACTACTTGTAAGATGTTGAATAATCCATACGATTGGCAGCAATCGTACGTGAACTATTAGCAATCATATTGTTAATCACTACTTGGTCTTCTAATACTAAAACAATACTAACACGTCCAGTGTCTGCTGTTTTGTTTGCCTGTTGCTCAGCTCCTATTTTCATCAAGTACTGCTTCCAGAGATGTGATCAGACACAGCGCCAATCTTGGTGGACAATGGCCATATAAATTGCTTTTTTTTCCACACACACACTCAAAACAAATCAAAGCTATTCCAAAATGTTAGAATTTATCTTCCGGTTGTTTTTCATTTGGCAAACTTCTCTTAGGCCGGAAAACAGCTCGCACTGAAAAAGCATGTGGAGAGCTATAAACCCTTTTCAAACACGTGACGGAGCCATGACGGACGGCAAAATCACCGGAAGCACAAGCTAAACAGTGTAGTAGACGAGCGGAAAGTTTCATTAGTTTCAATCAGTTTAAAATAAATAACACAAAATAAACTGTAATAATACTATCTTCTTCTTTATGGGTTATTCTAATGAACAACAAGTTACATAGAGCTGTATTTGGAGAAGTTGGATACCGACCCTTACCGTCTTCCTCCGTTTTCACGGACCTCATTAAATCGCAGAGTCTGCCCGACTTCAGTCCACATGATCTGTACCACTATGTGGTAAATGGGGTATCCCCATAAAGCTTTTAAACACATGGAGGATTATGGCATTTCATAACACCGAGACAGTTGGCTGCCCTCTGAGCCAAGCCAACTACTGTATAACACAGCTTTGACTCACCTGACAGATCATGATCAAACTGTAAATGTGAATAACTTGTACTAACATTTGAATTTCCCTTCGTATTAAAGGCAACCTCTGAGCAGGCTAGTGTATTTCAACAGCTGACTTCGGGTATAAATAACACAAGTTATCTTGGAAGCTAACGTTAGCTAGCAATCACTTGTTGAGCTCCATGCAAAGTCTGCAGCCAGCAGCAAAGACAAACTCCCAAAAGATCCACATAAAGTCAAACTGAAGGGAAGTTGTGCACCATTCAAATACGAAGACAAACTGAGTCAGTGTGGTTTGTTGTTGTTGTTATCCCTTTAAGATAATTAAACTTAACTAACATAACTAAATAGAAGTGGTTTAGGCAGGCTAACGCACTAGCATTACGTGGCTAATAGTTAGCTAGCTTTACGTTAAGAGTGAGCCAGTTTGTGATACATTAAATATCGAAGGAACATTAGAAGTGTAGAAGTGTTAACACAATGACTCAAACCAGACATAACACAAAGCCTACAGAAGCCCACCGCACAAGAAAAAATAACCATTTTATTAAATGAGCAAACACGTACGCGTTTGACTTGCCGTCCGTCTACAGTAACAGCATAGCTCTTCCGCCGTCCGTCATGGCGTTCATAATTTGCGCGAGTAGAGCGTCACGTTCAAAGGGTCTATACATGTGGTCTGTGTTGTGTCTGGGTGACCGAAGCCCTGAGCTCAGTGCTGCCGTCCCGGCCGTGTCACTCATAACATAGACACAGCACAGACACAAAGAGCTCTTTAAACACTATCCACAAGCTTGTCATCAGGCTGTCTGTGATTGATCACTTTGACACGGTTCAGCAGTGTGTCATTTTTGTGAGAGGCCTTGAAAATATGGCTCTTTTAGATGAACTGTCATCCCTGATAAAATATTACTGTAGATCAGCTTGAAAAGGATGCAGAATTCGTACCAGTGCAGTTGTAGCTTTGTGGTATTTAAAGCTGCTAATGTTTTCTGCTTTTCCACCTTTTAATTTTGCATTCTTCCTGTTGGAATACTAATTTAAACATTTGCTACATCCCTCCTTGAAATGTAGACTCCTGTGAGAGAAGGCTGGCATTTGCATTGATCAGTCATGCACTCAGATCATGCCTTCTACCTTCCCGTGGGTGCCATGGTGTCAATTAAACCTGAGGTCTGCTGTGCTTTAGCGGGCTGGCTCTGTGTAATGGGGCTCCATGCAAAGACACTATCCATAATAGAATTAATAATGAGACACACTTGCGAAAAGGGGTCAGTTATCATCACCATCTCATCCGCTGTGAATTCTTACTGAGCTCTCTCGCCCTCGAAATAAAACATTAGAAGCAACACTGGACCAAACCCAAAGTCTGGCCGTAAAACTTAAGAGTTCATGGTGCATTCAATTCCAATGAGTTACAATTCTACCGAGCTTCCTGGTGATTAAAGCTGCTCCTGTGTGTCTCGATAGGTAAGGGGAAGTGCGGTGTTGTAGAGTTAGAATATAGATCTATCAGTGAAGAGAGGAAAGGACCTGACAAAGAGCAGAAGGGTTTATTAGTGTTCTGCTTTCTGCTCGGTGCCACAGAAATAGAACAGAGGGAAGATGAGCGATACTGCTAGGGAAGAGAGATCTGTGCTTCTTCCAGGAACCCTTAGAAAAGATGCAAAAATAAATTAATAAATATATGACATTTTCAGACAATCAAAGAAAGCTTTTACAAAACTCTCTAAAACACCTGATGTCAAGGAGGTTATGTTTTTAGGCTCTGTTTGTCCATTTGTTTGTTTGTCAGGAGTATTACTGAGAAAGTACTAGCTTGATTTTCATAAAACTTGGAACGGTGTAGCATGGGCCAAGAAAGAACCCATTACATTTTGGAACAAAACTGAATTACAGAGGGAGGGAGGCACTGGAAAACATCTAGGTCGTGATCAGAGGCCTGTACTACGAAGCAAGATCAACGTGCCCTGGATTTCTTTCAGTTACCCGGCTTCACCTAACCTAACAACCGCGGTCCGCATAAGATGTGTCATGACGGTGGTTAACAACTAGTTCAATCAACCCAGAGGCGCTGTTTGCACAGCATGACCAATCGCAAACATCTACCAGAGCCGCATATTTTACATAATAAGAGAACTATAAGAAACTGTAATTCTACATAAATATGAAGAACACAGACACGGTTTTACAGGCAAAAAAGCAATACAGTCGCTGCTTCCTAAAACAGGACGGAAAGCTGGCAAAATAAAATGGTTGACGCTGTAAATGCGTGAATCACAACGCTTATCAATATCATTTCCCCATCAGTCAGGCACAAGATCTGACCATAATTACACTTGTGCTTTCCATAAACATTTGTTGCTGTAGCCTATTCTTTCAGTTGCAACCCTGGCAGTGGTAAAAGATTGTGAGAGAAAATATATATATATAAACATAATTCAAACCCATATGCGCATTGGCAACACACGGCTCAAGAAGAAAATCTATATCTTTCATAAAAATACCCATCAGGGAACGTTAACAGGGTTGTCGGTCTCTAAATGTTTGAACTTTTATGAGCGTACCTAGCTCGACCGGATCTTCTAAGAACGGTGACGCCATTATCAATCGAGTATTGATTGGTCAGTTGGCGGTGATGTTACACCGGTTGATCTCTAATCTCCAGGTGTTCAGCATAAGTTACCACAGCGATTTAACATCGTCGTGATACACAAAACCCTGGGTTGAACCTGAAGTTACCTTGTTAACGCCAAATCTTGCTTCGTAGTACAGGCCACAGGTCAACAGTAGCCCTGCGTCTAAAAAACGCAGCCCTCTCAAGGTCAAATTAGTTTACGACTGTGTGCAGCAGCGGTAACTTCAATATATCAATTGATTCTGGTACTATTTATTGCAACAGCAGAAATGTGTCCTGTAGACCAAAAACAGTTGGTGAAATATACATATAAAAACAATATACTGTATATATTACAGATATATATCAGTCTTTAAAGACAGATATTTATAGATTAGACAAGAAACTAGGAACATGATAAATATGTCCTTCCAGCATCGCTGGTGGTATGCACACACTATGTTTTATTTAATGGCAATATTTCAAAGATATTGTGATGTTTTCACAACCAACATGAGGTGTTTAGATTCTGGTGACATTGTAGATGTCCTGAGCAGTGGGCAGGCTGTGAACAAAGTTACACTTCACAAGCTTGAGTTGTGGTTCCTCAAGGGGACTGGTAGAAGAAATGATGATACCCTCAGTGTGTTTGTGTGTGTGCGTGTGCTTGTGCGTGTGCGTGTGCGTGTCAGCATTGTAGGTGTGTGTCACTGTGGGTGTTTGCGAAATGGGTGATCATTAATGCCCACCGTCCAGGGTGAGTGATCAGGGCAGTCTGTCGGATTGAATCTAGCCAGGTCTGCCCAAACAACAGGCTCTGCAGCAGGCTGAGGGCTCTTTTCATTGCCCCCCCGTCTGTCCCCGAGCATGGCTGCTGCTGATGGGATCATGGCTGTGGATCACTACTGCTCATAGCACCCCACACCCCTCCTCTCTCTAATTGGCAAGGGGTATTGCCTACACTCAGCACTTAATTGCCATTTCAGCACAGGCGAATACCAATCTACCTGTTATGATACGGCAGGAAAGTATTGCTTCTTGCTTTCTATCTTTTTAAATATTTTGCTTTATTCTAGCGCTGAAATGACGAGTCGATTAACAATTTAAATGATCTAGTTCCTTCTTCTCAAATTTGAGGATTTGCTGCTTGTCTCGGTTTAAAAAAATACAAATAGGATATATTTTGGTATTGGACTGTTGGTCGGACAAAACAAACAAACACGCCCTACTTTATGTTTGCTCAAGATGTCGGGGATTGATGACAGAAAAGGGTCCCCAGCTGAACTACAATTGGAGTTGCCTGGCTTATATGTGACCTGCTGGACCATAAGGATGATCCTAAAATCTCTAATATGCTAATACATTAGCCATAAGACAGCAATATATCAGATCTAAGTGTCAGTCAACTTCTTTTGGACAATAAAAAATGTTTATTATATTTTTTATATAATCATGTTATATAAAAAAAAGATAAACTATAAAGTTGAATCTAAATTAAATCTGTGAGCATTGGATCATAAATAATTGATTTTGGTTTACCTAAAACTACATACACATTTACTCGCAGTTATAAACATTTGTTATTATTTTTTATTCTTTAAGCACTCCAAATACTCAACTAAATAATCACATACACTGTGGATATACAGACAAGGCTGTGATGATTATTATTACAGCCATGCAAACAGGATTAATACACAAACACGCATTAGCAGCTGCACCTTGATAATAAGTTGGACAGTCTTGTGTGCGTCTGTATATGTGTTTGTGTTGCATACTGTACACGCTGCCGCCACTCAGCACGTGTCTCTGCAGCTTTGCTCATCATACGAAGTGATATGTTTTGATCCAGGCTCTCTTTGAAGTCGGATGTAATAAATTTGCTCATCAATTACGCTGTCTGGCTCGGCCTTCTGTGCATGTTTTGTTTGGTGTACACTCCAGTTAATTAGAACAGAGCGCGTCGTGCCGTCCTTGAGATAGCAGCTAATAAGTGCGAGCTGTCTGAATCGCTGCTTCATAATGCCTGCTTTGCTCTCCGTGTGCAAGGAAACAGCATGCAGAATGGAAAGGGTGATCCAGTGTGGGTTGCAAATAATACACAGGCAGTACCCCTGCACTCTGTGGGTCATCTGTGCATGGAGAGGGCGGCCTCACTGTGATGTCCTAGGTGGCACAAATGAATCAGTCGCATGTACATAGGTACACACATTGTTGTGTTGATGTGTGAGCTGGTTTAGGATTCCTGGTATGGTGTGTGACTTTCCAACTCCTTGATGTTTGAAGTGAAGAGATAGTCGTATGCAACTATCTTATGTTATCAGCTGTTATCAGCCCAGCCGCCATCGCCCTGCTGTGTCTGTAACTCATCACGCAGAGACATGTTTAAAGCATTTAGCAGCCCAGGCCTGTAGCCAGCCTAGTGGAAGGGGGGCTCTTTTTTTCAAAAGGACCTTTTTTGCAGTTTTTCCCTCATTTTGTATTTAATTATGAGGTTTGAATCCTTAATTTTAATGTCCTTGTCCTCACAGATTTTGCTATGAATACAAAAAGTTAGTTGGGTGGATTGTTGATACATTAGATTGGTACATGTTGCGTGCCCGTTAACACATTCACAGAAGTGGTGCTTTTAATGTGTATCTTTTGGAAGTTCATTCAAGTTGAAAAGTTGAGACATTCCGTCCTGGAAAACTTACTGAATCTGAAAAGTAAAGGCAGACTCTTCTCTTTTCTTTCTTGGTTAAACAGTAAAATATAGCTCACCTTTGCAGTCTGCTCTATAGACATCTAATGAGTTCTTATTTTTGAGCAAAGAACAAAAGAAGCCTGGATAAAAGGATCACATTGTCCCCCCCCCCCAAACCCGCCTTTTCTTTGTGACCTTTTCCTCTCCAATTAACACCCTCCACTCAGAGCATCGGACGCACCTCTTTTGTGGCTGTTTTATGCCAGAAATGTGTCGGACAGACCTTTTGTTTGAGTTGTTACTCATGTCCCTGCCTTTTTGTTCCCTAATAGCCCATCATATGTGCACCGTCCCTCTGACCTCGCACCTCTGACACATCTCTAAAATACGACTCTGGAAAACTGGAAGCGTACAAGAAATTATATCAGTATGCTGTGAATACTAAATGCACGGTTGTGTTGAATTTAACTGATTAATCTGGAAAAAAACTGTTTAATTTTAGTAATTTAACAGATTATACCAGTAAGTATCTACCTTTTAACCTTATGACCTTTAAAAATTAAGCACTACTAGCGTTGCCAGTGATAGAGTACTCAAGTCTAGGGTTTAATCCCGGGAGCCCTGCCCTAATAAAGAAATATTTGGTTAACTTCGAGTGATGATTCCCGTTCGCTTACACATCTCAACAGCTACAGAATGGATTAGCTAAAAAAAAAAAAAAAAAAAAGAATGGATTAGGAAACATTCAATTGTTTACTTTAGCAGATTTTGCGGACTGATGACTGCGGACACAGAGAGAAATGCAGTCGATAATATCACATTATGGTTTCTGTGTGAACGAAGGTGTGTGAGACTCTGGTAGACAGTGCCAAGTGAAATCATAATAGAGTTTCTGAGGGCCAGACAGAGTGTGTTATTACAGACTGGGGATGTGGAAAGGTATATGGCTGGCTGTTACAGGTGTGTGTTTGAAGTGGGAGGCTGACGTGTGTGTGTGTGTGTGTGTGTGTGTGTGTGTGTGTGTGTGTGTGTGTGTGTGTGTGTGTGTGTGTGTGTGTGTGTGTGTGTGTGTGTGTGTGTGTGTGTGTGTGTGTGTTACCCCACCCTGTGCAGAGTCTGTCAATCATCGATCAAACCATGTAATAATACTGCGGTCTGGTTTGCCATTTACTGACCACTAATAACCATCTCTTACCGAAGCCCATCACACTTCAATCAAGCGCTCCTCCAATCACTCCTGGTCAAATCATACTCTTCTCCTGATTGTTACTGTTACTACAAGTGGCATATAATAATTGAGATCCACTTTTTACAAGAGGCTAGGGCTGCTCGATTATGGAAAAAAATATAATCACGACTATTTCGGTCAATATTGAAATCATGATCATTTAACACGATTACTTGTTTACTTCTGAAAAGATTATTGAACTTAAAAAACAGTGGGAAAAGTTAAATAAATCAACAGTAAAAAAAACACATACAACTGTGAACTTTGCCTTAATAATTTTCCTATTTAAACTGTATTTTTCATTCAGAACACAAGAGAAAATAAGAGTTTACTTGCAAAATGTAATGAGCTAAATAATTGTTTTTCTCGATTATTCTGTTTTTGTGATCATTGGGAGCTGAAATCATAATCACGATTAAATTTCAATTGATTGCACAGCCCTACAAGATGCAGAGATTTGTTTGGTTATCTACTCAGTGTGCTTCAGCTGAAGGTATACCAAGCCCTGGCCATAACAATCTTAAAATGATCAAACGGTAAAAGCTGTAATTAGGAGCCTTTTGAGACTGGACATGATGTATCTTTCTGAAAACTAACTGTTGTTATCCGTTAGTTCCCAGTGGTTCCCAAACTGGGGGGCCTGGAGTTATAACAGGAGGGCATGGTTCTGCTGCACTGCAAAACATTGTGGCGACCAGGTAAACGTAAAGCAGACGATGAAGCTACACTGAATACCACAACTACCAAAACAAAGACAAAGAAAATATGTAGTGGTGGCCACGTTTCCATCTCAGGAGCCTGATTTGACTGCCAATCTCCCAGTCGAATCGTCACTGTGCCGTCTCATTGACTATCCCCCACAGCTGATTGCAGCCCATCGTGTGTTCTGTCTGTCCATCTGTCTCTGCTCCGTTTCAATATGGGGGGGGGGGGGGGGGGGGGGGTGAAAATAGTAACAATTTGATTAATATTTATATATTATGTGCTTTTAGCATCTCATTTTTCAAATATAAAAGCACATCGTCATTTGTGCTAACGCAGAACAAAAGAAGCACATATTGTCTTCTTACCAGCAAACTAATTGTCAAGCTGTTCTTGCTACGGTAGTTCTCAATCAAACATTTTATTGATTTGACTCATGATTCATTTTAGGGAATGCTTTCCGTAGTTTGAGGAGGCCTTTACACTAAAACACAGCTGTTAGCCTGCAGCTGTAACCTGTGACTTCAGTTACAGCTGCTCGAGTAACTTAATGTTATTAAGCCTCATTAGAACAAATTAATTATATAGTTTGAGGACATGACTTAGTAAGCCAAGGGCATTAGTTATTAATTCAGTGGAACAAATTACTAATTAGTACACACAGATTATTAATTTGAGGATACAAATGACTAGTTTGTGTACACAAATGATGAAAAACCCTAACCCTGATCCCTGCCTGGCTTTGCTGAACCAAAACTATGTGTTGACAAATCTCAGCTCAAGGTCTACTTACTCACTCGTTTGGGAGCTTTAAACCTCATCTTACAGTCTTCATCAGCAGATGAAATTTTCTCACTTCTCATGGGTCTGTATATTTTAACATTGGCTGTGCTCTAGAAAGGCATACAGGTATTAAACAGAGCCTGTTTATCCCAACAGATACACACATGCTCAGGGAGGTTTACACATGTACATAGCCACAAACGTATGAACTAAATGTGCGCACACATCCAGTGTCTTATTCTCTCTGTCACTCTGTTTTGCTGTGTCCTCTCACATCACATCTCAGTTGACAGTCCCACAGCTATATGAGTATATCAGATGCCTTCCCTCGGGCACCATAATGCCTTGATTCCAGCACAGCCTCCGATTTGATATCGGACATAATCCAGACAGCGCCTGCCAACCTCACCACCTCATCAGCCCTGTCACTCAATGTTATCCCCAAACACACACACACACACACACACACACACACACACACACACACACACACACATACACAATCTGTTTTCTCCGGTCCGAGGTCAACCCTCCCTCAATCCTATAGAAGACCTTTTCTCCGGTTGTGCCTGCCTTCTCAAGCATGAGTGGAGAGACTCAATAACAAGAGATGCTTGACGTGACCCCTCGGTCACACTTTCTTTTCCAAGACGAGAATGAAAAAAAAGATCTTCTTCTATCTCACCCTGTAACCATCTTCATCGCACATTCCTACGTCCTTCCCCCAAGTGTGTTGTCTACATGTTCGACCCCGTTCCCTTGAGACTCTCATGAGGCCCCCGTTGGCCCTGCCCACCCCCCATCGCAGTGCAGGCATTAAAGAGATTGGTGGGGTTGAGCTATTGAGGTGAATTAGACATGGGCAATGTAGCCTTGGGTGGACCAAACCCCCTGAGGGAAGAGTGGAAGAGGTTGAATAGGATGGGAATATGGTGGCAATATGCATCCGTGGAGTGGTTGTCTGCATTTATCACGATGTTGTAAGGTTGGTTTGATTTGTTAGTTTGATTAAACACACACACACACACACACACACACACACACACACACACACACACACACACACACACACACACACACAGCTTCAGCTGAGCATAAACAACAATGAGATAAAATGACAAGTGTAAAATGAGCTCTGGTGCATTTTTTTCTGTTTTAAAACCGGCTTGATTTATACAGAATTGGGGGCATTGATCTTGTGTTTAGTTCCTTCAGGAAACGGTGTTATTTCCTTCTGTTGTAATTCATTTTGTGTGTGCGAGAGAATTCCTGTGAGATTTTGGATTGTATTGGTATTCATGTGCCATACAAGCTAATGATGAGCATTGGAAGGATTGCAGCAGGCTGTGTAGGACACATTTTTCATGCATAAAGCTCTGGAGCGGCTTAACTTGAAATCCTGCTAAAAGATGCTTAACAATGATGTCTAATCACTTCTAACGATTCACAGAAAAAGGGAAAAGATTCTTCCTATGGGAGCTTCGCTGTAGAAATTACCAATTAAAGTTCTTATCTGCTATCTGTGATGACAGGTTCTTCTAAAAGCAACATACATTGATTTCTTTCACCTGCTGGCCACATAGGCTTCCTTCCTTGTCCTTATACAAGCGGCAACTCCTTCCCAATGGGCCAGACCCGATTTAATCAGTGTCGTAATAGATTCTGATGAGATCATGCTCGGGGAGTTAGCATTGAGTTGTAATTATAGGTACTCCCCTTGCAGGCTAGGTTGAAATGAAAAAGCAGATGGCCAGCAAAGGTGTAGTGGACTCTGGAAAATGTTGGTCCATAACGGTCTCCAGAGTGATGGAAGAAAGAAATGAGGTAGCAAAGTAAAAACGGAATAAAGGAGTGATAAGAGGAGGAGGGGGATATAAAAATGAATAGATGAGAGGGTTTTACAACTGGTACAAGGAGGATTGACACACCTGCCGAGAGGCCCTGCTGCCCAGAGGAATGTGATGTGCTCTGACAATCGCAGGGACATATGTTGAAAAGCAGTAGTTATGGCCCCCTGCCTGGCCTCTTACCCTGTGTCTTTTTTTCAGCTGAAGGCGAACAGTAACATTGAGAGTCAAGGCTGTCAGGATGAAACATCTTCTGACACCACAGTTTCAGCTAAATGCACGAGGAGTAGGATTAAAGGATTTTTCTATTCCGCCTGTTTCTTCATCAGCCCAGATCACCCACTGTCTACTGCCCTCAAACCCTCATTTAGCTTTCCATTCTTGACTCCCCAAGCAACACCTTAGAAACGACAGGTGAGTCGCTTGACTTACTGTAGCTGAATACACATACTGTACATGCATATACAGTGTGTGTATATATATATATATATATATATATATATATATATATATATATATATATATATATATATACACACTCACATCGCTTACATTTACATACTTGAACCATTTTATTGTTCTTAGCACTACACTGTCTTATACTGTGTTGCATCAGCGGGCAGTCCGCCATCCAGCTCCCCCCGGGAGACTGTTGAAGTCTGTGCCGACATACACTCAACCTGGTTCCCGCTGCTTGACTACCAACTTGCCGCACTGTTGCCATAGATACACGTTGGCATTGAAAGGGACTGTGCTCAGGAAAGGTTGAGATGTACTGGCTGCAGTCTGGATAAAGAGTGGAAATGATTTCTTTTTTAAACAAGCTCTTACCTTGTGTATCTAGGTTAAGCCTTCCAATATTATCTCAGCACCAAGGCACTGTAGTCTTTTTTTTTTTTTTTTTTTAAATTGTAAGGCACTGGGACAAAAACACTGACTTGTTGTACTGCTTTAGGTTGTTTACAACAAGCAGCACCATACTGAAGCATCCTGGTGAGATATTAATGCATTACACCTTAACAGGAAATACACTGCTTCTAGCTTTTAAACATTTAGGTCAAATTGTGTGTCTACTCAAGTACACAGTAGACACTGAGTACACAGCCTGAGGTGACAGAGTACATGTACTCAAATATTGAACTTCATTACAAGTTTAATTATCCCATGTGTTTGACATACAAAATGTGTCCGACAGCTTTAGTTACTAGTTGTATTGCAGATTAAATATCATATCTCTAATTCTTTTCTGTCTCTTACTTTTTTTGCAAGTGCAAAAAAGCATTGTTTTAGCTGACTGAGTGGATTAAGACATTTTCTCTTTATTTTAAAAAGTTACATACTTTTGAAAAAGCATGCAATTATACAAAGTATATGTCTAAACTCGACTGAGAATGATGTTTTTACTTAACAAGCCAAAAATATAGGCTTAGCCTAGTTTAGCCTTAAAGTCCCACTAAAATCACAATTAAGTCGTCCATGCAGTCAGCAATAATGTCAAAATGTATTAGTTACACAATTTGAAGGGGAAAATGTCTATATGGAAATATCAGAAATGCTCCTTTTCATCATTATATCAGCAGGACCGGATGGCTGCTTGCCTGTGCTAGGTTACCTCCACCCCCCTTTCCCCTCCCCTGTTGCAAGTCATGTTGTCGACTCTTATTGTTATGTCTACTTATGTGCCTGTTGCAGAGGTTTTTTCCTGTTCCCACACTGTACTCTTAACAAGGAGCATAGTTTGGGGGTTGCTTTTTTCTCCTCCCCTTTCCTCATGTTATGCTGTATCTTCCTGACTTGTTATTGTATTGCATTGTATTGTGAAGCACTTTGTGATTTTTATCTGTGAAAGGTGCTATATAAATAAACTTTACTTACTTACTTACATTATCAGCTGGAGGGGCGTGTCAGTGTCTCATTAGCCCACCAGGTTACAAACAAATTTGTGCTGTAGCCTACATACTGTATGTCACAGGCACACAGCGTGTCGTTGTAGTAGTATTGAAGAGTACGAAGTGACATGTGCAGGTAGGCTTCGTTTACATGCTGTGCTGCAGCTGAGCAGCTAATTAGCTAATTAGCTAATTAGCTAATTAGCTATCCAGCCTGCAAACTGACGTCAGCAATGCACTTTTCCCTGTTGAATGTTTGTTTGGTGGCTCGTTCAACAAGCTGGTGCAGGATATGAAGTTGTTTGGCTCTTAGATAAGAAGGAGACTTTAGCAGGAAAGCTAATGTGGGTAAGTGTCTCTTGTGTCGTGTTGCAGCATACTGTCTTACGTGATAGAACATTGACTACTATGCTAATGTAGTTAAAAATGGAGGGATTTGATTGGCTGTATGGAAACAAATACTTCAATGGAGAACGAAGGGGATTCTTGCAATTTATTGCAAAGATGGGGGCACCATCATGCAACCAAAAAATATAAAATATAAAGCGCTCCCTTCTAATTTCTGATTTTATCTCAAAGGAGAACACAGGACAAGTGACCGAGCTGATATGTATGCTGTAGCACACACACACACACAAAAGCAATTTCAGTTATATTTTAAAACCAGTGAAGAAAAAAATACATATTATCAACGATAGGTTAGTGTTTGAAACAACATTCTTTTATTTCAGCTCAAATTTGGAGACAGCACTAAATCTAAAATAATAAGGCATACACTGCTCCAGCAGCAGGTTGTAACACACACAGAGGGTCACAAAACCCCCCAAGCCCCTCATCACACACCCATCTGTGCATGGCAGAGCCACCAGTGCAGAGACTGAACATTTTTCACAATGAATACTAAGTATGTTTTTCAGCTAATACAACTGGTTGCAAGACTTTTGCTTGGAGTAGTGTGTGTGTGTGTGTGTGTGTGTGTGTGTGTGTGTGTGTGTGTGTGTGTGTGTGTGTGTGTGTGTGTGTGTGTGCGCGCGCGCGCGCGCACTCTATCAGGCCTCTTTGGAGTGGCCTTGAAGGCCTTAGTATAAACACACACACTCAGGAGTGGATGTTGTCACACAGTGTGTGTCAGTTCTGCCCACTCCACTCACTGTGACCCAATATGGAGTGTGTGACCAGCTGTCCACGGCTGGATTTTGCCAGATTTCAGAGCTGTGACTGTGTGTGTGCACGCGTATCTTGGTTTGCTTGAATGGATGACATGCCTTTTCTACAGAGTTCTTTGACATCCACGTACTAACCTTATCCAGCTGCTGACGGTACGGTCCCCTCTGTGTTTGCCCATGCCAAGATAACTCATCCACCGAAGTCTGAACGTACAGCAGAGTCCTTGTCATCTGTCACGATCTCATGCCCTGCCTGCTGCTCTCAGTCCAGCTTTTAGACTAATGAGAGGATTTGTAGAGTCAGTCTTTGACTTTCAGGACTCAGTGATTTAATGTGAATTAAGCACCTGCCAACTCCACTCCTGCCAATGATAGAAATAAAAAAAAAAAAAAAATACTATAATCCTAGTAGGGAAAATTCATACCTTGTAAGCATAATGTTCTCTGTTTGATTTCACCCAGGAACCGCAATCGTATGTCATCTCGCACTGTCTCTCACCTCATATTTCATGTCAATCTTTACTGCCAGCTATATAAAATGTCAGAAAAAGCATTTAAAGTCTGCTGAAGGAAGGGTTGTCTATACCATTTATACCCAGGGGGCTGCTCTCTCTGATATCTCTTGTTACTGCTTTTTGGCAATACTGTATTGTTGCATCAATGTGATAATGTGACCTGCTTTTTAAAGAATAAATACACTGATCTAGCAAATGTACCCAAACAGAATGTGATTAATAAGGAAACTAAGAGTTTAGAAATATAACCAGGCACCAGTCTCTGCACTCTCAACTCATTAGTAAAGTGTTCAAATTCATCATGAAACAGAGAGCCGATCAGGAGATGCTAATATATGGAACAAATCGTCCCTTTATTTTTTTAGTTTTGATTAAAGTATTGCTGCAACATTTTGAACAGCAGAAGTTGCTATGCTACACTTTGGTTCAGTGCTATTTAAATAGAAGAAAAAAAGACTGAAGAGCTTTTTGGCAAGTCACTTAAAAAAAAGTCACTTCAATTTGCTTGAATATAAATGACATGCTTCCAAATTAAATAACAGAATTCCTTCAAAAGCCATAAGTGTTTTTCTTATTTGAAAGCTACAGTGTCAAATGCTGGACTCATGTCAAGCACCGGCACTACAAGCCACACAGATGATCCCTGTCATCTGCATTTAAGTGTAGTTTCAGTTCTGTCCAGCTGATGGAAACCCCACTGAGATCATGTCCATTACCTTTTTTTCCCCCCTTTGACCCTTTATAAAACAGTAATTTTGAACTTCCAAACATAAAAAAAAACCTCTAGTTTTGATCATAGTGTATACAGAGAAAGCCAAGCTTGACTTTTGAGTTGCATGTGAGATCACACTGTAATGTGATCTTGCCAAGGTTTTGGTAACGGAACCCAAATCCCCGGAACCCAAAAATGGCAGAGCTAAAAGGAAAATTGGGCTGGTTCACAGATCAGTCATCAGCTCCCAGGCAAAGGTAACTGTGAAGGATCGAACACTAAGAAAGCAACAATTAAGTCTCTGTGGAGAATCAGAGACTCACATATTTTTCAAAGAACCTAATAACTAAATGTACCTGAACAGAGCAGTGTAGCGGAGGTGTTCCAGGGGTCGGATTTAGAACCACTGGGTCTAGAAAACAAAAACAGGACACACGTGAAAACTAGGAATGAGACCATACAGATGTCACAATGGTATCGTCCATCTCTGGGAGTCTCGACTTGAAATGGTACGCACCAGCATGCCTGCTCTGTAAACAACAAACAGCTTTTCAGAAATCACAGATCTGCCTGCAGGAGTGGAGTGTGGCCTGTAGAGGAGAGTTACGAGAGTTACTCTATTTTTCAGTCTGAATGGCAAAACCCCCCAAAAAAATCTTGTAAAGTAGGTGCACGGTTGAAACATTTTTGACACAGAAACAATATTTTAAAATGTATCTGTTATTGTGGAAATGTCCTTTTTATGATGCCTTTTTAAAAAAAAGGCCTTAAACTGTCCCTATATTGATTGGTGAGATCAGGAGGATCAATACCAGGCTTGTGAGTAAGGGTCAAACACAAGTGCTCTTCAAATATTCAAGGAAACAATGAGAAGCTTATGTGTGATAGAGAGCGAGCCAGAGACTAAAACTGCAATTTCTGGATTGTATTCACAAGTCAGACCTGCAATTTTTTAAGTGCTATTTTCAGTCTGAATGGGGTCTAACAGTGAGCTCTAAAACTTGAGACGAGTCCAGCCTGAATGAGTCAAGTCCAGTGCAGAGTGCATTGAATACTTCCACCTGTTTCATCAACAGTATGTTTGTTGGCAGTAGCTAGGGGCCTGTTGACTCCACTGTTTTGTAATGACAAACATGGGCACTCTGTGCATTTGCCTAATTAGTTACCAGCTGTAGTGAGAGGGATAATTGATTGCAGGGCAAGATGGTTGATTTGCAATTCAACTGAGCTAATAATTTGTTATTGATTGAAGCATTAGTGAGGAAAATACTACAGAGAGATGTAACCCAGCCAAAGTGCTGCAGAAAGTTGATGCTCTCAGTTTTTAATCTACTTAAATGTTATTACACCTCGCTAAGCTAACATCGTAAGGAGCACAGGGCGGGCGATGATGAACTACTGGTTTCTGCTCTGCACTGTAGACTCATATGTTATGACTGGATGAGATTACATTTACTCAGGAAGCTTGAGAGTGTCTGCATGTGCGTTTTTGTGTAGGAACATTTGTGTGTCTGCCGACTGGCTCCGCTTAAACACTTGACTATGGAGGTCAAACGATGACTGCATATTATTCATGTCTTGATATGCATCACACAAGTGCAGTAAAAATGTCTTTTGAGTGTACAGTAAGTTAATAGTTGTGCAACAGTTTTTTTTTTTTACCAGCACATCTCTTAGAGCCACACATTTTTTTTTTAAGTGAGTTAATTTCTGCTTCATGGACTTGTGGAAGCTTCTGCCTCATTGAACAGTCCACTACTGCATTCAGTTTTCTAGTCTTAATCAGCCATTAAATTAACTCCCTCAGTTTAATAGCACATTTGAAATAATTATCTCAAGTTCAGAGGTTAGGTTTTTCTTTGTGATGGCTCATTGCTGAAGTGTAAGAGTGTTCTCTTCCTTCACACCTTCCTCTCCTTTTTTTTCTTTATTTTAGTTTACTCAGCTTTAGATCTCGTCTTTCCAGCCACCCTCTAGTTACCTAACATCTATGCTTTCATCCCACGGATATGTCCTTTCTACCAATGTTTTATACCTTCTTTTTTTTGCATTATTTTCTCCTTCTTTTTCTGTTCCTCTATGCTGGATTCCGAGCCGGAAGCCCGCAGGAATTGAAAGTTGGAGAGAAGAAATGATTTTTAAGTGACTCAGAGAGAGCTTCTTTTCTTTGAAGCCAGGTGTAAAAATGTTGCATTGAGGTGCTAAAGTCGTCTCTTCTCTTCTTCAGCTATATCTCAGAGGCCCACCTTGGCAGTTAGAGGAGAGGTCATCACCATGACAGCGTCCTTGCAGGACTCCACCCCCTCGTCTATGGCCGGCCTCCTCCTCCTCCTCCTCCTCCTGCCAACTGTCCTTGCGCAGAACTCTGCTGACCCGATGACTGCGTCGTTGTTTGACCCGCTGACCCAACCAGAGTGCACGAAGAAAGAACATCCGAAGGTTTCCATCCGAGGTCAGACATCACCTATAACCACTTGTTTTATATTAACATCCGATAATGCTATACTTAGTATGTTTGCTTGGACACAAGAAAACTGTTTACTGGGAGAATGCAGGTTATGGTTACTTTAAAAACCTGCATTTACATACAGCTTGCCAGTAATCAGATTTCCCTCTTATCTTCTATACTGTTGAATAATAGCTTTAGATGTATTACCCTGCACAGTTCTTAGCACATAACACTGAATGTATTCAGACTGTAAGGAGCTGCTATTCTTTATTTTAGTTTCGGTTCTAGTCACACTTTGGATTTAATTATTTGGATATAGGGACCCACTGCTCTGAGTAATGATGTTGACTTTTATCCCATACTGCTGCAATTGCAGTCCTTTGTCTGCCATGTACATGTGCTGTAAAAAGCCTGTTAGAAATCTGTGTACACATGGTGGAGAAATCAGGCTTCTCCAGTCGAAATCTAGCCGCGTTAACCAGGTTTCTTTAATACCTAACACCGATTACAGTAACTGGATTTCTAATCTTTTTAACCCAGTTATGCATGGAAGTGCATGGAAGATGGTTAGAGAATAATCTTGTACTTTCAGGTAGGGGTCACTACCAGGTTTCCCTTTAAACAAAGTGCTTTTGATTATTTGGACTTGGATTTGGATTAACTGTTGGCTGATATTGCTGTGTTCCCAGATCTCTGCAGTTACTTGGGTGAGTACATTGTGTACTGCCCTTACATGCCCTTATAAGGGTACATGCCCTTATGACCTCACATCAAGGAAACCATGAGAATCAATAGTAAATGTCGGATTTTGGTGTTAGGGCTTCTTTCTAGGCCCAATCAACCTACGTTGAACAATCAATAAGGAGGAAGACATTCTTCTTTAACCGTACCTTGAGTGAAAGATAATATAATGAAGCCAGAAGGGGCTCAGCTTCTCCTGGTCACGTTCCATATTTACATCTAAACCCAGAAGCAGAAACATTTTCTGAGGGTTGCCACAATGTTCTCTGGAAGTTAAAATCTAGGTGATCAGTAACTGATGTCGAAGCAGAAGTTATGGAGTTAATTTAAAAAAATAAGCCACAGAATGCATTCAACATTACAGAGTGACATACAATTGTAAGGATAAGCGAGAATGGGATCTATCTTAAACCTTGACTGCTGTTGTGGTTAAAAATCTCTCTCATCACCTCTTCAGAGGCAATGAAGTGATGTGTGTATGTTTTTGTGGTTTGAATGGGTTTTCATGCAGCAAATCATAGCTATCATGTATCTTAAAGGGGGCAATTCTTTGTCTATACATGCCTTAGAGATTTTGAAACCGTTGGATGTGACGCTGTGTCAATCAATAACTTTATTTGTCCCCAGTGAGGCAAATGGTTATGTACAGAAACATATACATGCCACTTTTCGCAGGAACAAAATAAACTGTCTTCATAAACCTGTGCCTGTTGCAGTAAAACCTCATAGTTTGGCATTCGGCATGCAGCTAAAAAGAACAACAGAAAGCAAGAGGGGACAAGATAGAATTGATTGTGTAGAATAACAACGCTCACTATCTAGCCTGTTCATCTGTACAGTGGGCCAAGAAACAAGGTCTTCCTCACGGCGTGAAATGGAACAGAACAGTTTGGGGCACCGAATCACAGATAGATATGGCAGAATGAAAGGTAAACATGCACTAGATTGCTGTGTTTATTTTTGAATAGGGCTGTTTGTGTTCCCTCTGCCAAGAGTGGTGACTAAGATTGGAGCACCACAAAATTGCTGGTGGGGATAGAGGACAGAGACACAAAAATTGAAAAGGTGGCCAGAAGGGTTTGTGATTAGAAATATTGCAGACATTTCCTCAAGTGTTGTTTATTTCTTTTTTTTTTTTTACTACAGTTTGTTCCCTTCCAAGCCTCCCTCTGTGCTCTATGGCCAACTCAGCCATGTTGTAGGTCTGAACTCTGGCCAATTAATCTGAAAGTGGTCCTTTTGCTGGACCTTCTGTGTAATAGCAGTTTTCAGCTTAAAAACTGAAACCTCCTTTGTATTGGGTTCTCTATCCATAGAGCTAGTGAATGTTATTGGCTATTATCATTCCCCACAAAACCGAGCTGAGGTCACATATAAGCTAAGTATTTGCCTCTTTCCTGCTTCACCCACCAGGCCTCCAGATGTCCAGATTAGCCCGAGCTCCACCGGTGCCTTACTTCAAAGGCGTGCCACTTGTGAATGGCCCTCATGGCAGGGAGCTGCAGGCCTGTCTAAGCAGGCAGAGCAGGGCATTATGTGGAGGCAGCCGTTTAGAAAAGGCCTGCACAATGAAAGTGTCAGTGAGAACCTGAGATTAGTCTCTGTGATTGATGAGCGTTTTATAGCCGCTTGTTGAAGCACCACCTCAATCACCTGAAGGAGAGCAGGGACCCAGCCGAGAAGATTTTTACAATGGGCATGCAGTGTGTGTACCAACGTATACAAGTGTATGGTCCTATAATGACAAGTAATTGTTTTTGTTTGTGTGTTTGACTGCCTATTTGTTTCGGCAGTTAGTGTCTCTGTGTGTGTGTGTGATGCAGGGATATTTAATCCTGGGTGATGAGATCAGTTAGTGTCTCTCTGGCCCCTGAGTCGGTGCCTCCACTGGAGCATGCTATCAGCATAAAGCCCGGCTCCATCCTGTGGCTTTAAGCATTTCCGCTTTTGGCTCCATGGACACCCACCTGCATTTGTCATGTGTTGGGACAAATTCATTGATACATCTATCACTAGTACACCAGCTGTTTTAGGTCCGTGGACAGACGATTAATCCTGAATCTCTCCAAGGCCTGTGTTGAAAAGATGTACTTTACTTTCTAGAAGTAAAACTTTTATTACATCTTAGTTGTTGTTTTCGGATTGTACTATCAAGCAGTCTTTAAACTGTAAACCATGATGAATGGATGTTTTCAACTGGAAGTTCATCACAAGTCTAATACTAAGACAAATCATTATTTTGGAAAATCACCTTGCATAAAGAGTAAGATTTGTTTCACCCACACTGTTACAAAACATTAGAGAACCACCGCCTCAAGATGTAACAGGATGTAAATACTGTAGTTGACAGCAGTCATCAGACGAAGGCATCCACCATGTCAGGCACAGACCTCTCCAGCCGCTTTACTTTGACAGCATAGAATTTTACCAACCTGCTTGAAGACACCCCAAACACTGCACACTGTATGTTTGTATGTCTGCTGTTCCAGAAGACGTGCCAGTGTTTTATGCCAACCACACCGCAGATGCCATGCAGGAATACAGCATTGGAATCACGTAACCTCCACCCACAGGCACACAGCGTACGAGTTGCCAGCTCATGATGTAGATAGATGATACTGGCTCGCGGCATGAGACTGTGGGTCTGATAGGAGCGTGGCATGAGGGCAGCAAGTGGAACGTTCTGAATCTAGATATGGAGTCTGTTCGAGGAATTATGGAGTTGGCTGTGCATTATGTTATGAGGCCCAGAGAACTGGTTTTGGAGTGTGTGCAAAGGGGTCAGCCTGGTTTGTAAGAGAAATGGATAAACTCTGCTCCTTCATCACACCCAGTGCAGCAATATCCATCAAGGCAACAAGATGTCTCATAAGGGAGTGTGTGTGTGTAGGAAAGTGATGGTTGATAATAAGACCTTTGGCTCGGGTTTCACTACCTCCTTCACAGAGAAGAGGAGGAGTTGTCTGATGGATTAGATTGCTTTCCAGCCTGGGTCATCTGCTCTGCTCAAATCACTCTGAAGAGAGACAAAGGAGAATAGAAACCGCTAGCGTTGATGTTCATTTCCTGTTCAGTTCCTTGAAAACCTTGTCTTTTCCATTTGCTTTTTATACCCTCTCTGGTGACCTGCCTGCCTGAACTATTCTCTCTACCCATCTTATCTCCACTCCTCTCATTCGTTCTCCTCTCCATGCTCCTCGTCTTATATCCTCCTTTCTGCCTTCCTCCTTCACTTTTCTCTTCATCTCTCCATCACCTGTTCTCTCTCAGCCTGCTCTTTTTATGCTCCTATAATAGGCAGAAAAATGTATTGCACACTGTGTTCGAGTCCTTCTATCTCTTTCATCGTTTGGGTAATGGTGCTGTCGTTTAGCCCTCGTGTCGCCATGTGAAGGGTTCTTGAGCAGCACAAGAGCGATGTCCCTATAAGACATAAATGTTCACTTAAAAGAAAACATATTCTCCATGATTTTCTGATCCTATTTTTATTTTTACATTCTAGTTTTACTTTGCCACCCTGTTTCCCTTCTCTGTTCATGATTGCAATGGGCTAATTGGAGTGGTGCTATCAGAGCTGTGGCGAGTTTGCAGCCATCCATCAGGCATCTGAATGGAGCTAAGTTTAGCATGCTGCCGGGGCCAGCCTCTCACTCTCTGATGGTACGTTAGGATGTATGATGCTGGCCCGAGAGATGGCAAAGACGATCATAGAATAGAAAACGTTTAAAGGCTTTATTGCCACTTCAGCGGAAAAGTAAGGCAGCAGGAAAATGGCTCTCTTTGCTTTTCTGTGTCCATGTTGTCTCCTTAGATAGCCACTTTCAGACGTGTGCCTCATTGTGGAAATGCATTGGCAATTTTACCTTCCCCGAGTGACTTTTTCACAAAAACCACAAATTTACTAGGTCAGACCTGGTAACATTTCCTTGAATTTTTCCTAAATGTAATGCCGTTATCTTAACCCTTTCTCATGCTCTTGTCTTTTCAAATACTACTGGAATCAGCACGACTTGCTCTTTTCAGGCATAGTATCTCAGGCAGAATTGCAGATGTCCATAGAGGATAAATTATGGCATTTCCAGGCAGTGAAGTGAAAGGCATAAAATATACGTGTTGTTCTGCCTTCCTATACTCACTGTAATACAGTTAGTTATATATCCTTTCTCATGCACAAAGGATACATGGACTGTATAATATTAATGGACAGAGCATGTGTGATGTCACCCATTGGTTTATGTCGAGTTTGCCGTTACAGGCGCAGCCATCCTGGTTGCGGATGTGACGATTTTAGACGAGAGGGAGGAGTTAGGGAGGAGCTGCTTACACTCTACGTTACACACTTTCACTGGCAATCACATCATAGCCACGCCCTAAAACACCCCCTGCTTTATCTCCGATTTTAAAATCGAGACTTTAATTCAAAAAATGAACAACATTCTGTATTGCAGAAGACTTAAAACTGGCGATTGAGACCATACACTCATTATAGAATTGTTTACTGAGGTAATAAATCAAGTGAGAAGTGGGTCACTTTCTCATAGACTTCAACAGAAACCGATCTCCTTTTGCAACCGCACGTTTCGCCCCCTGTTGGAGTTCAGATAGAATGCAGGTTTAAGGCACTTCCGCATTTGCAGCACTTTGCCGAACCGGATGCATTGTCCATTAATATTATACAGTCTGTTTGTTACATAAGTTATAAGTTAAATAACTCACGTTTTGGGCCAAAGAGTAAAACCTACAGAAAGCCCCAACAATCATCAGATTATAAGTCTCACTACATTTTTAACTTGACTCCTTACAGTGTTAATGGCAGAATGTGAGCAAATACAAGTTGAAGACTGTCCATCTGAACTAGGAAGCAAAAAACATACAACGAAAGAAAGCAGGAGCCTTTTAGAATGTTGCATATGCAGTTTAGGCTTTATTCCACGAGCTATGAGTGTCTCTTCAGAGCTTGATCTACAGGGTTGCTAGACTAGTACAAATCCTGGAATCATTTCCCTCACGATGGTCATTAATTAAGCCACATACACAGCAATTTACCTGCAAAATAAGTTTTAAAATCCATCAGCGAGAACTCACTCTTCATCATTGCTATCGTTATTTTTCTAACTCGCAGCTCCTCTCCAGGAGCCCCACTGCTGCCTCTTACGCGCCAGGTGCCAAATAGCGAGTAAACATTGAGGCACTATCCCTAACAGTTCTGTCATGTTTGAATAAAGCCATTGCTTGATATTTTGGCAACAGATACCCATGTTTGAACTCTGACAGATGAAGCCAGCAATTGAACAAATGGCATGTAATAATCTTGTGACATCACCCCTACTTTGGGCTCTCTGTCACACACTTTTTCTGAGAATATTGCTTACATTTTTGTCAGTTTTACAACACAGCTACCAATGCAAATTTTCAGCAGCTTTGAATGCTGGTTCACCGTTGGTTTTGTGTGGCAGACAGAATTTTACCGGTCGCTGACTGAGGGGCTATTAGCCTCCTGGCCCCAGTGCCATTCCTCCTGCGGCTGCTCGGTCCCCAGTCTCCCCGGGCTCTTTCTCAGCTCTGCCCGTAACCCGCGGACCCCTCCTATCTGAGTTCAGTCAAGTGGGAGGGGAGAGCGAAGGATGGAGCGGTGGAGGGGTTGAAAAGATGGAGGGATAGAGGGAGTGTTGTGCTCCACTGAGGCATTCTCTCAAATATATCACCCTCTGCAAGTGCAGCCACAGTGAAAATCGAAAGGTAGAATAGTGTAGAGATAGTGAAGAACAGGACAGGCAATGCGGAGTGGAGACGAAACGCAAGGAAGGGCGGAGAGTTATATGAAGACCAAAGAAAAGATTTTGGCCAGATAAGGCTGAGGTGTGAAAGGATCTGGCATTGCAGGGAAAGTTTTGCTCCTTCAGTACTAAAAAACACTACAACATGTGGGGAAATGTGGCACTCATAATGCTGCTTTAGCTTTATTTGTACAAATATGTGCTTACACTAAATAGATATTGTATGTCAATTTGTATATTGCAGAATGGATTCATTCCTGTGCCATTATTTAGCCACAATTGTTATTGTTGTTACATTTCATGTGTGAGTAATATAAAGAGAGAGCACTGCTGTCGATTGAGCTAAATTTATTCAGAGTGCAATCATACAGTATATGTGCTAATTGACACTGGAGGTGATCCTTCATTCACAGAATCATCTGCCAGATGGCAGCCAGTCTCTGTGTGTTTCGTTAACAATTTTGGATGGACCAGCTTGCCCTGAAGATAACCATTTTTAATGTTGCCTATTTTCAGCAAGTCTTCTTCCTATTAGCAAGACATTGTGTTCCTGTGTATTCCCCCGAAGGAAGATGATGATGGACAGATACCTTCAGTACAATATGTGTCATTCATAGCTCATTAAACAGTGCAACGGTTGAGGGGAGAACTCAACTAGATAGCTTATTATAATGCTAATGATAAAACATATGATTTAGGGCCGGATGACATTATGTGAATATTTGCTGTCAGACTGAGGATGAAAAAAACAAAGCCAGTTTACTGAAATACACAATTTTGGACCATTTTTTTAAAAGGTCATCTGAGCATCTGCAGTGGTTTGTTGTTCACCTTTCTTCCAGTCATGGCCACAATGTTGTACCAGGACTTCCAAATGGATTTAAAGCCATTTCCTAACGTTTGCTCATTCAGAAAGCATTCTTGGCTCATGCAAACATGTATAGTCATGTTAGAGGACTGGAATAATGGGAGCTTAGGCACTGCCTGACTCATTTTATTCTTATTTAAACACAGTCAAAAGTAGAGCAACATGGTAAAAAAAATAAAATAAATAGAAAGTACATTTTTGACATTTTGGATGTAATTAGTGGTATAAATACTTAGCTGTGTGCTTTTCTTTTCGTCCATTTTTGTAGTTCACCCTGTAGTTGTTGCAGCCGCTAATTCCTACGTTGAGTCTGTGGAGGGTGTAAACCAAGACTGCTGGAACAACACTGGTCTGTGTGATGTTTCTGGAACAGTGGCCACAGATGTGGTGATGCACTTGGGTCGAGAGGGAACTTTCCCCATACAGTCATCACAAGAGAAACGGCTGGAAAATGATAAGTAAATGTTGCTGATGTATACAAACACTATAAAACTATTATAGTACAACGTATTGTATTGAAAGTTTGACCTGACAAAGGCGCTTGATGACAACAATCACCAAAGTTATTACAATTCATCCTGTGGGGGGGACATGATGTGCGTACCAATTTCATGGCAATTCATCCAATAGTTGTTGGGACATCTCACTCAGACCCATAAATGTGCACTTCATGATGGCACTAGAATCACCAAAGTCATCAGAATGCCTCCTTGAGGGCCAGAAATGTCTGTACAAAATGTCATGACAATCACATAGTTTTTGAGACGGTTCAGTCTGGACCAAAGTGTGGACTGACTGAAAACCCCTGCATTACTGCTCTGATGGCTCTAACAGGGTGCTACAGTTTTAGGTGTTCCTCCAGTTCAAATGGGTACCCTGAACTGTCAGATTCTACTTTGTACCTTTTTTAAGGTGAATCAAGAAGTGCCCACTTGGTCTCAGGAGGGTCTATTATATGCCAATTTTATTACACCTGTGAAATGTGTACTTTTCAGTACCAAAATCTCTCTATATTTGAGTTTGCACCATGCCCTTAATGGCTGACACCATCCTCCAAGCTCAAATTGACAAAGTTTGATGGGATAGCAGGCAGACAAACCCAGCGGCTCAAATTTCAAGGGATTAGATGAAGGTAAGATTGGATCTTTATCAAATAGCCCCCTCTAAACTTGAGGGAATATCACTGTGTGTGTGTGTGTGTGTGTGTGTGTGTGTGTGTGTGTGTGTGTGTGTGTGTGTGTGTGTGTACACATGCTTTCCATCCAGACTGGTTCCAATAGCGACTCGGATCAGTCGGGGTGCCACTTCACTCGGCCCACATGCTGGTTGTGTGAGAAGAAGCCGAATGTTTAAAAAGATGGCAGGAGAAAGGTTATGATTTATGTCTGTGTGAGCCGAATGCCTCAGCCACTGTCCTTATCCTTCTGTCAGCCACGGGCTAATGCATTAATCTGTCTGCCAACCGATTGCAGAGGGGTGGGGGGAATGCAATAATCATTCATCAAGGCCCGCTTGGGGCTCGCGAGTCAACCACGAGGGAGGGGGCTTTCATATTCATCCTGCTTTTTTTTGTCCCTTTTTTGCTCCGCCACCCGGCCGGACAGTTATGAGGGGAAAGAGTGAACAGCGCATATAAAACCACTTGTGAGCAGGAGGATAAATGTCAGTCAATGAAAGACCCCTCACCGTCAGGGAGGCCTAAGAGTAAACAAGCTCATGGTTCACGAGCTCTCCTGCATGCTACTGAATCAAATTCGACAATTTCTTTTTTTTTTTTTACAAGCTTTTGAAGAGTTATTCATGATGTGGGTGCATGTTTATATGCACGTAATACTTCTCAGTTTGAATTTCAAGTGATTCATGTTCCACATTAAAATCTGAACTGAACGCTAACAACTCCTGTTTTTACTGTTAGGTGCATAATGCTTCTGTATGCATAATTCCCATAATTCTCTTATCTATTTCTCCACTGCACATTCTTATTTTATGGTTCATGTCATATGCTCTGTTTTAATGGTCTTATTTTATGGGGATAATAAGTCACTTTAACAGTCTGTCATTTGTCTAAATGACATGATTTTCTATTTCTGGATGTTTTCCAAAATATATTTAGTGTGTAACGTGGGGGGCGGGGCTAGAGTTTGGCTAGATGTGGGCTGTATTTTACCCCAACAGACTGCACTGAGATTAGCATTAACTTGCCTTCAACTTTTTTCTTTTGTTTCTTTTTTCATTTTAAGAAATTATTTAAATTAGCAACATAGTATTGCTGGAACTACAATGCCTACAACAATAAATGACAACATATATAGAAAAAAAACAGATCTTTTTTAATTTTTTATAAAATAAATACCAAAAGCTGATTACCTATATACATATGTGGTAGCATGATATGTTCAAGTCAAAGGATACTTTTACAACAGCGACCGGGTAACGGAGATATACCGTACACCCATGATACTATATACATGTAGTCACTCCTACACATACACATATGCACTCGAGTCTGTGTGCACACATGCATGAAGATGTATTTACACACCATTCCATCTGCGTGGGAGGCCTTCTACTTTTTATAGACAACAGTCCTGGCTCTGTTCTCTGTTTTTGCCGCAACATTTCTCCCGTTTAATCTCTCTGCTTTCCACTGTTATCGCGGTTTCAAATTTCTTTAACTTTGATTTTATTTCCATACACAGAGTAGACTGGATATAAAATACTTATTCTGTTAAAGGTGGAGTCAGCGATTCTAATCCAATACAGTTCTTGTCAAATTCAGCAAATATGTCCTCACGGTCCGCTAGCTGGAAGAAAAAAATCCTGTGTTCATACAATGCCCTGGCTCTGTAAATGGGAAACAAACAAAGTGGCTCGGGCTGAGCCACACAACACTTCTCCGTTTGTGCACAGGACAGGAAAAAGGCCATGGTTGTATAGAGGGAGGCAGTGGGAGTGAGAGGGACGGTAAAAAAAAGGAGCACAGCAGGAGGGGTGTATTTGTTTTGGTGTTGAGTTGAAATATCAATGATCTTTCTCCAGAATCACAGACTCCACCTTTTTTAAGTTGTGTTCTTTACATGCATAGTTGCTGTGTAGTATTCTTGTAACCAATCAGAATTCTTCCAGGTGCTATATCCCAAACTCCCTATCACATCAATCAAAAGTACAAGATGCAGTATTCAATTATATCATATTGACTAACATTTGCATATTTATACATTTGTGTTGTATTTTTTGTAAATGTTTAACATATTAAAACCCTCTTGACCCTAAAGGCAGCTGTTATAATTTAGTTTTTGCTTCCAGTATCACAGTATCTAGTGGTATAAGCTTAATGTAGGTTAAGGCTGGAGTTTGCTTGAAGTGATCTAGGTCCTATGAAGAGTTGTCCAACTAACTTATACTACAACTTCTTACATACAGTATAGCTCCTCAAAAAGGCCACACTTGAAGGTGGGGTGAAAAGCCTGCTGTAATAGAGTGGCAAGACCCGATAATATAAAATATGGGGATAATGTGGCATGTTTTTCAGACAGTCTCTCCTGGAAGGCATTCATGGTATTACACTCTAATAAACATGAAAAGTGATGGTGAAGTATCTGTGTGAGGATTAAAAAAAGGAAGTGTGAGAGGTTAAAACCTTGCCTACTTTCTCACCTCAGCACACCTGGCCCTGTGTGAAGTGGGCATGGAAAATTCACACACTCAAATCTGACAAATGTGTGGAAGGAAGGGGTTTCAGGGGTTACAATGATCTGACAAGTGCTGTCTTTGAACCATATTGACGCCTTTTAGTATTCTGACATACCACAAATTCTTCGGGACCAAATTGCTTTAAACACTGGTGTATTAGGATGATTTCTGAGAAATAGTATTGACACAGGAGAGAGAAAAACTAAGAAACTAAGAACATGAAACTTGGGCTCATCTTAGCTGGGCAGCAGCTGAAGTGTGTTGGTGCTATGCCTGTTAAAACGAGCCTTCAAGGTTGTAATGAGACTCTCTAATTGGCTACACGTAACGGAGCGCCTGCTGTTAGATCATCAGAAACATGACAATTTTAAAATTGAGAGAATCTGCTTTTTAATTTTTTGTTCTTGTTGCAAATAAAAAAAAAAAATGGTTTGTAAAAGTATGTTGCCAGCAGTTAGCAATAAGGACAGCTACAGTTTAACATTAACATAGCTTTGCAATGTTTGGTCATTCAACAGTTTTGTCATCATTAAATATATCACAGTATTTGCGATATTTCACACAAATGCTGCTCAAGCAACACAAGTCAAACTGTATGACGCCTCACAGGGAATCATGTACTATAACTGCAAAGCTCGGATTGTCTTGTAGTTTGATGTGAAAGTTGCATTTTCATGATAGTGAAACTGCACAGCAGTTGTGTCGTCAACATTTCCAACTTTTAGTGTCTGTGAGCCAATACGCTTTTGAACATTAATGAGGTGTTGCTGTGCATGTTAATGTGTCAGTGTTTAAAGGATTGATTTAGAGAATGTTAACCCTTGTGTTGTGTTCTCATCGACCATGCAATATTGAGTTTTTCTGGGTCAAAACTTAAAATGTAAACTTTTTTTTCCCTTTTACAGTTTTTTTTTTTTTGTCTCTTTTTCTGATGTTTCTTTTCCGCACTTTTTTTGTTGACATTTTAGTTTGCTAATATAATTTGCTATAAAATTGAGTAAAACACCCAAATTAAATGAAAGTATTTATTTTGCTTGTGAGCGTTGTGGAACCATCCACGTTACTTTTTTTTTTTGACAATTTGGTTGCAAGAAACCCCAAATTCTGATATATGAACTCTTTGAAAATGTGTCAAATTTGACCTAAGGACAACAGGAGGGTTCATTATCTTTTTTCTGTGTTAGTCACAATTACAGCGACATTACACACACCCATACACTCTCTGGTCACACGTGCTGTGTATAAACCTGTGATTGTGTTGGATTCTTTAGTGAGTCAACTTCAGGTCTGTTTACATAAGGTTGTGAGGCAATAGATGGCCTACACTCCCTGCTCCCCTCTGCTCCTCCAGCCTTGGCCTCTGCAGCCATTAATCAGAGAGTGGTGTACAGATGGTCCCACTCGCCTCCTTCCACCGGCCTTGTATGGTTTTTACTCCCACCTTGCATGTCAAAGATGGTCTACCCAAACAGTAGATGCATGCTTGAATGTGAGAAATGGAATACACTTATGTGTAATATAAATATTTATAGAGTGAGCAAGAGATGGCCCGCGTGTTATTAGACTTGCACTGGGTTGTCCAGTGATTTATTATGTGTGCTGAGGTTATCCGTGATTAAATCCCGTATGTATAGTATAGAAATGTTCTACAGTCTATTATTTTAAAGGTCGCATTACTTCTATGATGTGGCTGGTTAATTACAAATCATTGTAGCATACGGTTTATGTTTCTCTAATGTCTCAATGAGAGTAGAGCTTTTGTTAATTTAATTAACTGTCATTTTGTTGCTTCAGGCAGTGTAATGTGGCACTATGACTTTTCCTTTTCTCAGCTGCTGTGCAGTACATATGTTACAGTTCCATTTGAGGGCTGAATTCATTAAATATCCTCTTTTTTTAAATTGCTTGATATGATTAAAATTGTAACTATTTTCAGGAAGTTTAAATCAATGCCTGTATTTATAGCATAGTATTATACATGATTAATGTATTAAAAACTACAATCACATTTTATAACATGATGCAGTTGACTTTTGAGTTGCTCCCCTTCGAGATAGAGAAAAGTTGAAGAATGTAAGCTAGTTTTCGAAAACAATTGCTCACCCAAACTTCATCTTTTCTGTGCCGATTGCCCTGCATATAAACATTCCAAGCTCTTTTTTTTAATCTACTATATATATATATATATATATATATATATATATATATATAATATATTAATTTGAAAATTGCACTCTTTTGAATATTGCTTTCCTTGCAAGAATGATTGAGACCTGCTTGCATAACTACAAAACCTTGAGTCAAGTTCAGTCCGTCAGCAGCTCAGTGAAAACTTCCCCTTCCGATTCAACATCTGGACAAAACAGGTTGTGGCAGCTCGTTTTCATTTCACTGAAGTCCCCTGTCAATACTGGCACCCTTAATTACAGTATGCGTTTGTGTTCTTGTGTATGTCGTTTCCTATGGATGCATATCGTGTCTGTATCTTAAATCAAAAGCACCATACTGTAATGTTGCTGCAGCCTTCTGTCTTTTTTATCACTTGTATATCTAGTTGTGTTTGCAGGTGACAGAGCCATATGGGCCCCATCAACTGTAAAGCCCGTCCCTTTGCATGATGGAGAGTTGTTTCATAGTTTGTTGTGACTTTTTCCAACACTTTGCACCCGTAGCCTCAAGCTATACAGGCTACTGTAATGTTAATAGAAAAAAAGGTTTAAGGTTTTAAATGTTTGATGACTGCTTCCCTAATGAATAAAATTATCAGCGGTTTGGCCAAATGTTTTTTGCACACAACCACCAAACCCTTTTTTTTTTCTTGGTTTTATAAATACTTTATATTTTATAAAGTTGTATACATTCATTCACGGCCGTTTAGTTCGTCTTTCTCAAAGCTTTGTGGAAATGGCTAAAAGCTGTTTAAATTTTCAAATCTGAATTCTCACCAACCGCTGTGATACTGTGTACAGCATGGGAAATATTATAAATCCTTTTATGCTGCGCAAACGTCCCACGTGGAGAAATCCGTTTAAAGTTGTGGCGCTTTGGGTTCACACAAAGATTGAATTGAAGATTCACTTTTCCTGCAGTTTTCAAATTGACATTAAAAGCCCCGCCAGGCTCCGCTGCTTTGTAATTTTGATTTGTAAAAGCCAGTTTCAAGCACGCCGAGGTTTCAGGCTCGTACACCACACAGAGCTGTGTTTGTCCCAACGTCAGGTTGTATCAGGATTTTGTGCCTGATGGGCCTGAGAGTGCTTTGTCCCTCTCTGTAGGGGACACCATCGCAGCGCAGAAGGCTCTCCCACCGCACTTATTATCACTACAGCTGCAACTAATAATTCTTCCTATTATAGATTAGTGTTTTGTGCTTTTCTTTTGAATAATCGATTAACTGTTAAGTCGAGAAAATGCCTAAAGTAATAAAACCGTCAAATCGAGTTCCCAGAGGGCAGGGGGGCATCTTTAATTTGCTTGTTTTATTTGACCAACAGTCCAAAACCCAAAGATGCTCAATTTACAACGATATCAAAAGGGAAAATCAGAAAATCCTTACATTTAAGAAAATTGAATGAATCAAATGTGTCATTTTTGCTCAATACATTGTTTATTACAATTGATTTTTTTTTTTTTTTTATCATTTTCTGTTGATCAACTAATTGTTTCAGCACTATTTTCCACATATAGATACGCCAACACCTGTGTATGAAATACCAAATGTAAAAGGCTTGTGTGTACTAATTTAATGTTATAAATTATGACATGATTTAACTTTCAACAATCTTTCTCTCTCTCTCTCTCCCCCTCCCTCCCTCCCTCTCCCTCTCAGTGCTCAGTCCGTGGATTTCCACTTTCTCCCGCCCGGGCGTGAGAGACTTCTCCCAGCTCACCCTTGACCTGACTAGGAATGAGCTTATTGTTGGTGCCAGGTAAGAAACTGTAAATCCACTCAGCTTTTCACCCCACAGAGCACATTACTGAGAATGTGATACCCTTTCTGACTCACTCATGCAGTGCGGTTTTTGGGTAATGATGCTTCTTAAGTACTCCGCTGAGGCCTTGTTGGACCAAGTCAAGCTTTAGATTTGGCAGAAGGGAAGACTTTGGAAGAATTACATCATTTCGTGTGTGTGTGTGTGTGTGTGTGTGTGTGTGTGTGTGTGTGTGTGTGTGTGTGTGTGTGTGTGTGTGTGTGTGTGTGTGTTTGTGTGTGTGGGTTCAGCCGGATTTGTCGGTTAAAAACAAACACATGCAACCAATAGTTCACGTACTTGCAAAACCACACAACTCACAAAAAACAATGACTTAGGCTGATGGACAGTTACAGTGTAGCCTTTAATCGGCTTTGCTTTAAGTTGACAGACGCTAAAATGGACTGTCTGGTCTCTGATACTTGATTTGCATTATTAAACAGGATAAATTGGATAAAGTCTTGTCATATTATGCACACACTCACATATCTCCGTTTTCCTCTCTCCTCAATCCAGAAACTACCTGTTCAGACTGGACCTCAGTAACATGTCGCTGATACAGGTAGGCATGCTAATTTATCTACTTCTCTTCATTTTCTCTGTTGAGGACGAATGTTTTCTGGTAGTTTTGAAATTATTGGGAATATATTACTGTTTTCGCAGTGAAAATGTAGTTTATTGACCTAAGTTTGATTTTTTTTTTTTTTTTTTTTTACGACAAAAGTTGGAATAAATTGGAAAATAGTGCATTTTCAGATTTCTGTTTATTTTGTACACTATGGAAGTAGTCTTTTTTATTAAAGTAATAATAATGCAGCGGGTTGTTTTAAAAATGCGTTGTGCATTGGATTTCTGCAAGGTTAAAACCAAAAACTGTAGATTTCACATATGTATTTATATGTATTTATAAAATATGTGATGTCAAAATATTAGAGTATTATTTGTTCTTTTGCACTATAGCTTGTGACGCGTGTCACTTTACATTTCACTGTACATCCTGTGGTGTGCATGTGGCGGTTAAAAATCTAAGAATACATACTATGAAAATTCTATATTATGAAAAAAATCTTTCAAAGGGACTGTTTATTGTAGAGTATATGCTCTATAGATATAACTGTTTTGTTTTGATTGGTGGCCATTAGTCCTAATATTCTTGTGAACTTGAAGTTACAGTATATTTTACTTATTTAATCTACTTGCAAAGCATTTTCTTTTGGGAAGAATGGCATCTAACATGAGTTGATATTACTGTCACCATGCTATGTAGCAGTTTGATGAGGTAGAATATTCATTAATGAATGACAACAATAACAGTCACAATAAAGATAATGAAACGGTGACTAGAAATAGTAGTCGTAGTAGTTCATGGCATAGCAGGGCACTGCAGGGCGTTACAGGGTGTAGCATGGCACAGCAGATCGTAGCAGGACGCAGCAGGGCACTGCGGGGCACCGCGAAGCGTAGCAGGGAGCTAGCTGTCAATAACAGCTTGTTGCTAGTAATGCGACATCCCTTTCCTTTGACTTCCTGTCTTCCTGAAGTCTCTGTCGCTAAGGCTTTATGTCCAGTCAGCCATCTAACTACAGATTTATTCTTCTATTTATTCCAAACTACAGCTAGAAATGTAAAAGAAACATTCCTACATCAGGGAAATGTCCAAACCACAAGTCGTGTTATAAAAGTTAATGATAGAGATATTTATAGTATTCACATGGCAGTTTAAATGACTTTCTGGAGAAAGAGTGCATATGCTGAGGGAAGAATCAACATGTGTATATATATTCTTTCCCCACAGTTGCGTGAGTGTGTGTCCTCTACCTATGGCAGTAACGTGTGTGTTTTGTGAACGGCCCGTGGTGATGTGAGTGTTGTGCCATAAAGTAGTTGTGGTATAGCCGGGAGCACAGGGTTGCCGTACAGTTGCGTCATGCATCACAAATGACAATTCCCTGAATATCTACGGCACTGTGTAATCTGAAGTGGTATATCACTGTCACTGAGTAAAGAAAATCAGTCTTTATCTAAGCCAGGGTACAGTGCACAGTATCTATGCTTCTATGACTGTAGGATATCTTCTCTTCAGTTGGCCAAAGTTTTCCACTGCTGCGAGGCAAATTGAATTACATATTCTGTTAAGGTTATTAAGGTTAATGTCATTCCTTTTAACTCTGTAAAGTATGTAAGTGAGGGGGACAGCGCTCATTCAATAAAAGAAAGCTGCGATACATCTTTAGTCACTGAGCGAATCCACTGTTGCTGTTGGAGTTCAAAGGACCATAGCGGCGGTTTTGCATGTTTTAGTCCATTAACTACAAATCTTGTGTACTTTTGTGATTGTGTACATTTTTCCAAGGATTCCCTGTGTTATGAGACCCTTCCATGCAAACAGTGGTTGCAAGTTGATGCCAGTGCAAGTTGATCACCAGGATAGGAAACTTGTTGTAATCTGTCACTGTGAACATTTAGTGTGATTTATTATTTTTTTATTTCTAAAAACTTCTGAAAATAGTTTCTTGGGCCTGCATTAAAGGAAGCACTGACATTTAAAACTTGAGAAACTGGATGAGAAACATAATAAAAACTGGATGTCTATCAGTAAGGATAATGTGAATTTTGGTAGGCTAAGAAAACGTCTGATTTATCACAAAACGCACCAACAAAGAAGTGTCTGTTTTTAGGTTTGATGCAACTTTGACAAACAAACTGACTAAATGGTGATGGTGCACTGAAATAAAGCTAGAGAGTTAGGAATCAAAGCATGTACAATGTCCTTTCAAGAACAGTTGGCTGACATATAAAGTATCTATGATTTTCAGTAGGCTGAAGCATGTTAAACCGCAAGTATAGCGCTTTAAGTATTTACACCTGTGTTTTTCGCTTTGTTTAATGTGGGGGTGGGGGTTGATACAGTTACTTGTTCTGTCCTGATTGATCCACCATCATTGGCCTTTTATTCCCAGGCTTGTCTACCACTTTTTCAATTTTTCTGAATCTTTTTAAAGTAGCCAAAAGTAGCTTAAGTATTAAACTCGCGGCATCAGTTACATTATTATTACTAGGACAAGGACCTGCATTATTTTACACTACGTTTCCCCACAGTATCCGAGCACATCACCAGACTCGACTTTGTCTGACAAAGTCCCCTTTCACAGCAGCCACAACTGAATGGCATGATGTTTACAGCTGCCTCCCATGTGTCACTGCCGATATCAATGCGCCCTTTGTACCCATGTCCTAGTTGTCTAGTTTTGGAGGAGAGAAGTTGACTTATGTGGGGTTTTATTTGTTTTTTACCCTTGTAGTGTTGTTCTCTATGAAGCTGTTCTCTTTGTCCTGAAAAAGGCATCTGCCCTCTTAACATCCTTATAACATGTAGGAAGCATACACACATGTGACACACACTCGCGCACATGCAGTCAAACATACTACCTAGAAGTTGTCTTTCTCCCTTCACACACACTTACACACACACACACACGCGCCTACACACACACACACACACACACACACACACACACACACACACACACACACACACACACACACACCCTCAGCTTACTCTGAGCTATAGGGATAAATGAGGTAGTTCCTTTTTCACTCTGGCCAGTGTGGAGGTGTCATCCGTGATGCCAAGGCTGAAATCAATGAGAACATTATACAAACTTCCCAGTGAAGCAGAGAGGAGGGTCTGTACCCCCGTGCTCATTTGCCAGTAAACGAAAGCTGTCCAAAGAGACGGAGGAGGGCGGCATCTTAAAATACTCCCTTTCTTTTGTTGTATAACCAAATGGAAAACAAACCCAAATCTCCCACTTGCCAGTCCGAGGCTCTGCTTCGACATCAAAGGCTCATTTCTCTGAGGCATGTTGTTGAGATTTCTGATATGTTGCTTGAATATCCAAACCACCTGTCAGAGGATAAAGCTGTTTTCACACTGGGCTTGTTTGTTTGTTTGTTTGAGTTCAAACTTGAGTTGTCTGCACTTCCTAATGACCCTCGGTTTTCCTCATTCAAGTGCAAGTCTGAGTTGGGTGTTTCTCTAATGGGCGTCAGCACTCACATTGTGAAGCAATCTCTTAATGGCCATGACATCAAAGCACTGCTTTTGTTTGTTATTTAGCCTTAGATTCTTTGATACATTTAGCCTCGTTCAATTTGTTTTCTCCAGTTCAGCACAAGCATCTTCTATAAGCTTCATACCGTAGCTCAGCAACCACCAACCTGCTTCAGGGTTATCGCAAAAATGATTGTTGATGTGTATTGTATTGTCCTTCAGGAAGCTTTTAACCAGGATGCATACGGTTCATCACGACAGTCGGAGACAGTCGGAGATTTCAGTCGTCATTGAGAGGCGCTTTGAATAATTCAGTCGGTTCAGCTTAAGGATTTGGTGACAACAATTTGTTTGCTCATGTACTGAACACCCGGGACACTCCACAACTCTCCAAGGAAAGAAATTGTATGGAAACACATTGAGCATCTCATAGAGTACGTCAGTGGGGCATTTTATCTGTCCCATTTTCCTCAAGAAGGTAGCCAACTAGAGTTGGCACTGCTACATTGTGACATGACCCACTCTCTGCACCACCTATCCAATGCACCTTTACAATTGGGTGGTCAATTTAAGCTGTCCAAAAATGCCCATTTCTCAGTTACTCTGCAAGTGTCTCCACAACCATCACTGCCGCTGAACCTTAATCAACATCACCACTCCAGCATCCACCCGCTGTGGCTCTAGGGAAGAAGATAGCTGCTATCATCACTCCCCAAACTTTCTCTCAATGCAGGTTTTAGTGTCACACACATGCAAATACTGGCGAGTGACCATATTTGTGAATAATGTGGGCAATAAAGGGTGTGAGGCACACAGATAGTTTGCTGGTTTGTAGTCCACGTGATCTGAATTTGCTTTGCCACCGGAAGTGAATGTTTTAATCACCCCTTCGTCCACATAGAATGGAAGTTTATGGGAGGCAAATATTTGGCAATGTTAATTTTGCGCATGTGTGACCGTACCCTAACTATACTGCTGTGTGGTCTAAATAAACGTTCCTATAAGAGGTATGGATTGTGTTCTGAATACACACAAACTGTACCGCAGTTTGACTGGAACCAATCACAGATTCAGGATTTGGGTATGGTTTTGTGGTCCGCTCTCAGCAAAGCATTTATACGACAGACTTGCAGCCAAAACACTTATGTATTCAAAATGAATTTTCTTCTACCTAGCATGTCATTGAAAAGTAGTCAAAATAATTAACCACTTTTGAAAAGGGGACAAGGTGAAGTTCATTTTTTATTGTCAGTCACCTTACATCAGTGCTCTCACAACTTAAACCACTTAAACGCTAAGGATACTGTGTACTTTACTTCTAAAGTCAAACCTTATTTGAAGGCAGCACCAACTGCCAGGGTTGACGATAATTTAGCAGTGACATTCAGGAACCAAGTCAACCCGTAGAAATGGACCCAGCCCTGTGGGACGCAAAGCATGACTGGCTTTACCTTAAAATAAGAGGTTGTCCATTCAGAGTGGGTGAAAGTCATACTGACGCCGTTTAGAAACGACTTGCTGATTGATTGAAAAGCAAACCAAAGAGGGTGGCCCAGTCACGGTCTGATCACAATGCTGCTTTCTCTGCTTTCCCTTTCATCTGTTGGACTGGTTGGCCTGGGCTTTCCAAGTGGGCCATTATCATGGTCTGTAACCACACACCGCTGTCACCATCACCATCCCTCCTCCCCCCTTTTAGTGTCCGCTTTCCTCTCCAGTGTGAAGCTATTAGGGATCGTATGTGTTGGTGTATGTGGTTTGTTTGTGTGTCATCCTATGGGCTATCCATGACAGCACCAATTGGAGAGCCGACCCAGACCAATCCGTCTCACACCTGAAGCCAAAACAAACACTGTCTGGGTGCCAGCAGAAGAGATGAAGGGCTGGACGTGTGTGTGTGTGTGTGTGTGTGTGTGTGTGTGTGTGTGTACAAGTGTGCACATGCCAGCTTTGCAGTCCATCGGTGGCAGAGGGTTTTGAAGGCGGACCATGCCGGGGGGGGGGGGGGGGGGCACAGAGGTGCTGATTCCTGGGCTTTTAAAGGCTCAGCCCAGGCCGTTCTGTTCGGGCACCTGAGTGAACACCTGCCATGGCCATTAGTGATCAGGCAAGCGTAGAGGAATGACTGCGTACTGTAGGCAATCAGTGGAAAAAGAGTGAAAGGGAGGGAGAGGAGACATACAAGGAATCGAGGGATAAAGAAGTAGGAAGGAGCTGGAGAATGAAAGACAGAAGATAACAGGAAGAAAATGAATGATAAAAGGAAGCAAAGACCAAAACAACAACACTGAAAATCACACATGCAGAACTGAGATGAAGAGAAATGAGAGAGAAAAGAGGAGTGACTATGAGAGAGTGTGTCAGGGAGGTGACAAGCTTTCAGTTTGCTCCAGCTCACTGTTTTCTCTCTGGACATTTTCTCTAGTGCGCCTCTGTGTCTCTGTGGAGTCATAGAAAATAGTTTCCCCAGTGTGCAGTACCTGCACAGGACGTACCCGGGGAGGACTTTCAAAGAGATGTTTTAGTAGAGAAAAATCTGACTTTGGCGAAGTACTTGGAGGTTGTCAATGAATAAGTAATAGCGACATCAGCCTAATAACAACATCCTTTTACAATCATCATACAGAATGGCAAAGAAGATATGATACAAGGGGTGCAAACAAGGGAAGGATGCAATTTAAGACATATTGTGAACAAATGAATGAACCGTTTGATTAATTGAGCAAGTTGAATTATCCTTACTATTTTAAGGCACAAACAGGTCTTGGTTATTTTGCATAGTTGCCTGCTAAATGTTACAACATGACCACGTTGTTTTGTAATAATGGATGTTTTGTTGCATATGGAATGGTTTCATTTTGCACTTGAAGGATAATTCCAGTTGATTATAATTTTGTAATTTTTGCAGTCAAGTAGCATAACTACCTCAGAGAGAGGAGAACCAAAGCCGCGCTTGCATTAGTTGATTGGCACCAGCTGCTTCATTCATATTTCACCATCAATGGTTCATTCATCACCTTCTTGGCTACCGGCTGACTATTTACATCCAATCACATTCATACAGGTGGTCACAGTGGCCCCAATAACCCAACACACTCACGATCGACTTATATGCTAAGTTTTTGGTAATAGATTTTATGTTCAAATATTTGTAATTCAATGGGGAAAGTGCCTATTGTATCAAATCTAACTGTATAGACGTGCTATAAACAGTCACTTCCTTTATTTAATTATCTCTGACTCAACTCTACTCTTACTCAACAAGTTAATTGCTGAGATTTGGGAACACAACAACATCACTAAAAATAAGTGTGACAGGGCAGGAAACACGAGCAGTCAGATGATCAGACAGGTTGAAAACCTACTCCGAGGTTAGCCAGCACTGGATTTATTGCCCATTTTTACGGTCTGTCTCCGTTGTAAACATCCATCACAGGCTACAGACCACCTAGTTCAACTTTCACATACAGTACTTACTGTAGTTATCCTTTGCAATATGGGATTATTGCAGATATTTCATGTGTGTTTTATCAACAAATTATGTAGTTTAGCTAATTTCGGATAAACTGCCATTTGTCCACTTTAGTTTTTTACTCTATCAAACTCTCTTTTGGCGATGTTGCAGTTTCCCTACATTACAGCAATTAACTTGTAAGTGCTATTTTATCATAACGGATAGACAATGATGGCCTAAACTTTTAAAAGGTCCCAAGTTGTATCTTATATTATTTTGTAATGGAATATTGAAGTCAGTAAATCCAACCATACTCAAACAAAAAACGCATAATAAAGACGTACCACAAGACATGAACACACGCCCTGAACATTTCTGTGGGGATGTGTGAATAAATTACATCTTTAGTCATCCCCTTGAGATTATACTGTATGTGTGAAAAGCACCCTGCTCTTTATCCAGATAGAACTTCACACACACCATCACCCACCCAGCTACCTCACAGTGGGACTGCTCAGCCATACCAGGGCTGAGCAGAGACTCGGATGCTGCTGTACTGTATATTCTTAGAGTTTGGTGTCTCTATCTTTCACCCTCCTTCTCTTTTCATCTTTAAACTCGTCTCTCTCTGTGTCTTTTTTTTGTGAGATGTAGTGCCGGTATAAGTGGTGGTGGTGGGTCTGACTGCAATCCACCCACATGCTCCGTCCTCGCAGCACCCACTGACAGAGCTCTCTCTTTCTGTTGTACTGGTCGGCGTGATCTCCGCCGCAATCAGAACAGCATGAGTAAGGTGGTGGGAGGTGTGTGTGTCTGTGTGTGTCTGTGGCGGGGGATAAAACAGAGGAGTGGGAGAGTGGTTAAAACGACGGCGGTGTAGAAAAGCGCAAGGATTCAACGGGTGAGAGAGGGAAAGGAGAGCTCCGTTTCTGTCATCTGTTTCTGATTGTTTATTTTTCTTTGTACTGGGTTGCAGATCTGCCAGATGTGCTATAAGCAGTTCCACTGCTGCCAAGAAAAAAAATAAAGAAAATAACAGCAACTTTTGATGGGCAAACCTTTCGGTCTCCATCTTTTTTTGCCTTCTTACTTTCCTCTCACCTTCTTTTTGTAGTTTTAAAGTAATACAAAATAACTAGGGCTGTCAAATGATTAAAATTTTTAATCAAATTAATCAGAATTTTCAGTGGATTAATCATGATTAATCACTATTTGCAATTTCACCTGAATCCTAACCATTTTTTTCTGAAATGCATACCAAAAGATACTAGTGCTGTCAAGCAATTAAAATATTTAATCGCATTAATGTCATAGTTAACGTGCTATTAATCACAATTAATCGCACATTTGACTGTTTTTTTATTGAAAACAACATTGTCATATGGATCTAATAATCTGTCACATAATGTAACGCTGTTACCTCGATGTTCCATTGCAAGTAGTACTGCAGATAGTCCTGCAGATAGTACTACAGGTAGTACTGCCTCATTTGTTTCTCTCACTGACTGTAGAGTCACTACTCGCTCGCTCTGAAGATAATCGCCGTCACGAGCCTACAAGCTACGCGGCTAGCAAGCTAAAACCGGCCGAGGCTTGTGTCTGTTTTGTTTGCGGTCTGCGAAATTACAAGACCCGCCCTTCAATCACTACTATTGGCCAGGCGTCGAAGGTAACGTAACTCCATTTGTTCAGGTCCTATCCCCTGACCAATCCACTATCCTCACCACTCGCGGTGAAATGCCTAAACCAAACCAATCAGCTGCTTCGTAGGGCGGGACATGGTGTGGCCATAGACAGTTAAAGAAGTGGACTAACAGATCCCGTTGCTCTCTCTATGCGTTAAAAAAATTATCGGCATTAAAATGGGTTTGCGTTAACGCCGTTAATAACGCGTTAAACTGACAGCCCTAAAAATAACACATGCAAAGTCATGTTAAGATTGCTAGTATTGATTTGTCTCACGCTAACATATTTGTACAAGTCCACAGAGCTCCAGAATTGTACCTAATGTCTTTGATTTCGTCTGGGTTTTTGTGAGTCACGGGAGTCAGCGTTGCCCTCGTCAGTTTGTGTCAGATACTCTGTATTTTACTGTTCTTAAGGTATGCCAAAAAATGTCTTCACACGCTGCTTGAAGCCCATTCCTCACATATACACCTAATTACTATAATGTGGTTTTACATACATTCTCTCTCACTCTTCCTGTATTTTCCCTTTTTTTCACCTGCACTCACGCAGATGTGCAGTTATCTGATGAGGTCAAGGTATCAAAGGCTCCAGCGTTAGCCTTATGTTAGAAGATGGTGCAGAATGTAACTCCTGGTATCAGCCACTCAGCTGGTACCATATGTGTACTGACCTTACTTTTCACTGAGCTTAAGAGCCAACATTGACAGAGATGGAGGACGTAGGGGGTTGGAAGGAGAGACTGCTAAGGAGACGTACTGCAGGTAGAAATATGTAGCAGTGAAAAGACTATGTTAAAGTATCCTGCTCCTGCTGACTTTTTCATAGAAATACAATTCATGCATTTTGTACTCTGCTCAGGTAACTGAAAGAACAGCATGTTCTGTATATTAAAAAGCCAAATACAAAGTGCAAAGATTACTCTATAATAGGTTTAAAGGAATACTCACGGAATAGTAACAGAGGAAAGTGCCAATTACTTATGTGTTTAGTATCAAACAATAACCCCCTGCAGGCTTGAAAAGTGGCTCTGAAAAGTTGTTCAGCTTGCTCAGGGAGGACGGCAGCTGTACTCAGCTTGGATTCACAGCAGTTGGTTGGATGGACTCCAACAGTGACAAACCTTCACACCAAAAAAAAAAGGTATTACAATGTATATAAAAAGTTCTCAGACCACTTCTGCCTCATACATCTTTTCTCAGCTGATTATTGATGTGCTCAGTGTGTTCCAAACACCCACATTGTTTCATCAAAATGCAGATTTCGTTCTTTGCAATTGTGGTTTGCTGTGTAAACAACGTGCTGTGTTTGATACTGACAACACAGGTTTTTTTGTTTAGTATTCACAAAGTTGACCTGGCTGTGTTTAAAATGTATTGAAACTAGCTTGCCGAAAATGTTCTTATCCTATCCTACTGTGTGAGTAGTATATTGTAAACTGATGCAGATGCAATTATTAGCGATCTGCTGTAATGTACTGAAGTCCCGAAGAGTATAATTTTTTTTAATCTTGTGTAGATGAATGATATTTTTAAATGTAGCAAACTGAAACGTAAAGTCAAATAATTTGGCTTCCAACAGTAGGAAGATAACACTGACTGACAGGACATTAACACAACAGCATGAAATAAATAAAGCAGCACATTTTAATAGAAGGTAGATGGAAAATATAAAATAAACTCACACTGAACAAAAAGAAAAGAAAGTGTGGAAAAACTCACTACATATTGCGAACCAATTCAAAATAAAGGTCCTGATTGAACCTGACCTTGCATTACGCAATGTGTGGACAGTTGAATCAAGTATAGTTAAAGTACACTTGGACCAAAAGGCTTTTTAATGTCAAACGGGAGTAAATACAAGTTGTTTGTTCCTCTCTAGGCAATACGTGCAAGTGTAGAGAAGTAAAGAGAGGTCTTTGTCAGTCCATCAGATAATCCCTGCCTAGATAATAGCAGCAACATGGAGGTGGAATGTAAACACCATATTACTGTCTCGATCTTCACATATTTGTCTCCATCCATCTATCCTGCCTAAACCCACCGCTCCCCTATACTGATCTTCCCTATCACTTCTTCTACGACTGTGCTGTGCCTGCTTCATTCTCTAAATCCCATCTACTGAAAATAGCACAAGGCCTCTCAGTGACATTTCTCCTCAGGAGAACGTTATATTTGCTCCCGACATGGAACTGCTATTGCATTTCCATCAGGTTCATTCCTCTATTGAATCCCTCTCTTTGTGTCCATTATGTCGCTCCGCTAGTTTTCCATTGTATGGAACAATCAGGTTGCGCATCAACATGCAGACCTTTACTCACAAACAGTATTGTGTGCACTTTCGTCAGTGCAACAGACTATGATGGATGTACGTGCCATGGTAAAGCCGCTCAGTCATCCCAACCGGGTGTCTGACATCACTGTAAAACTAAGACGTGGTGGGAGAGACGACATGTGCAGGAGTGCACACTAGAAGAGAAAGTTCAGCTTGTTTTTGATTTTTGTCTCTTTAAGGCCCAAAACACACACAGCCTCACTCTGATCCCGCAGCAGTGTTCCAAGTGGCAGAGCACAGTCGAGCGTTCCCCTCCCATTGGCTTGCTCTTTTTGTAAATGCATGGGGGAGTAGTGGTGTTGGAGAAAAGGGTCGGCAGTACTTTTTTGGGGATTTCACTCTTTCCAAAAATACAGTTTACTGTTTTCTCTTCCAGCGCTAACTATTTAAACAGCTATTTTCACTGATATGAAGGGACCCAAAGTGGGATCTATTTTTTTTTTTTTTCTTTCAGTTCAAGACTTCAGTTCCCCTCTATTGTATTGTGTCAACTTGTTATTTTCCAAGTGGGAGACTTTACTTTTTGTTTGTTGTTTTCTCGCTGAGAACATATCAGAAGTTCTGAGACAGGAGTGCTCCCCTGTGTGTTGGGGGGCCTGGGATTTGTCCTTGACGTGGTGTTTGTGTTCGGGGGTTGTTTAAGTTAACCTGCGGTCTCTGGCTCCCACAGCCAGCGGATGATGAGCAGCCCCCAGGTGGCTGTCCTGCTGTGCGACATGATGGTCTGTCCCTTTAGAACTAAAGACCTCTTTACCAGATGCAAGGCTGGGATACAGGCCGCTGACAGTGGTACTCAAGCAAAACTGCACTGTGGTGTCCCTCTGTAATCTGTGGTTTTAACCTTCGGAAAAGCAGACGGAAAAGTAATAAGATACATTTTCTTTTGTTTCTCTTACTGAGTCAGTTTTACATTTTGATATATTATATGGTCAGTAATTTAACTAGTCTCTTACCTCTGGTCTAGTGAATGCACTGACTCTGCTTTTCTTTGTCTTACATTATAATTGACTGAGTATCTTTGGCTTTTGGGGCTTTTGGTCGGACGAAACAAGCAATTTAAAGATGTTACCTTAAGCCCAAGGAAACAGTGGTGGACATGTTTAATTATTTTCTGATGTTTTATGGGCATTTAATAAATAATGATAAATCAACAAAATAATCAACAGAGTAATTGATAATGAAAATAATTGTAAGTTGCAGCCTTAAATGGAAGCAATTATAATAGCAAATTATACTATTAATTATTAATTCAATGAGTGTTGTGTGATATAATGCAAAACAGAATAGATTTCATTGCACTCATTTGAGAATGTGTGTCTACGCATTACGGATTCTACTTCTTTGAAGAAAAAGTTCTGATAATACAGTTTTTATTTTACACCGTGCTTTCGCCATCATTCTGGATAATTATAACATACACTCACCAACTTACATTCAAATGAGTCTTGCACCTACTTATCTGAATCAAATGATCTGTTAATTAGCTAAATTTAATTGTTAATTAACGGAAGCTACATTTTTCAGTTGAAATCCTACTTTGCAGTGAAACCAGTAGGGCCGTCAGGGGAACAATTAGCTTCGGGTAGAACAGCTGGTTTGACGGTTTGCTGTTGTTTGGTCCCAGCGTGCATCGTTTCCCTGTAGTGGCTGAAGGTCAGCAGAGCAGAGCCGAGGTCAAGTGTCACTGTTTGCTCCTTTTTAAACAGGAAATGGCTCGCACAAACTCCCTGACCAACAGAGATTGTTGGGAGCCTCCCGGTGGACCAGAAGAAAAACAAATGCATCTGTTATTGTAGGTGTTTTAGTTGGATATAGAAGATTCCTTCGGGGCGGATGGAATTGGTCTTTGGTTATGCTGAAGACACACTGACCTTTTCTCATGCAGGTAGTATTAGTGTGAAGTGCAGTGCAGTATGTTTCATGTGTATCTATGATTTGATCTACATTATGCATGGCACATAACAGCTACAGTGCAGTGCTGAAGGGCAGAGTGGATTCATGGAGAAAGCAGAGGATCTAAATGAATGAAAGGCCACGGGGCGGACATTAAGCTGACCCCCTCACATATACATACCCTTGATTCGCCCACAGTATCAAGCTCCTCTCTCTTGCCCAGAGTTTGATGACTCACAGCTGATTTCATTCACACTCTTCATTAATTCCTGTGCTGCAATTTGGCCGGAGATTTAATTATTGATGTGGTCTTTGTCAGAGTGGAGGGATAATCTGTGAGCTACAGAGCGGAGAGCAATAGGAGGCTGCTTGTCATCCTGTAATGTGCTGCAGCTTTGCCAGCTGGCTGTGATGGAAAAACCATCTCCAATGGCATACAGCGAGTGTGTGCAATGGTACCTGCTTCTGTACATGAGGCTCGTCATTGTTTTTGGTTTCTGCATGGATTTACGTCCCAAAACAGAACAATTATTTGGTTTGATTCTATTCTGTCATAAAGTAATATGTAACATGGTACGCTTGCAAAGATATATATATATATATATATATATATATATATATATATATATATATATATATATATATATAAATACATAAGGGCACAGATTTTTAAAAGTATGGTTATGTACTGATAAATCAGCCAGCTTATCTCAGAGCATGGACAAGTTTATTATTTGACTGAATTGTACCGCTCACTAATTCATTATTTTAACCTTGATTCTTTCATAAACAGATTTAAGGGATCCTTAATAACAATGTTTGTTTGAAAATGCTATGATGACAGATTGTTAGCAGATGTTTTAAACTTTTAAATATTATAAATCCAAAAATAAATCCAGTATTAATTGGTCTATATTATGTACATGCATACACAAAATACAAATTGGAAAAACAGAATGAAACACAAGCTGCAAACGAAGACATGTCACAGGACGGAAACACTGAGATCAAAGCATAACCCTAAACCAGACCGACGTATGTTGCCTCATGTTCTGTTAAAAGTTGCACCTGAACGCATCACTGCAAATTACAAGTCTACAACTAATGCATATATGTTCATGAGTAGAAAAGACTAATAAGTAGTATGTGTAACAAAACTGGACATGATTACATTTTCATTACACTGAATCTGTTTAAAAAGTCTCACGTTTGAAATAGAGAATATATTTGATTACAATAACAAACAAATGTTCTACTGGCACCACAAATGTTTGTTTTGCTGTGCTCTAGTGTTGTCAGCCTGTGGTCTTTGGGTTGTGGAAAAGGAAAACACTATGCACTAAATGGGTGAAATCACATTGTTGGCTGATTTACACGCCTCAAAATCTGTAGACAATGTTTGACCACACATGGTCTAAAACGGCTTGGTGCGTCATTATGGACGTGATTATGCACCAGAGTCCCTCAATGCAATAATGTCTGTTAAGGTTTAAACTACAGAGCATTTGTCCTGGTATTTAGTAAATGGAATTTGTGTCCATTTTTTATAAATTTTTTACCTGTGTTTTTATATTTCAGCCGCCTTAAACGTTCAGCCGAAAAAAAATGGCATTTTCGTTTTTTGGCCGAAAGAGAAAAACGGCCAAAAATATGAGCCGAAAATATATGCCTCTCCGCCCCGCCCCTCAGTGCTCAGATTTCTCTCTCAGTTGATCTAGCCGTTATCACGGTGCTACCCAGCAAAGGCCGATCATGTCAGCGGTGTGGAATTACTTCAGAGTTTCTGATAAGAACATCAAATTTGCGATTTGCAGTGTTTGTTCAGCAGACATTTCAAGAGCGGGGGGTACGGTGCCAAAGGACTTTTCCACGTCAGGTTTGATACACCACCTGAAAACACAACATCCAATTCAATATGCAGAGTACATAAAAAAAAATCTGTTACATTTGATTGTTACAGTACAGAGCCCCAGAGGTGACGTGGAGAAAAAAAACAAGAAAAAAAAACACGAAGGGGAAAAAAAGAAGACATGTACTGGGGACAAACCCTTTGCGAGATCTCGAGTTTCATTTGCGAGATCTCGCAAATCCAACAAACAATACTTGACATCAGACACAGTAATTGACATCAACAGTCAATGACAATGTTCATAATACTTCACGTTGGCATGTATTAATTAGTAATGCTTATCAAAATAAACGATGGATGTATTTAGACAACCAAGGAGATGTAATCATTATGTCGTGCTACTAGCTACGGCCCAGTGCATCCTGAATTTTTGGTTTCTGTCCAGAAAACATGATGTACCCTATGTATACACTATATACTTTAAAACCATGTTCATCTGTATTACCTAATTTTTCTCTGTACGTGTGTGGGAGGAGAAGGAATAATCCACTGTACTGGTTGGCTGGTCATGAAGAGACTGTCTGCTTTCACCTGTCAGCCTCCTTAATGTGGAATTACAGTGAGTGGGAGGCAGCAGCAGGGTGAGTGGGCAACACATACAGTACAGGCTGTTAGCACTGAACCATACAATGTATTCAACACTTTTACATCACAGGAGGAGAAAACCGCTTATTGTTCCTAGTTGTGATTGCTTGAGTCTGTTTTGTTTTAAAGTGCCCATATTATGAAAAAAAACATTCTTTCTCTATATATTTACATACAGAATCATATAAAACTGCAAAAAGGGTAAACTTAGCAGAAAGCCTAACAGCATTATAGAAATCATTAAAGCCCTAAAAGCTTCTAGTAGGTTTCAGCTAAATTAGCGATGACTGGACCGTAAGCAGGGTGTCAGAGATAAATGGCCAGCAGTTAACTTTTCAGCTCTTTGGTAACCAACATGATCCCTAAAAGACCCGGCAGACAGTAAAATAAGCTTTTCTTCTAATTTGATTTCTGCCTTTACATTTATAGAGCATTGTTTTGTGTCTCTGGTGCTTCCACAAGCATACCCACTTTGAAACAAATCTATCGATGCTGTTTTGAGTGAGATACGGGTTTCTGAATGTGTCCTGCCTTCAGTCTCAGGGTGAGCTGTTCAAAATCTGCACGGCTTTTTACGTCACCAGCCGAAACGAGCTGGCTAACCACAACCGTTAGCATGCTAGCGCTAGCGTTAACATGCTACCTCGTTCTCAATGGCAAAGCACTGCTACAACACACACAAGTTCATCATAATCTACAAAAGAAGTACTTACATGTGCGCCCTCCTTTAGAAGAAGTCTCCCGGCTAATCCTGCCTTGTAACTGACCAAAGTTGGAGAAACAACCTTTCTTTTACTGTCTATGGAGCTAACTGACATGATCTACGATCTGAGCTACTGCGCATGTGCGAGTGGAATCAAAGAGTACAGAAGAAAAGATGCTTCACTCTCTACCTAAAACAGAGACCTGAACACAAGGTGAAAAGAGGAGCTGCAGCAGTGAGAGAGAGCTGTGCAGTACAAGAAAAATATATATGTCTTATTTTTATTTATTTAAAGCCCCAGTGTGTAACATTTGCAGTTTATCAAAATCTGTATTGCCCTTCACAAACTTGTCCTTTTTATGAATATTGACAACAACCATTAATTCCAAGTATTCCTATTGGCTTGAAATTTTACATTTGCGCTTACATGAACTGGGGTAGACGCTCCATAGCCATGCGCCATCTTGAAATACGGTAGCCCGTAAGGGACATACAGGCTATACTGCTCCGCATTTCGCGCTTTTCACTCAGTGGCACAGACTGTGACGTATGCCAGGGAGGGAGGGGGAGAAGATTACTTATGACTCACTGCCGGCAGATTTGAAAGCCTGTTGCGTCTATTATCAAGGACATGAAACTGAGTCGCAGAGGAAATTAAAACGCCGAAGTTGCCTGCTTTCTTCTCAACAGGTAATTCTGCCTATTTGTGTAAAAGTTTTATAGTGGCTACTTGCTTGGCTAACTAGCTATAGCATGGTTGTGCATAACGCTAGAACGACGTCTAGGATACTTTTCCTCGCGTCAATGATGAAAAAGGATTGTCTACCTTGTAACAAACGTAATCATACGTGCCGTGATTTCCCTGGCAGACAACTCACGTCATGGAGTTGCAACACAGACGCTGTAAACATCGCCTTACACTATTAATCTCGTATAATATACAGAATAACGATAGCACTGATACTTTACTAACATTAGCTTGCATATGTTTGGGAACCTGATAGCTGATGTTAGCAATGAAATGGTACCAAAATAACTTCAAACTATTATTTCACTGGAACGGACACTCACAGACGTTTTGTCGCTAATTTCGGGTTCGGCCACCGTAGGAGTTAGAACGCACTCGGAATGGGGGGGCTAGAAAATGAAATTCAGTTGGTTGTCATACAATTTCACCGCTAGATGGGAGAAATTCTTACACAATGTAGCTTTAAAGTAGGGCTGTGTGTTGCTACTTTTTCAATAAGGAACAGACTGTTTATAGCACCAAGTATCAACAAATGTCAATTACTAAAAGTATTAGCACTGAATTCCTGGTCAGCTTGTCAGTCATGTGTTTGATCAGATATTTCCTCATTTAATCATAGTTATGTAAACATTATTTTATTATTATTTGTATTTACGTATGTAGTCAAATATCTTGTAGGGCTGATAGGACAACATTAAATAGTGACGTATTTGTGAAATGTGGCTTATTTTATGATATGAAAAAATGCCTCTGGCCCCTGCATTTTCTTAGAAATATCCTGACCCTCTCATTCCCCACCTGTTCACCAGGTGCCCTCAGTCTCCCACCCTTTGTCAGTCACCTGAGCCTGCTCATCTCCTGCGCCTCTTTCTCTCATTAAGCCCCAGTTTCTATTTACTGCATGCTTTCTTATACCTATTTGCCACATTGTCTGTGTTCCAACCATTCCTGCCTGTATACATCTTATTCTTATATCTTTATTTAGACCTACTATTTAGTCTGTAAGACTTTTTTTATTTTTTATTTTTTTACAAATTTGTATTAATTCATAGCATACATACAAACAACAAAGACATGAGACACCCCCACACCCCCCCCCCCCCCCCACCCCTCCAACCCACAGGACCTGCAGACAGATAGCACGTTACAGTAATGTTTTTACACTTTCTCAACTAAAGCAATCACGTTCTTTTGTTTTGCACCGTGTAATCTTGCAAACAACTGTTCTGTGTAGAGAATATCCAATAAAAAGCAAGTAGCCACTGTTGTGTTATACTGTTCATTGACCTTTAGTCCCTTTTGATTCTGCCTGTCTGCATGATCCTCTCCCCTGCTGCCCCTACCTGAGCTGTGAGTGATGGGTATTGTTAGAAAATATTAAATATTGGTGCTACTTAGATACCTTCCAGTAGTGATATCCAAACAGTACTTTTGTTTGAGGACTAGACTACAAGAACTTAACCTAAATGTTGCTGTGATGTAGATTTTTTTTTTTAGAAATTTTAGAAATCTACCCAAGCATCTCATGTCAACTTGATGCAAAATTATGTTCAATTCCCAGCTCTGTCGGTACCACATCATATATTGCAGAGTGTTTTTACAATACCCATCCTTAGTGTGCAATTGAATAATTTTCAGGGGGGCAGTCAGGCATATTTGTTGACCTGGACTCACACTGGATACGTAGTGAAATATTTGTCTAAATGCTGATTTTCACACTTGGAAGATGGGCTGTGGGCTTTCTGCTGTTGGCTGCTCATTTCTCCTGCTGTCTGTCTTGTCTTTTGGTCTCTGCACCCATTGTATTTCTCAACAATGTGAACGTCTAGTCAGGACTTTTAAAATGGTTCGGTGTGCGTGCACACACACACACACACACACACACACACACACACACACACACACACACTCAGACTGCTTCCCTTCATGTCTGCAGCAGTGTGTAGATGAAGGTGTAGGTTAGTGACCGCATGCTGCACTGATTCAGTCTGTTGGAGTGTGAAGTTTGACAGGCAGAGTTATGAGCAGAGAAGCTGGTGGGTGACGTGTGAGAAGGAGAATGAGACACAAAGGAAAGAATGTGGGTGTGTCCATGAGCTACAAGACAAAGGTGTGTGAGATTAATCACAATTTTATCCAAGTCACAATATGGATTAGTGCAACATCCAAATCGCAGTGGGGGCGCAATATTAGGCAAAATATGTGTCGAACCATTCTGAATTAAGTATTGTGGTGCTGCAGAGACATCCCAACCTAAGAATGTTATCCTACAGACTTAAGAAAAGAAATCTTGGTTTGATACAGACCCTCTATTTATTTATTTATTTATATTTTTTTAATCAAAATTAGAATATTGATACAATAGATCATTCCCTCCAATATCGTGGATCATAAACACAATATTAGTCAAAATAATCACAATTAGGTATATCACTGCCATTTCACAATCAATTAAACTCATCTGTTCCCACTTAGCTGCTGTGCCGCCTCCTGCATTACCAGACAAGTTTGCTTTGTATGCAGGTCTGGCTGAAAGTTACTGCACACAAAAACGCTTTGAATACGCCAAAATACTCTTAATAGTCCTGCACTTTTTAAACACTTCACAGAAGTCAGGAAGTCACCTTCTGTCATCACTAATTAATGACTAAGAAGATGCCCACTTGCGCTGTGCTCCCTATTTGGACCTATTTGTCTGTGTGAAACACTGCCAAACTTTGTATTTATAACCCAGCATCTGAAACCGTTAAAGAAAATAAAATGGGGATATTGGAACAAGATGTGAGCAATTGACAAATATTGACAACATTTCTAAGGCTAATTTGCAAGACCACATATTTAACCAACACCTTTTAAAGATACAAATTAAATTTCCTATTTATTTAGAGTTCTGTACCTTCAACACTAAAGTTCTTTGCCAAAGCAGGAGGTTGTTTAACTTTCTTCAGGAGACGGAGAGAGTAAAAGTGTGTAAGGTGAAGGTCACCAAGGCCTTTTGCATTTGACACCAGTTTAGATCCCATTGCATACCTGTGGTCAGCATTGAAACATATTGTTATGATGGTAATATTTAACAATATAATCTGTGGTTTACAGAACTATCGGATGTCAACAGTGTTTGACATGTGGGTTAGACAAGCACATAAAGCAACACTGGTGTCCCACTTGTGCACACTATCAGTGGTGGTTACTCCTGTGTCGATGCGGGAGTGCTGAGTGTTTCTCCTCGGCACCTCCTGGGCACCAATTTGTGCCAAAATTGGCCATATTGTCAAGGTGTGAGTGTGTATACTGTGTTGGGTGTGGGTTGTTGCTTAAAATAGCAAATTACGTAGATGGAGGGAACAACGAAAGGGGAATTATGTTGAGGAGAGAGAGGTTGGAAATGAGAGGGAAGAATCCACAGTATATAAGAGTTGGATGCTTTGAAGTGAAGACACCTTGATGAGAACAGATATTAAAGATAACTTATCTCAGTGAGGTTGTGGAATTCCAGCCCTGTCACAATGGTGAGGTAACATTTAGAGATTTTAAAGGACATTTTCCTCTTAAATGTGCTACCTGAAAAAGAAATTCCCTTTCAATGTGTAGACACATATTAGACTATGCCATTTTAACCGGAATATCTTTAAATGCTATTCTAGTGCATTTAAATACATTATGTTAGCTTTACTTATAAAGCAATAGCATAACTGTTACTAGGGTATTAATCAGACCCTTAACGTTTAAGGCTATTTGTTAAAGAAATTGCATAATACGTTTAGCTTCTCCACACTTTTCTTGAGTAATCACACCAGTTAGGTCCAATCGCACTGCATTGGTATACAAATCTATCTTGACTATAACAAGTACCAGACAGCTCTTATTCAAACAACCATTACTCCCCTGACATGCTTATTTACAATATTCATGATTTATAATTAGTTGTCACACATCATTTTAGCTGTGTGTCAGTGAGAGGCGGCCTTATCAACACAGTGGCACATTTCAGGAACGACCACATTTGCAGCCTCCGCTGCTCGCAAACTCTTTACTTCATTAGTATTTCCCGCTCTACATTTCTTTTTTTTTTCTCCTCCTTTCTTTTTGTTTCTCGTAAAAATAGAAATAATTTTCGAGCCTAGCCACCATCTTTCTGCAGTAAAAGTGATGAATCCTTTTTCCTGTTACTAATTGCATTTTCTGCTATTTTATTTGCCTATAAAAGATTCATGTTTTGCCGGGGGCAAGATATTCTTATTGTGTCTTAAGGAGCGGCAGAATTGGAAGAAATGGGGTGTCAGGCTTTGGTTTGGAGGGGGAATTGATAGCAGGGAGAGCACATGGTTGATGGCCTTGCTAATAGATGGAAATGAACTCTAACAGGCATCTGAGGCTACGGGCACAAATAATAAACAGGGTCTGTGGCTTTGGGCTGTATTGGAGCATGAAAAATGGCTGTATCTGACTGACTTTTAATTATCTGGTGTTTCGTGCATCAGGAACAGTGATGTAAATTACATGTTGAGTGTTTTTTTTTCTTGTTTTCTCCATATTAATGCTTTTGTTTGGTTAATAAAACCCATACATTTATACTAATATTTGTACTCCGACTGTCCTTACCTTGTAAACAGTATTGGTTGTCTGTTCAAATGCCTTAATCCTCAACCTATGTTGATGTTTACCTGACAAAGACTTCCAGAGGCCGTGCAAATAAGGACTCTTTCAAAAGCGAAGGCGGAAGTATTAATGTTGTTATAGTGCCAGAAAAACCTTTACCCCTCATGCCCACTGGATGTGTCACCTTCTAGTTGCACTATGGCTCCATCACATCTCTGTCATGGCTTAAATGTACACTGCAGGTGTTTGAGAAGCAAATCATCTTTAAGCAGCCCGTTGTTCAGACACATTACCAATAATGTTTAGAGGCGTTTGCTGACTTTTTGTGTGTTTTAAAAGCATTTTTCTATACACTTTTGCAGCTCACCCATGATTGATGGTACAGATAGTTTGTGGCTTTGTGCAGCACACTGTCTTAGATTTATCTTGTATCTGTATTTTCGGAATATTGCATATGATATGCATTCCGTCACCTGCTACAAGGACTTTGAAGGAGAAATGATTCAACGAACACTACAAAATCACAAAAAGTGGATGTCACTCTTCACAGTTGCAAGATGTTTTGGCAGAAAAATACAGCTGGGTGTGATGCTCCACTCACGTATCTAGTAGATATTTGCAAATCGGCTAAATTGGCAGTTATTCATCTCCAGCAGTGTCGGAGCTGGGATGTGATGAAGCCAGGTCTGTTGGACATGGTGGCTAGGTTAAGAGGTTGGGGTTGACAAAGTGTGTGACTTTGACATGGGAGACCATTGTTTGGTATTCATTTCCTCTCAACAGTTGACATGGGTTTATTTTAACCATGACAGCAGTCTTTCCCTAATCTTAAATGAATAGTTTAACACTTAGGGAAATATGCTTGTTCGCTTTCTTGCTGAAAATTAGATATGAAGATTGTTATCACCTATTGGTAAATATGAAATAGCAGCATTTTGTTGCATTTTTTGCATACCTCTGACTGCAACATTGCGTGCACCTGCACACTGACTGGTTCTTCTACATTACAAATTATTCATTATACAGCAAATAAGAACCGCAATATCAACCTGGAATGTGTGAAAATATGGTTTTCCCTCTCCATCTCTTACCTTTCATCTATGTTGGATTGCGGTTAACTTTTATTAGTGAAATAATGAGCACTGCATACTGCCCACACATACAGCTTTTATTCACCCTGTTGATGGCAGTCAGGCCATTCAGCATTTGGTACAGAGGGAAGGTATTTGAGGGAGAGGATGTTGAGGTGGAGTTGGTATTCTCACAGGCTCTGTGTGAGTGTGGCTTTGTTCCAAAGTGGTGTGAAGAAGAAGAGATGGACAGAGAGAGGGGGGGAGGAGGGGGGTACATTCTGGTGAAGGTCAGCGGGTTAAGCCGATGGGGATGCTTGGAGATGGGGCCCTGCCGAAAAGATGCTAATGCCTCAATCCATGATTCATCGCAAAGGCATCCATCACTGTGTGTGTGTGTGGTGGTGGTGGTGTGGGGGGGGGGGTTTACAATGACGTCACCCCATCGGTCCCCAGGCTGTCAGGGGCTGACAGGCAGGGGCTGTGGAAGAGCAGTGTTTTCATTTCAACAAGCCGAGTGATGGACTGCCGTAGAGGGGGCGAAGCTGCTCTCTGAATGAAAGGTGCCACGCTGTTCGCTGTGCTCATGGGAAGTGGATTTGAGTTTGTCGAGTGCCTGCGTAGTGTTTGGCGGCCACACGAGCAGCATGGCTAGACAGTCGAGCTCCCGCGGAGCACATTAGCCACTTTTATTTTTATTTCTTTGCCTACTTCATGTTCAGTGCCTGGGGCTCAAGTTTCATTTTAATCACAGTTTACTTTATATAGTTTTCCACTGTTGCTGTCTCTCTCCCCCAGTGCAGTCTGATACGGGTTAATTGAAGGGAGCTGCTGTAGGAGACGGGGAGATGAGCTGTAACTATCCATATAGGCAAGGGCCCATTTACCGGTACTCTACTGGCTGCAGGAGCTAAACATAGCTTTAAAACGCTAATGAAGATTTTTTTTTTTTTGGTCTGTTTTCTATGCTTAGTTTAGCTTAGCTTGCTTGAAGCTGCCCTAATCAATATTTTTACATTAACAATAAATCAAGTGACACAGAATTATCATTGGACTCTGCAGCTCTGTAAGTGTTTTTGCGTCTTTCAGCGCTTTTGGTTTTAGGTTTTACTTTTTTATTTCACTCTCACGGCTCCCATCAACCTGGTTTCCAGCTGTAGCAACAGAAGTAGCAAACATGATGAACATAATGAGTGACACATCTAGCAGCTAAAGAGTCAGGTATTTCTTCCAGAGTTGGGGAAGACAAAAACAGAAATGGTGTATAGGAGAAAGTGTTGGCCTTATATTCATCAGATGACACTAAACATCACTCACATGCTAATGTGGCTCAGTTTTAGCTGGATATGTAAAAAAACACACTTTATAGTGTGATAAAAGGTCAATGTTGTGGTACAGCTTGTTGCACTTTCTCCAAAGTGACCTGAAAAGTTAGCTTCATATGGGACCTTTAAAAACAAACTGTCCAAACACAGTCCCAACATATAATCGCCTTCTAAAGTTGTTGGCTAAAATACAGTTGCCTTGGAAATGTGTTTCTGTCCAGCTGTTTAGCCTCCATGATCGCCTGAGAAAAATGTCTGGCTTTTTAGCTGATGTTCCACCTTGTTCACCAGCTACTTTCTCTGTCTGCCATTGCTGAGCGGGTACTGTAGTGTACACTGGGGGAGTTCTTTGATTAGTGGAGCTTTAATTTGTCTCAAACAATCAAACAGCATCATAAATGTGGATGATTATTTTCCTCACAGATCACATGCTCATGAATGCCCATCAATATCAGCTTAATATAAAAGCAATAAAAGAAATCCCTGGACAATGTGCAGATGTTTGACTAGCTCATTAGGCTGTGGATAGTACTGTTCAGTCTGGTGTTTTCACTCATTAGCAAAAATGTATCCAGAGGCTAATCATCCAAAATCATGAACTTCCACTTCTTCAAGCATAGTCGATATACTTCATGATCTGTGAAATAAGATATCTATTTATATACTTTAAAAAGAAAGGAGCACTCAGCAAATTTTAAATCAACATTTTTTCCCAAGAAAGATTTAGGCTCTTAAAGGGATACTTCACCGATTTAGCATTCAGCTTTGTATCAGTAGAAACCCGGTAGTATTTCTGAATGACCGTGCGTCCCTCCCTCCTATCCCCCTGAGACAGGAGATATCTGCATTGGGGGGGTCTGGAAAAAAATCTTCCGATGACGTAAAATGACGATTTTTGCGTCATCGGAAGATTTTTTGGCCAGAGCAAAAGACTACAGCCAGTAGTAGGACCTACTTCCGCATGTTTTAAACCCGCCCATCACCCGAAGCGAGCCGATCTCAGCCGGAAAAAAACAAAATGTCAGCCATCTTGAATCCTTGCTAAACAGGGCTCTGCTATCTTCTCAGCAGCAAACTTTTACAACAATTATGTGCATTCAAACTACCGCACGTGTACCACCGGGATACATCGGTACAGATCGGAGAATATGCAGGGAACGTTATTACAGACTGAATAATCGGCCCACTACGAGAGCTTTGCCTGCACGGAGACCAGCACGGAGACCAGCACGGAGACCAGCGGACTCGTCGAAGCCCCGACCCGGGGAAGTGGACATCCTCATTGGCCAAGTGGGAAGCTAACGCTAGCCGGGGAAAAGGCACATCCAGAGCGAGCTAACGCTAGCTGGCCACCTGTCCCATCAATCCTGCTTGCAAGTGTCCGTTCATTAAACAACAAACTGGACTACATCCAACTTCAACGATGCTCCCAACGCGAGTTCAGAGGCTGTGTTTTTTGCTTTCGTGGAAACATGGCTGAACAACAGTGAACCGGACTGTCCAGCTACAAGGACTGCTAGCCCTCCGACAATCCGAGGTCTCGATGCTCTATATGAAGGTGGGCTGTGTTAACACGGACTGGTGCAGAAATGTGGTGATTTGTATCCAACTAACTGCTAACTGCTGGAGTTTGTGACTGTTACATGGCGACCATTCGACATTCCACGCTAATTCCCGGCTGTGTTTATACTCGGTGTTTACAGCCCACCAAGCCTAATGCTGGTATGCTTAGCTGAACTTTATGGAGCCTACAATGTGTGTGTGCACTAAAGGTAGCCTGTTTTGTATGTCATTTTATATAATGTCGTTTTTATATATTTTAAACGTGTAACACCACTTGAGCCACGATGAAACTTTGTTTTGTGTATATGGTTGAAATAACAATAAAACACATTGAGTTGAGTTGAATGCCTCGCTGTCTGTCTGCCTGTCTGTCAAGCGGTATAGTAGGTGTAGTAGTGCATTCTGGGATTCATCCATATGAGCCAAAAACACATTTTCTGGCTTTTCTCGGCCTAGAAGGCACCAATTAATTTTTTTTTTCACATTTCTGCTACATAAGTGACCCAATTTAAAGATATATTCAGCTTTCGAGCGGTGAAGTATCCCTTTAAGTTTCTCATTACTGTTTTATTTCCATTTAAATTCCTAAAGTGGTATTCTCTATACCGCGGATCTAAAAATAAATGCGATTAATGCAAAACTATGTTTTCCCAGCAGACACTGAATCTTTGGGCTAAACAGTGTTTAGTCTTAAACACTTAAGACACTTAGTTTAATCCAAAATAGCACAAGAGTTATGTTACTGCAGGACAAATTCAAAAATGAAATTGTTCAAGACTGCATATAGGTGTTTAAGATGAGCCACATAGTGAATCAGCCTTAGTTGTTCCCCTGAAGTTTACGGTTTGTTTGAGGTTTCCATTTGGCTCCTGGAATACTGACCCAGTTTAGTGTTGACTCTTGGTTGGCCTTAGTTGGCGAGCTCCACTGAATGTTGGGTTACAACTTTGTCCCACTGGCCGTTGTCCTGGGAGGGCGATTCATAAGACCGAGATAATTATCTGCAGTGGGTCCTCTTGTGCATTACAATAATCCCTTTGGAAGAGGAGAGAAATAAAGGCAGACAGACAGAAAGATGGAGGATCAGACAGATTGATGTTAAATAATTGCAGCCTTTTTTACTTTTAGACATTTAGGCAACCTTCCTACTTGGGCAGTGAGATCAGAGAAGAGAGATGGAGAAGGATAAGTAAAATGAGGCCAATGACACCCAACAGGGGGTCCCCTGGCACCTTGCACGTATACAGTTAATGCCAAGAGAGGGACATCTCTCAACCCTCTTAACAAGAGCCAGTGCGGCTCTGCTGGCCAAGCAGCATGTGTGTATGCACATGCATTAGTGTTTTTGCAGTGCAGTCGTGCAGTGCTGCTGCCTGCATCCATAATTAAGCCCAAGACAGAACCATCAACAGGAATATAATTGGTTGGTAGGAATGAAGGGGAGGGGGGGCAGCGGAGGTGAGTGCTGCAGACTTTCCGAGCGAGAGATAGAAAGGGGAAGAAAAAGATGGAGAGAAATCCATTTACATGCTAATGCCGTCCTCAGCCCTTCAACTGCCTCGTTGGGTACCATGCCCGCTACTCTCGAATAAGCTCTTGGCTGGCAAGCCGGTCGCCATGTTTACACAATAAACAAACAGCAATGAGGTTAAAGTCTTTTCATGCATCTTTTTGTGCGTGCCTACAGTATTAGCAACAGTCAGCTGTTGCGTAACTGTTTTGTAGTGTCTGAAGGACTCAGCTGACTGCTTTTCGGCCTCTTTGTCATCCCTGGGTTTTTTCTTTTTTTTGTTTGTTTCCTAGGCGACAGAATGGGCACCGGACGAGGAAACCAGGAGGTCCTGTCAGAGCAAAGGCAAAACAGAGGTAACCTCGACCCCGTCCCCAATTACAACACTTAATGTCTGTGCTGCCTGGCTTACAGAGGCCATCTTGATATCTTCTAGCTGTTGTGGCGAGGTCCGTGTGCGCCTCATGGGCTGTAATGAACGGCTATTTCAGACCCTTCAATCAAGAGTTGCGGTTTTTTCAGTGAAGAGAGAGGGCAAAGGGAAGGGAGGGAAAATGCACACGAGAGAGACAAGGGCAAGATAGTGAGACACGCAAAGGGACTTCTTTTCAAATATCTGATAACCAGAGCTGCAATCAGCCATCTTATTTTGTTTATTTCGTGAGTAACTGATTGCAGCGTCACTGTTATCTCCCTCAGTGCCTATAGACTGAAGGGTGATACCCGATACACATAACAATCAATTCTCTTTGAAACTTGCTTCACTGCAATTAACTCAGCTCTTTGCCACAACACAAAGCACCGCCATTTACAAAAACATTTCATTACCAATAAATCTATTTCATGCCTTTGTTAAAACAAATTTTACTCTTTTTATTGAAACACATACTTACTGTAGAGCCTCTGTCAATGTCACAAATAGGCTTCCATTCAGCTGCAAACGATTATTCTTACTTTTGAACAATGGACTTACAAGAGCGAAACCTGCAGACTCTGAATTGCTTTGCTTTTGGTTGCATGCCAGTCTGATAGCAGAGGACTTGGTCCATTGTTCTTCTCAGCAACACGTCAAAGAATATTTAGCTTGCCACCTCAGCTTTTCTCTGCAGTACTGCACGTTTTTGAAAGCTTTCTTCTCCACCCACTTCTCTGCAGATTGAATGTCAGAACTACATCAGAGTCCTGCTGGTGAACAAGACTGAGGTCATGACCTGTGGAACCAATGCTTTCCAGCCACTATGCATCACCCGAGAGGTACGGATAAGTGTGTGTTTGTGCGTGTCATTTTGTAGAAATTCAGTGAAAACACTTTAGACTTAACCTGCTACTGTCACTTTCTCCCCCTGTCTCTCCCTTTTTCCTTCCATCTCTGTATCATTTCATCCATCCCAGGTGGGCAACATGAGCAGTGTGCTGGAGCGGGTAAACGGTGTGGCACGCTGCCCGTACGACCCTCGTCACAACTCCACGGCGGTGGTGACAGAGAGCGGAGAGCTGTATGCTGCTACCGTCATCGACTTCTCTGGCCGTGACCCCGTCATATACCGCAGCCTTGGCGGCATGCCACCTCTCCGGACTGCACAGTACAACTCCAAATGGCTCAATGGTACAGTAGCACAGCAAGAACTTCGCTGACACTGAAAAGCTCATTTGAGTTATTAATATTGGCATTTTCTTCTGCGCTTCAGCTACTGATTGTTTTTAATTTGTGAAAAACAAGTTCCCAGAGAACAATGTGACGCTTTCAATCAACTTGTTTTCTCCGACCAACGATCCAAAACTCAAATCTATTTAATTTACAATGATATAAAACAATAAAACAGAGAAAAGCAGAAAATCGTCATATTGGAAACCAGCAGACGCACAAAGTTCTGTAAAATTTGCAGAAATACTAATGAAATGATCCAGAGTGTACTGGTTTGAGCTACACCTTTGTTTCTCAGGGTCAGTGTGTTGTCACTGTTTTGTATCAGATATGAGAAATTCAATATTTCATTAGTAATCTGATCGGGTTTAAACTCTTGTTGGATTTCCAAATAATCCACACAAGGTTAAAGCGGTGTCAAACAATCTCTGAAAATTCCTGCTGTAACATTTTTGGAGCGGCAGATGGGCCAAGTGTGCACTTTTGTTTCCAACACAATCGGCTCTTTTGTTACAGCCAAGATAGATCAATCCGACAGATGTGTTATCATAGGATTAAAGAGACTGTTTGGATTTGAAGTTGTGTGTGGAACACACAGTACAGGTTAGGCATAGGTATTGGTGGGATTAACAGAATGGCAAAGAACATGAAATGCTGTCAATCCTGCTGGTGTCAGTGTCAATAATCTCCCTGCTGCTGACACTGTGCCTTTTCCTCTGAACACGCCACAGTAGAAATCCATTCACACACATCCTGACTCCAGCAGAAATGAAGATGCACCTTCCACTGCAGGAGGCTGTAATGTACCGCCTTTGGTATGCAGTATATATATATATATATATAGTGGAATCAGTATGGCTTGAAGGTTAAAGAAGCGAGCTTGGGACCGGGAGGTCGCCGGTTCAGTCACCAGACCGGCAGGATAAAATCTGGGTGGGGGAAAGTGAAAGAGTAGCGCTTGTCCCTCCCTCATTACCACCACTGAGGTGCCCTTGAGCAAGGCCCTTAACCCCAACTGCTCCAGTGGAGCTGCTCAGTGGCCAGCAGATCAGACGGTGGTTGTACTGGGCAGCTTCCAGGTATGAATGTGGAACTGTGTGAATATGACAGGTCGTTGAAAATGAGAAGTTGTTCTCAATCAACTTACCTGGATAAAGAGAGAGAGAGATCTGAAATTGTCATCGTAGGTGCATGTCCACTGTGAGAGACATAATCTAAAAAAAAAATTCCAGAAATCACAATATATGATTTTTAACTATTTATTTGTATGATACAGCTGCAAATAAGTATTTGAACACCTGTCTATCAGCTAGAATTCTGACCCTCAAAGACCTGTTAGTCTGCCTTTAAAATGTCCACCTCCACTCCATTTATTATCCTAAATTAGATGCACCTGTTTGAGGTCGTTAGCTGCATAAAGACACCTGTCCACCCCATACAATCAGTAAGAATCCAACTACTAACATGGCCAAGACCAAAGAGCTGTCCAACGACACTAGAGACAAAATCGTACACCTCCACAAGGCTGGAAAGGGCTACGGGGAAATTGCCAAGCAGTTTGGTGAAAAAAGGTCCACTGTTGGAGCAATCATTAGAAAATGGAAGAAGCTAAACATGATTGTCATGTCTTTTTTGGTCATAATTCCACTAACCGTGTTTGGAGGAAGAAGAATGATGAGTACCATCCCAAGAACGCCATCCCTACTGTGAAGCATGGGGGTGGTAGCATCATGTTTTGGGGGTGTTTTTCTGCACATGGGACAGGGCGACTGCACTATATTAAAGAGAGGATGACCGGGGCCATGTATTGCGAGATTTTGGGGAACAACCTCCTTCCCTCAGTTAGAGCATTGAAGATGGGTCGAGGCTGGGTCTTCCAACATGACAATGACCAGCCAGGATAACCAAGGAGTGGCTCTGTAAGAAGCATATCAAGGTTCTGGCGTGGCCTAGCCAGTCTCCAGACCTAAACCCAATAGAGAATCTTTGGAGGGAGCTCAAACTCTGTGTTTCTCAGCAACAGCCCAGAAACCTGACTGATCTAGAGAAGATCTGTGACTACAGGAAACGTTTGATCTCTGTACTTGCAAACAAAGGCTACTGTACCAAATATTAACATTGATTTTCTCAGGTGTTCAAATACTTATTTGCAGCTGTATCATACAAATAAATGTTAAAAAAAATCATACATTGTGATTTCTGGATTTTTTTCAGATTGTCTCTCACAGTGGACATGCACCTACGATGACAATTAGAGAGAGAGAGAGAGAGAGAGAGAATTTATTTTAGCCATCCATTGCTCTGGAAGTAAAGGTCAAATTTAGTTATCGGTTCAAAAGATGAGCAACTGTGTTATAAGATATGTTATTTAATTTAAAAAGTCAAACGCACAAGCCTGTGGACATACAATCTTCAGGAGCAAAGTCCACTATAGTACACCAGTTGCATTTTGATTATTAACACCCAATCACAGAGCCTGATATTCTGTTGTGTGCGCTCATTTCATCCTTTTCTGATTTTTGGTTGGTCAGGCTAATGCAACACCTTAGCTATGCTCCTTTCATTTTTTAATTGGGTGTGGCATATCTACT
>CM042434.1:23730591-23795591 GCA_023631565.1 Gymnocephalus cernua | reverse complement strand
TTGTTAAGCCTCATTATAGTGAAAAAGCCCCCTGGAACCCCTTCAAGGACCCCTGGGGGTCCTCGACCCCCACTTTGGGAACTACTGCTTTAAGCCATTACAAAGACTTTTATGTCAAACCTGCACAAATATAGATGTTAAAATCGGTCTCGATGTGTTGGATGCAGAACTAACGTGGACTTAAAAGTTTAAGCTTTTTTTTTCCCTGCACGCTCATAGCAATGAATTATTATTCAGTGATGACTCATGTGTTTACAAAGGATGACAGTAACGTCCAGTTCAAACTGTTATTCAGTCTGCTTTACATGATAACCCAACCAGCAGGAAGGGCCATTAATCATCCGCTGTGTCACCCGGGGCAATAAAAGCAGCACAGCCATCCAGTTAAACAGACATAGCTCCATGGATTTACCATCAAAACATCAGACGGATTTATTAGTAACCATTTTTTATCTTCTCTCCTCCTCCCTCTGCAACCTCTCCTTTCATTTACACATTTGACATTGATGCTCTTTTCCCGACCATCTTAAACAGGAGTGCAACACTAGAATTTCAAAGTTTGTATTGCAATCAATATTAAGGAGTACAAGGGTCAAAGCACCAACATCCAGAAGATAAATGTTGCAAATATTTCTGTTTCCCTGGAGTCACTATGTAATGATCCTCTCCCTCCCTTCTCCTTCCTCCCGGCAGAGCCCCACTTTATCTCAGCTTACGACATCGGCCTGTTTACCTTCTTCTTCCTGAGGGAGAACGCAGTGGAGCACGACTGCGGCAAGACAGTCTATTCCCGCGTGGCACGAGTCTGCAAGAATGACATCGGCGGGCGATTTCTCCTGGAGGACACCTGGACCACGTTCATGAAGGCGAGACTCAACTGCTCCCGCTCCGGGGAGATTCCCTTCTACTACAATGAGCTGCAGAGCACCTTCTACCTGCCCGAGCAAGATCTCATCTATGGCATCTTCACGACCAATGTGTGAGTGCACACAAATGTATACCAGCACTGCACTTATTTACACTTGCATACGTTTTTTTTTTTTTTTTTTTTTTTTTTTTTATAACCCATGAGGTTTCTGATGTAGGGAAATGGAAGCATACTTGACCATCTTTGTAGTACTGATCTGTGGATATTACTCTGTGCAATGGCTGTATCATTATGGCTACCCTTGCACTTAATGCTCCACCTGTTGAATGCTGCCCTGCACTCTGATTTGGGGCTGGAGGACTGCATGGCAGCCACTTGTTCAGCCATCTGCATTTTATATACAGATTTTTGCACACCACTTCATTCAAACCTACTCAGAAAAATAATTAGCCACACAGCTGAACTGTAAGCTGGAATGTTGGCATGAAAATCTTCGGCTTCAGCTAAAGTTATTATCACCGTAATAACTAACGTAACTAAATTTAGCCTCGACAGTTGGTTGACGTTAATGAGGTTTGGAAAATGTGTTTTTGTTTTAGTACATGCAATACTCTTCAGTATGGGAACATGCATGCCAGAGTTTCCGCAAAAAAAAAAAAAAAAATGGTGCCGGTCACGTGACCTGTAAGGTTTCAATTTTCCGGTCAAATGGGAAAAGTTCCGGTCAAATATTTTCGGTGTATACTGTATATAAAGAATAATTTCATCAAGGCATGTAGATTCATACTATCTTTATTGAAATGTAGGCTACTTGCTACAGGCAGAGAGGGCAAAAATAATTAAATCAATGCACATAATTGTGCCGATCTTAATATAGGTCGATTTTCCATTCGCTAGGCTGAGGAAATAAAACAATACAAACTACAGTATAGACAAACTAGCTCATAAAATTATCAAGTTTCGACTTGAATCAAAATAATTGTAAACAAGTGTGTTTTTGCAACTGTTTTGATGTGGAGCTGCAGGGAGAAGCCTCTCTCTGCTGGCACACTGGAGATGGGTTTTACGCACGCTACCTTGGCCAGTTTGACCCACTCTGGATAGATTTGACCGTAATCCCAATAAGTAGGCTACCTCGCAGGCCGTTGAGAAAGTCAAGCCTCCGTAACCTCGGAGAGCTGTCATATGGCATCTCGATGTGCGTCTGTGGCATTAACGTTAATGAGACGGGCTGTAGCTGGTGCCGACTCGTCCTCGCTGGCAATTTCTTGGCTTCATATATGTTAGACCGGCCGCTGCTTGGTGTTATGAAGTAATTCACAATCTTTCCCTGTTTCGCCAGGGCTTGGGCTTTGACTTTCCCACTTGCTTTTCACCGTTTGTAAATCTGCGCTAGTCTTCTTCTGCATTCAGTCAGAGCAATAACACGACATGTCATTTTTCCTTAATCGCATACGCTGCAGTCTAAAGTCATTTCTAAATGAAAACTATGATTGTGCATTGTTTTAATAGGACGAGAGATCAGAAATCACTGTAGCCTATTTTCACACAATTCAAATTGTGCAGAGGGAATTATTTCCACCGGTCATTCTGACCGGAGACAATTCAAATTTTCGGTTCTTTTTTTCGGTCAATGACCGGTAATTACTGGACAAAGGAAACTCACACATGCACACAAAACTCTTGGGTTTCAGCAAGTATTCTTCCTGGAAAATGGGAGTAGATGTTGATTCACATTCCTGTTAATAAAGGGATCTCAGTTCCCGGTAATCAACCCTAGTACAGATCCCTCCACAGTTTATTATATCTGTGAAGACAGACATGCACACACAAATGATTTGTCAACCTTGTTAATTATTTAAAAGTATCACTTATTACTTATTTAAAAAGTTCTGCTGCCACCTTTTTAATTATTGCTCCTTTGTGAGCAGAACTCTATTAAAAAAATCCTTTACATCATACATTTGCAATTGTATACTTTCTTAAAGGGCTTAGATTAGATGATTAATATGAATAAGCATGAGTGGTAACCGGATACAGTGTAGCCTATATATCCTGCTATAATTTAAATTCAATAAAATAGCAGGGGGAATACTTCAAGCCAGAAACTTCCTGACATTTATCATCTAAATTAGCTCAGTGTGTGTGGATGATGATGATGAAAACAAATTGGGGAATGAAGGAGGGACTACTTTCAGACCAGTTAATCTTGAGTCTGCCATTTAGACTCTTGTTATGTATTTAGAGTGACAAAATATCTACAAAAATGTAATTAGCTTTTGTTCGTACACCACACAGGACGAACAGAGGACCAGACAGGCCTTACACGTCGTCTATCCATGCATTATTTTGCTTTACATTCCCATCACCGTTGAAAGAATGAACAACGCCACAAAAACAAGCTGCAGCTGTGCTAAAGAGCCCTTTTAACACCAACCAGAATATTATTGTGGGAACAGTGACAAATGCACACGCATCAAAACACTTCAACTCAAACTTCTTTGAAGTTAGACCTCAGATTTCATCACTTCATAAAGTGTGGTACTGCGACATTTTCCCACCTATACAGAGAGAGACCATTTTCCAGCGTTTAGAGCCGCCGCCCGCTGCTGCTAATGATCAGTTTGGATCCATGCAACTCTCAGCCGAGCTGGATATACAGATTGACTCACGCTCCCTCTGGTGTTTGATTGCTCCAGGTGGGGGTGTCGCACACTCTCATTACAGAGAGGAAACACTGAAAGCCAAAGTGTGGAGATCTGATCTCTTGTGCTTTTTATGGTATAATTGCAGCACATTTTTGCCTGACGAGAGGATGGCGGCTTTCACTCCGTGTGGTCACGCTGTCCAACACCATAGTCTGGAGCATGATGTCAACAAAGATATTGCTTATAATAATTACTCGGCAGATTGCCATGAGATCTGTATAAATATCTGTGGGTCCCCAGGGAATATAACTAATTATTTTGGTGACCTCATGACCTTTTATCTAGAGGCATCAGGTCAAACTTTCTCCAAAACTCTTTGGCCTGAGACAAATAGCAAAATAATATTCGTTGTGCATTTGGTCCCAACACTTTTATTTTGTGCGGTGCACATTGCAACCTCTGGGGACCATTAGCAGGACACTGGAGTAAGGAATACAGTAGGAAAAGTTAAAGGAATAGTTCAACATTTTGGGAAATGTGCTTATTTCTTTCTTTCTGGAAGTTGGATGAGGCGATCAATAACAGAAGTTAGACCTAATGCACATTACACATTAATATTACAGAGTCTTTGGCACATCTGACAAATTAGATTCCCTTCTTCAGATGTGTTCTGTGTTCTGTCAGGGGATAAGTTGGATCCTGCCTCTCACCTTGTGCTCTGTCACCTGTTAAGCTGCTGGTATTTACCACCACATGGCTGCTTTCCATCAACCTGCAGCCATCTTTAGCGACGGAGCGAAAAAGAGAGCGAGGAATTGGTAAAGCGTCAAAAAAAGGAAAGCCAGGGGGATAAAGAGAGAGGGAGGGAAGGAGAAGAGGTAATGAGAAAAATCTGTGAGCTCCAAGCTTTTGTCCATCGTCCTTTGTCTCCTATTTCCCTGCCCTTCCTTTCTGAAGCAGCTTGTCGGTCCTCCCTCCAAAACCGCCTCCCTCATCGGGGTTGGATATGTTAATGCAATCACCACAAACACTGTCTCCATCTGTCTGGCCTAAATTGAACCGGCTCACAGCTGCTCCCAGGAGTTTGAGGCTGTAAAACAGAGCAGTAAGACTTGGAACAGAGTACTTATCCTTTCTGTCTGCTCACAATGTGGGACAGGTCTGAATACTGTAGTGACCTCCTCGCTCTTCCTGTTGCCCTTTCGATGTATCCAGTGATGCTCCATAAATGACTAGGATTTGACAATGAATCAACAGGAAAAGACTGGTCCCAATCGAAGCAGCAGAAGCCAAGATATCTTCATTTGTTGCCCCCTTGTATGCATTCGAAGTGCTAGTAAAAGTAACCCTTTTTTTCTCATAGCCAATATCTAACTCTGAGTAGTGCTTCTTGATGATTTTGATGTTGAAAATCAGTGGAGTGCCCCTTTAATCAACCAGTAAAAAGAAAAAAACATACAGCAGATCAATCAGTGACAGAAATAATCATTCCAACCCTGCTTGAGATGAGGAGAGACAGAGAGAGGAAAAAAAGAGGAAGGGAATAAGGAAGGAAATGATTCAGCTGTAATTGTATTGAGAGGTGCAGCAGCTAGTGGAGCCTGTCGAGCGGTTATATAGTGTAGGGTTTTAGCATTCCATCAGAATAAGGACACTTGAGACCTCAGAGCACGGCCAGGTCTTTTAATTAACTCCAGGCCCTTAATGGCAGGGTCCCTCGCAGTGAGCGAGATTCTCCTGCTGAGATGTCTAACCTGCCATTACTAACTAATTATGAGCCTCCTTATCTATTCCTGGGTGACTTCACTGACCCATCCACTTCACTAGTTCTTTGAGGGCCTCATACAGTATCTGAGAGGTTGAGGGCGGGATAAGGACTTCTGAAACAATTGGTCCCATTAATTGATTAGTATTAAAATTATTCGACACATTTGTGATATATGATTTATTGTCATTTATGAGGCAAAACTGCCACAACATTTTGCTGGTTCCATCTTCTCAAATGTGAGGATGTAAATGTTATTAATTTAATGTTTTTGAACTGTTGTTCGGACAAAACAAGCAATTTAAAGACATAATTGTGGGCTCTGGGAACTTGTGAAGGACATTTTGATATGATCAATTGTAAACAGGCATAAAAAAAACCATTAGACTGGCTCTAGATCTCTAAATGACCACATCTTGTTCAAATTCTTTAGGTTTTGCTAATGTATAACTGTTTACCTGGTTGGAGAAACGACCGACTAATAATACCTAAACGGGATTAACCCTGAACCTGTTCGACCATCCTACGAACACTTCTGATGGAGAATACGAGCGCCTTAAGTCGACTTACAAAAATAACTACTCTGAAATCAGCATATTTCCTTAATTATTGTGAAAAATGTGTATTGCTCCTAGAAAATGTATTTGTGTCAACTGAAAATGAGCCTCCTTTTTCAAACAGAAATAAGCTAATAACTTGAACTATAATGATGTCAGTCTGAATAAACTGAACAAAATGACAATTCAGTCTGATTATTAGGCTAAATAATTATTAGTCATAACCTTAATAAGAAGCCTCATGCTCACTCGGTATCGTTACCTATCGGTACCTTTTCATGCATTTTAAAACTCACGTTGAGACACACGTATGTGCAACCTGACAATTGCACAGAAGACCTCTTAGGGATCCTAAAATCCCTCCGATCCATAGCATATGAAAATGTGATGAGATCACACTCGACGTGGGAGATAAATGATATGCTGGGCAGCAGACTGAAGCAAGCCACATCACTGTGCAATATTCCTGATTTAACGTTCTTTTCCCGTCGCATCAACTTGCTGACATCAAATCTACCTTGAAATGAACTGCGGGCCCCCAGTGGAAGACCGGGCCTGATCTGAATACAGTTTGACAGAATCTGCTGCTTGTGTATCAACGTTTTTATCATTTGTGTCACAGATATTGTTTTTAATTGAACCCAGTATTTGAACTTTGTTTGGTTTTCCTCACTTAGGGCCAGTTTGGATTTGAACAGAACTGGGCTTAGACTGAAAAAATACTTCAGTGATCAAATTTTCCCTCTACGATGTTATTATACTCAGTGAACTGTGCACTTCTTTACAATAGCTCAATTCGAACACCTGGATTTTTGTGCAAACTACTGAACCTGTGGTGTTGCTTTATTGTTCAGTGTAGGTGTTGCTGACTCAGTCTGCCTCTGAATGTGACTGTTTTGGGCCAAAGTTGTTGCCTTTGCTGGCGTATTGTTGTGCAGGATAAAATATGTATGGATAATCCTTGCAGCCTTGGTTCAATTTCTGGTCCCTGCAGCCATGTAGCTCTGCTGAGTGGGCCCTTTTGCTTTTCTGCTGCGACGCAGGTATTCACTGAGGTTGAAACATTGGCCCTAATGTAGTTTTAGCTGTTCCTTTTTCACATGAAACGAGGTTAAATGCATTAGCTAAAACCCTGGGGTTTCAGCTGGACCCTCTCTGCATTGATGTGCATGTATACAATGCATGTGCAAATCTATTTTGTTGTCAAATCAGTTTATTTAGGTAGCACATTAAAAACAAATATTGACCAAAGTGCTGTTCAAGATAAGTTAAAAATACAATAATATAAATAAAAAAAAAAATGTAAATGGCAGAGAAGAAAGACATATAGATACATGTAAGAATATTGCATATTGAACAGCAAACCACTAAACAATAAAGACATAATATGACAGATCATGTAGTGATAACAACCAAAAAGCTAAGGGAAAAGGAAGATCATGTACAGCAACATCAGGGGATCTTGTTTAAATGTGCTCTAACAACTATACCAGCCTAAAGAGATAAGATTATAGACTGAGATGCACATCAGCCACTTGTGTTTACCAGACAGACTCACTGGTGTTCTGATCTACTGATTGTGACTTGCACGAGGCCGAACAGCCAGGCTGAGTGAGGATTTCATTACCTTTCTAATACCTCTTTTGGGGGGCTAAACTGAGCTACACATCCAATCGCTTCTGTCCTGTCATCATCCCTGGGTATCAGGCCGGCTGACGGTGGTGAAACAAGCATTCTGTTCCTTTACTTGAAGAATAAGGCTGGCGTTGTTCTAAATCTTTGTTATTGTCAACAAAGCTTGTGAAAAGACCAAAACCAACAATGTATTAATCCCTCTCTCAGTACTTTCCGACTTCTCTTTGGCACTCCAGCCCAAACCCATTGGTCCCTTTTTGAATAGTGAATCATAAATTAAAAAGAACTGGCCAAAAAAGTCCTTTTTAACAACTGTGTACTGCAGTTTTTAAATGTTGCTCAAACCGCAATAAACACTGCATTTGTCAGGGACTATTTTCAGCTGTGGATTATTGCACATTTGGTGCATATTTTGGAGTATATCGTACGGGGGCCGACAGGGGCAAACACACCGCAACTTAAGAAAACACATGCAACGGAGGTTCTCCAGTCCTCCAGGGGGAGCATTAAGTGGAACAGCTTGATTTTTGGTTCGTTTACCCCTGTCGGCCACCGTAATTTGGCGCAGCAAGACGGTGTATGTGGGATTTACTCAAACTACACTGTGTACGTCCGTTGTAATGCAGGAACATGTCACCCTGTGCAATGATGTGGCTCATTGATGTATTTTTAATGGCTTTTGGACAACAATGGAGCCCTTCGGCACAGAGCAATGTGTCAAGCTTTGGATGTACACCCAATACTTGTTAGTAGGACTAGTCCATTTATGATGTTGGTCTTTTTATGGAATTTGTCGACAATAACAAAAAAGTAGGATATCACCTGCCTTATTCTAAAGTAAAACTAAGAATACCACAGTGTTAAAATACTCTGAAAGTGTTATATAAAGAGACATATTGTAGTATTATCATCACTGATGCATTCATTAGTTGGCAGCATTTCAATGCTATACCTGGGGGTGGAGAATTTGGTTAACCACATGGGCAATGAGGAGTTGATAAAAGGGTGATGAATTCTGTAAAACATTGTGACAGGAAATCAAGAAGCATTTCAGAAGGCAACCAGTGACAGGATCAGGCTGTTGGGCTGAGATGAATCACTTGAAGAAGGAGCTTCACTCATAAGTGATCATCATCGTGGTGCAGGGCCGTGGGGAGCGGCAGCAAACAGCATAGCAGATGTCAAACAGCTTTTCAATCACTTTCCCGGGCTTTTAAGCAGACTCAAAACATATGGGTTGCATCCATTAGTGTGATAGACTGTGTTCCTTTCAGTGCTCCATTTCGCACTGTTCTCCTGGCATTATCTGCAGCAACTCACTGTCAAAGTAGAGATCTCAAATAATGTGGGTGCCGTGTCCGGCTTTCTGTAGTGAAGTTTGGCTTTAATGCAAGCTATAGCTACAGTTGAACCACAAAGCCACAAAGCCATCTCAAACTTTGTGTTTGAGTGTTTGAGTGTGAAAAGTGTTGTGGCTGCCGCTCACTTATTGCAGCTCATTGGCCTGTGGTTTTCTTCCAGTTGGGTTTTGGTTACTGCTGGTTCACCACAGCACTCACTCAGCTTCACACTCGTTGTTTCTGCTTCCCCGTCACTCTCGTCTCCACCAGAGCTTTTGCAAAAAAGAGAAGAAGTCATTTTGACTGAACTCTGGAGGCTGTTCTCCTCTGCAGCCTGCTTGTCAGTCAATGAGCCACCTGTTTGGTCTCCCCCGTTGTTTAGCCAGAGCTCATTTGGAGCTGCACAGCACTTTTTCCAACCTGCGGTAATGACAGAACACATTAACTTCATCACAATCCTGAACTGGATCTCTGAGAAAGTTTTGATTGATGCATTTTGTGTCATAATTGACCCTTCTTCCCAGAGTGTTCAGATGTCGTCAACATACTGCCGGGATTGGTGCAATTTCCAATTTTCCAGTGAAAGCGAATTTTCAAGTGAATTTGATGTGGGTAAAGATAAAGCTCAGATTAATTAGTAAATGGATCTTTTGATCATAGATTATCTTTGTATATTATTCCCAGAAGTCAACAATATAAATCCTTGCACAATCCATAAATAAGTTCTGATCTCGAAGCATATAAAGAGGTGCTCCTTGATCTTAGATCTTACATCATAATCATCAAATGTATAACTTTTTCTTCCATTTCAAAAGTAATCCAGTGATTGTTGTCTGTACGTAATTCAGCATGACTTTTCATGGTTTAAATGAACCATTTGAGGCTAAAATGAATTACACTCCTCGTGTGCATCGCCCAAAGCATTAAAGGATCTGTAGTGGCAAAAACAATCCATGAAAAATAGATTTATGTTTTTGGCCAAAGCCCAGAATGTCCCATCAAAATAGTTTTTTATATACCTATAACACAGACACTCTCCTCTACCATACCCAATCCATGGTCATACAGGTAAATTAAAAACTTTCCTAAAACATCTGAAGTACCAGTACCCAGGCAAATGATGGCATTTCTAAATAGCCTGTAACTGTAAATAAATACACAGTATGACACGCCTGGCTAAGAGAAGACAATTAAAATGAAGGGAATGAAAACTGAGTAAAAGCAGCCCAAGGGTTGATAACAACAGATTTAGGCCTCACCAAAACCATTAAGCAAACCCTGGGATGCAGATTTCTCAGCAAGTAGCAGCCTTTACTGATTTATTCTTCACCCAAGGTAACAAAACGACTCACAAAGCACCATGAGGTCCTTACAATAGTCTGTATTTCTCTGCTTTGCTGTATGAGTCTCTCTCTTTCTCTCTCTCTCTCTCTCTCTCTCTCTGTGTCTCATGTAGTTTCTTTCTTGCTCTCGCACTATAATGTTATCACTTACTATTTTCTAACTGATGGTTTATCAGCATCCCACAAGCCATGCCAAGGCAGCAGGCTGTTTACTGGGTAGTAAAAAGTCTTAGTGTTGCTGGGTGTAAGGGGAAAGGGGGAAAACAGTCCGCAGTAGCAGGCAGTTAAGAAACTCATTACCTTGCAGCACATTACGGCCGAAGAGTGTCAGGATAATAACTTTACTCACACTGCCTGTTTAGCTGGGGTTTACTCTCAAATGTGACACCTCTGAGGCGTGTGTGTGTGTGTTTGCACGTAATCTGTGCAACTGCCTCCTATATCCTCAGCTTAATACTGTCCCCATTCACTGTGCAGCGCTGATAGCGTAGCTTAGCCTCCAGCAAGCAAGCAAGCCAGCAACGTAGCGCCTGTTCAGTGCAGGTATAAATTATAGGATTTCCATTAATGGGATGGAACACATTACAAAATGGCTTTATTACACAGCTGGGCACTGCTGATTTTTGATATGGCTTCACATTTACTGCCAACATGTAAACTGTTATGAATATTATTGTTGAAATAATTGCTTTATTTTTTACCCTCTTTCTCTGTCTCTCCATCCGTTCCTGTCATTTTCTCTCCTCTCTGCTTCCTGCTATCTTCCCCTTGCTGTCTTGTCCTCCCTATCCATCTCACTATAAAGCAACAGTATAGCAGCATCTGCGGTGTGTGCCTTCAACCTGAGCGCCATCACCCAGGCCTTCAACGGACCCTTCCGCTCCCAGGAGAACCCTCGCTCCACCTGGCTTCCCACAACCAACCCCATCCACAACTTCCAGGTTAGTTTAACTACTTCCAGACAAGACTGATACCAGCTAAATCAATTCGCTAAAACAAAAAGCAGCTAAAACAAAAAGCATCTTATTTTGCAAATGTATTGCTTGTACTTTAAGAGTCAGAGAGGCAACAATAAGTCAATTTATTATATAGCCCGAAATCTTTGAATCTTTACCACATACAAGAACCTCCTGTCTTTTTGATTTGGATACAGAGCATGTTTACAGTCCGGTCCAGTACCTCCAGGAATTAGTAATGTGATCACAAAAAAAACCATCTAACTGGAAGAATGCTTGCCAATTTTACTAATCACTGCAGTTTTCTGCAAAAAAAAAAAATCTAATTCAGAACAAAGTCAAATTCAAATCGAGCCTCAATTTTTTTCAAGAACATGTCTTCTCAGGCAGTTCTTGTTCCCAGGCTGTATCGCCCCAATGAAAACTCTCTTTATAATTTAGAAAATCTGAACCATCTCTAATCTGGTATCTAAAACCACTTGGTTTCTAGAGGTTGCTTGCAGAGCTACACAGCATGGTTGGGAACAATTAGGTAACCTTATAGACTGAATTCATCTGCAAGACCCTGAAGTCTCTATTTCAAAAGGAAAAGCAACATAATATCAGATATCTAATATTGTAGATATTGTATTATTATTATTATTATTATTATTATTATTATTATTATTATTATTATATATTTCCTTCTAAAATTGAAAAAAAGCATGCTATATTTCCAAAACCATCTAACACTTTAAACATCATCCAAAAATGAAAGCTACCAACAATTTATTGTCGGTAGGTTATTATATTGAGTCCTAAAGAATGAGCAGAAGCTGCAAACCACAGCTAAGCCGTGCAACCCAACACAGCACTTTTCATAGTTATTCTTCTGCAGTGCTTCATTGAATTGCCGTGTTGCTGCTGTGGTCACATCACATTCACATTGTAGTTTTGTTCCCCAGAAAAAAAGTTGAAATTACTGAGAATAGAATGAAGAATTGAAACAATCTAACCAGACACGGTGTATTGATTTCATAAATGCAACTGGGTGTGTGATGTTTGTTTTTTCTTTTCTTTTTTTCTTGCATTCTCTCTGCCTTCCTTTTTCATTTCCATGTGCCATCCCACATTTTCACATCCTCACCCTTCACTCCCCCCATTTCCTTTCCTCTCCAGTGTGGGACTATAGATGACGAGGGTCCCAACGAGGGTTTGACGGAGCGCAGCCTGCAGGACGCCCAGCGGCTCTACCTGATGAATGACGTGGTCCAGCCGGAGTCTGTTGATCCGCTGGTCATGCAGGATGACGTTCGCTTCTCCAACCTGGTCGTTGACATTGTTCAGGGCATGGACACCCTCTACCATGTTATGTACATCAGCACAGGTTAGTTAAGGAGGAGAAAGGAACAAAACTGTGACTTATTTTTGCACAGCTCACATTACGCAGCGGTAACTCGGTCTGTAGGGACTTGGCTTGGGAACCGGAGAGTCCAAGTACAGACTTTGGACTGGTAGCTGGAAAGGTGCCAGTTCACCTCCTGGGCACTGCTAAGGTGCCCTTGAGCAAGGCACCGAACCCCCAACTGCTCAGGGCGCCTTTAATGGGCAGCCCCCTCACTCTGACATCTCTCCATCAGTGCATGTATGGGTCCTGTTAGGGGATGTGTGTGTATTTTGGGCCTGTGTGTAATATGTAATATATCAACAGAGTGTGAAATGTGTGGGATCAATAAAGTATTTCAAAAATAAATAAATATATGAAGTAGAAACATACCTTATCTGAAATATATAACATCAAAAAGAAAAATCAAGTAGGGAAGTTGATTTTAATTTGCCTGTATACAAGATAGATCGTTGTTATTTCTTCTCATCCTTGTTGTCCAATCAGAATATGGCACCATCTTAAAGGCTCTGGCTACGCCCAACAAGAACCTACAAGGTTGTTATTTGGAGGAGATGGAGCTTCTCCAACCGGGGGTGCGAGAACCGATCCTGAGCCTGCAGATCCTGCACAGCGACAGGTCGCTCTTCGTTGGGCTCAACAACCGAGTCCTGAAGATCCCGCTGGAGAGATGCTCCACCTACAAAACTGAGATGTGAGTACTGCCCAACATTTTCACATCTAGTGGAAAATTGTATCCAGGATGATCATACTACGTATCTAAGCTATCAAAGGAAACCCAAACTTAGCCATTCATAAATTTGATATAGAGAGAATGTAGAAAATACGAACTAGGAAAGTATACGGAAAAGAAAATCTATGATGTAGGTGTAAAGAAACAAAACACGACTTAGGCCAACAGTGAGAGGGAGATTTACATTAAAGTTCGTAAAAATTCAGCAGGCATTATTTTTATTTTTTGCATCTGGGGTTGTTGTGTTGGGATGGGAATCTGTATGTGAAAAAATTGAAAAATCATAGCCTTTAATAGTGTTTGTCACTGAATATTTTCATTGTACCTTGTTCTGATAAAAAAATAATAAAAGAAATAAAAATAATAATAATTTAGCAGGCTTATGGACATTATAGACATGTCATCATTGAGTATGTAGTACATAGTGTACATTGACACAATATTTCTTATGTACGCCACGTGTGGTTGGAAAGTATAATAGAGTTAGAACAGTCCATGCTTCTCCATCAGTATTGTTGCACCTTTTTAATAAGTAGAATCATGGTCGTGGATCACAGATAGTGATCTAATGAATGAGGCATCTGGTGGCCTTGTGGTTAACATACTGGGACTGCAGCATCCATGGTTGGATTCAGGACCTTTGTTGCAGTTCATTCCTCCCCTCTCTTTCTTCTCATTTCCTGTTACTTCTGTACTGTCTGCTCTGATTGTTGTGAGACGTCTCAGAGTTCAACTACAAGAATGAAATAATGAGCCATGTGAGGGACAACAGCCACTTTCTGAAAGCAGCGGCGCGGTATACACAGTGTACATTCTATTGTTCATTTTATGCATTTTGGCACTGGATTCATTTGAACCTGGTTGGTCCTCTATTGGAGGTAATTATCTGTCCTCAACTAGGATAAATGTCTGGAAGACCTCGCCTATAGTCATTAAAGGCTGTATGGAACCAGACAAATGACTGGGGCGGCATCTGCTCACTAGAGGAAATTAATTTGTTGTGCTGGGTTGTTTTTTACTAATGAAGTTTTGCATTATACAGAGAGAGCGCTGTGACTTTTTTCACAGGACAAATAAAAAGTGTGGACGAAGATAGGTCATACAGTGCCGGAGAAGTTGCTCTGAAGGCGTGTTTGTTTGAGAGAGAGAGAGCTACAAAGCCACAGAGAGAGAGAGAGAGAGCTCTGCCATCTTCAGCTTCAGGTTATTCATGTGAAAATCTTCGTCTCTGGGGTGAGCGAGGGGAGAAAAGCTCACTGGCTGTTAGTCCAACTTTCTGTATCTCATCAGTGCTCTCAATCAGCCGGCCACCTCATTCCTTCAAAGTCAACTTCATTTTAGCATACAAATGGCTCGATGCTATTTTGTGTGTGTGTGTGTGTGTGTGTGTGTGTGTGTGCGTGTGTGTGTGTGTGTGTGGCAGTCTACTCGGTGTGATTTGTGTGTAGGTTGGTGCTTGGATGAGTTCTCATATGTGCGCTGCCTGATGAGTCAGCTCGCTATTTCTACTAAATTCAAACTCCTAGACACATGGGAGCAGACACACTCACACCACCACCAGCAGCAGCTAGGGAAACCATTGCATTTAATAAGATGTGGGTGAGATATGCAAGGTGAGAGAGACACAGAGAGGAACAGGAAGAGAGAGAAAAGCCAAATGAAATACAGATACAGAGAAAGAAGCTTCAAGGGCACCAGAAGAGGGGGGAGCAGGGGGGGGGATACTGTAGGACAGACGGCGATATTCGGCTCGTCACTGTGGCTCGCTCACTCGTGCTATCTTTCAAACCCACTGCAGTCAACCTGTGCGCCATCGTGACACCTGAGCTCGTCTGGAGAAACTCGAGTAGTAGAAAAGAGTAGAAAAGGGCAGATGGGTGACGATGAGTCGGGAGATTTAGAATCAAAGGAGGCAAGGTAGTTAACCAATGCATGGGAATATGACTTCAGCTAATATTGACATTAACAGCTGATAGTCTGTTGATTAGTGAAAAATGCAAATCGCAATTTGCGAGAGCCAATGGTGACAGTTCATAAAACGGGGTGTAAAGGCTCAGTAAAAACAGGTTTGAGCCCAAAAGCTTGACTCTGGTTCTAGGCCGGTCAAATAAAAGTTCTGGGAGGACCTCTAGCTCACCCGGTAAAGCATGTGACCCATGTGAGTCCTTGGCAGCGACCAAATGAGTTTGAATCCGACCCGCTGCCCTTTTCTGCATGTCATCCCCTCTTTCTCCCCACATTCCTGTCATTTTCCAGCTGCTCTATGATACAGCAATAAAAGCCCTGAAATATAATCTTAAAAAATAAAAAATAAAGTTCCAGTTTACTCAAGGTCGAAAGCAGACAGGCAGGGGATATAAGGCAAACTTATCCGACGGGGGATCAGTTTTGCAAGCAGGTGTCCAAAAGCAAGGAGGGGTCACAGCAGGCAAAACTCAGGCAAGCAGAGGAAATGGCTGTAGTGCCTGGGCAGAAGGAGGAATGAATGGAAGGAGTGGCAGGATCTGAAACGACAGCAGAGTTAGTACATGGCATGGGAAAGAAGCAGAGAGGCTGACATTGTGACCCAAAGAAAAGCAGAAAATTCTCACATTTGAAAAGATAGTTTTCCAAGTAAGGAGCTTGTTTTACTGTTCAACCACACACACATTTCTCACAGCAGACGGCCATTAGCCAAGAAAAAGTTATTTGTGTTGATAGATATTGAGGTTTGAAAGGGGCTTGAAAGGGAAAGACTCTGGCTTTCCAACATTTTGTCGATCTTTGTATTTAACCAACTCTGACTGTGGAATATCGGCCTTGTCTTTTTCTTTAGAGTACTGGAAATGCTAACTATGGGTACTAAGGCAAGGAAAAAGTTTCAAAAGAAGAATTTGACAGAATTTATACAGCTATCATGACCTTGTTGCTGAATTTGAGTCTTGTTTAGGGCTCACAGAGCTGAACTAGATTCTTTCACTATAATATATGACCATGGACAACAAACAACTTAACCAAGTGTGTTATGGAGCTGGAAAGCATTTGCATTTGCACTATGCATGAAATCTAAAGCTGCTGATCTTGAGGAAACACAGCAGGAGGCAACATTTGTGAATTATTGACCAACTGGACTGAAATCTGTTGAGGAGCCAACAGCCAACTTTTTTCTTGTAAGATGCTTGTCAGGACCTTCAAGACAAAAGCTTAAATCCACTCCAGAAATACAGTATAATCGGGCTCACCATTACACAGCTCCTAAACCTGGTCCCAATGTGCCCAGTATTGCTACGTCTGCAGCTGTACCAGATTAAGAACTTGTTGATTCAGGGCTTGTAAACCTTGGAAACTGGAGTATCACACCCACCATGCTGTATTTGCATACATAAATATTACACTCCAAGATTAACAATTTAACACAATATCTTGGAAAAGCTGCCGTGAATTTATTCATTTTTGGCCAAATTAATCACAAAAAAATGCATGAGATGCTCAGGAGATTGGGTTATGCGTTACGCTACTGGGAAAAGTGCTGTAATTGCAGTAACTTGTTGTACCACATTACCACCCAGCTCCGGTCTTGTACTTTCTGTTTTTTCTTGCTTGCTTTTGTTAGTTTTCCTGTCCACCGTTCTGGGTTTTCACTGTTCAGACTGCTTAAAAAAAGACCCATCTGCCATCCTCCTTTGTCTGAACACACTCCCAGTCATTGTACTGTTGACTGAATGAGCCATTTTCCTCATCTCCTCTGCAGTGTGTGTGGTCGTCCCATTCACATACAGCCATACATCTATTCACGCACTGATAACAGCTGAATATACTCAGATGGTTTTATAGCTGACAGCGGCTCATCTGCACCCACACATGCTGCTTTTCCCAATCTCACACGTGCACGCACACATTCATATAAACAGTGAAACATGGCAGTATTTACAGTACTTTTATGTGAGGGCACACAGCAACACAGAAGGTGATTTATATATAACTTATCCGATTTGTTAGAAAAATAGCCAGCTGTTAATGGCATAATGGATGGACTGTGGCTGTACAGTAGGCAAATACAGTAGGTGTGCATGTTTGTGATTGTTTTGTGTTTTTGTTTTTTTTATTAAAAATGTTATTAGGAACATATTGGTGTACATAATACAGCACAACAAATATGCATCTTTCTGATCTAAAAGAAAAAATTTAATAAATAATATACGTAGAAAAGAATGGAATGGCATACTTAAACATAATTGAAAATCCAGAGAAAAGAAAACAATGAGTGAAAGGAAAAAGAAAAATTAAAAAAAAAAGAAAAATAAAGAAAAAAGAACTTGGTTATACAAGTGGACACAATAATTAAAATAGTGAAAAAGTGCAGATGTGCTTCTCCATTGTCTAATTACTTGTTTCCATATTATTTTATATATTTTTTTTTCCTTCCTTTTCCCATTTATCTTTTATATAAATTGTGTCCTCTTCACTTAACTTATTCAACTTGTTATACAATTTTGAGATATTCCTGCAACCTTGGTCCAACTTCAGCCCTTCAGAATACCTGAATTTGTCTTATCTATGTCCACCTTATTTATCACGTTCTCAGTATAATGTCTAAGGTGCAAAAACCTGTAGAAGTGTAGATTTGTTAAGCCATAGTGGACTTTTAAATCCTGAAAATGTCTTAGTGCTCCATCTTTGTAGCCTGACAAGCCAGACCCACATCCAGATGTTGGGTCTGGGAACTCACCGTCGACAGGGCTCAATCTGAGGGGCGGGATAAACAGTTGTCTTTCAAACTCCCTCTGCACGCAATAGGATAGGGCTACAACCAGGCAGAGCAACGAAGAAAGGGGCGGAGCTAGTTGATAGATTAAACTTTTGCCGTATCCGGTCGGCAAAACTCCGAACACATCTTCCTTTTTTAAGAATTACTTCAGTCCCGTTCTTTGTTCTTTTTTCAAAGAAAAGCTTAACTCCACATCTTCCAGAAGACCGCTGTTCGCCAGCAGCAGCAGCCATAAGCCCGCCCACCGACTCTATACATGATGTGATTGGCCAGACAAGAATTTTGTTTTTCCAGCTCGCAAGCCAACTGGGAGTGCCTAGACTGACCCTAGCTGCAAATTAAACTTGCTGCCGCTAGGGTGCGTCTAGATTTCTAGGCTACCATCTTTGTAGAGGTCACTATATTTTACCAGACCGTTTTCATCCCATTTTGTAAATCGGTATGAAATCTGAAATCATAAGCTATCCATCTCATCATCATAAGGTATGGCTCCTGGGACCTGTGATCTTTAGGCACCTGGTACCAAATTTTGAATGATGACATTATCCATGGATTGGAAACCTGCACACATTTAATTAAGGCAGTATCACCTATCACAGCTTGAAGAGGAATGTCGCTGGATATACTGTATTCTATTTCCTTCTACTTTGCTGTGTAGGATGGATTACATATATCAACCAGATTTTTTTTTATATATTTGTGAGGGAGAGACCTCCAGGAATTTCCAGTTTTTCTCACTAAATTTTCCACGAATGTGGCCATTGTTGTGGAATTATTTTCGGCCTCCTCTGCTATACCATGAATCCGTATGTTGACCCTCCTGATCCGTGAGCCTGGCCTCCAGCTTCTCCTGTAGCTTCAGAGATCCATTTTTTAGACCTAATCGACTATGCTGTTTAATGTCCTTTTTAAATTTCTGGCAAAAGTCTCTCAGTTCTTGAAGCATCGTGTGTAAATCAGCCATGAAGTCAGTTACCTGTTGCAGTGATTCCTCGGGTTCAATATTGCAGCCACCAACGATAGCTGTTTTGTCCTTGGCCTTTTCTTCGACTAGAGGAGCCTGTTTTTTCACCTGAACGGCGGTATTCCATCTCCCTTTCACAACATTAACACCTAATCAGTATCACATATTTCTTTGAATGTTTTCAGCTTCTGAAAGACGGCGTTATGGTGCCAGGGTCTGGGCGCTCCGAAGTTACGCTGCTAACCTCATGGCCGCTCAACCGAAAGTCACGTTTGTAATTGTTTAAACATGACGTTACAGTTAAGCTTACGGCAGCATACACATATGTTGGTTTGAATGCCTGTGCAGTTGTTGAAAACTCAATTACATTTAGGTGCTTTTAATGTTCACGTTTCCTTTTGTTATTGATCCGTATAGGCGGCTCTAGCGAGTTTTTGCAACCCTGAGAGTAGAATAACATTTACATCATCATCTTTAACTGAAGTGCTTTTTTGTTACAGTGCTAAACCTTTTCAACAGTCAGTGATTTGTAGGCTTTTAGTGATAGCTCGCAGACAAATGCTGCAGCTTTTGTGTTTGTGTGTGCACACATGCCTGTGTGTGTGTGTTTGTCCTCTATTTGTGGTAATTATATGTGACCTGGCCAATTGGCACCTGTGGCTAACAGCACCACTCTGTCCTCCACCCAGCCCCTATTTCTCTATCTCACTCTGTTAGTGAAGTGATTTATTTTGGCCGCAGCAGTGTGCTAGCTTAGCTGCAATGTTGCATCCATCAGGGCTTTTCATTTTCTCCTTTCACTGAGGGAAGAAAAGAAGTCAATGCTGCCAAATACAGAATGAAACTACTGGTCTCACTCAGAACAGTAGCATTGTGCCACCTCCTACAAAGAGCCAACTTAGAAAGTGCAGTACTTTTTCTTTCAAAACATTTGTCAAAACTGAAGGTGTGAGACGAGCTGTTTTTTGACTGTTTTCGCAGTTGGTGAGAGAGAGAAAAGAGCATGAGAAAGGAAAAAGATAAGAAAAATACAGAAACAGAAATAACTACAAGGAGAAAACGCTGAATAAATGAGGAGGATAATGTCGGGGAGGATGAAACGGAACAAATCAGGCTTTCTGTAGCTGTTCTATTCCTGCAGCCAAACCACCGCTCAAACATCTGCTTACATAAACACCACGTTTTATTACAAGAGGTACAATTGTCCTGCTGGTGATTGTAACATTCCCGCCTGAGGAGCTTTGGTTCAATTTGCTGAGTGTGTATGAGTGTGTGGTTGTATGTGTGTGATTAACTGTGACCTGGCAGCAGTCGTGAGGCCGAGGCAGTTCAGCCTGCCTACAGCAGGAGTTTAAAACAACATAAGGAAACCACTTAAGGTGGTCATCGGGGAATACTACTGACCATTAGCATCTCTGCTACAGTCTGTGTGTGTGTGTGTGTGTGTGTGTGTGTGTGTGTGTGTGTGTGTGTGTGTGTGTGTGTGTGTGTGTGTGTGTGTGTGTGTGGCTGGCTGCTTGTTAAAACCAGTGTACACTTTAGCATCGGTCCCTATAGGACCCCTATACAGTGGTGTGGACTTCCCTGTCTGTCTCTGTGTGAGGGGAGCTTACAGGCCGGTCCCCAGCAAACCCAATTTACTGTCGGCTGTGGCTGCCAGCCTGCCAGCAGGCCTCTGGAGCTCGCTGCTGCTAAGCCTGTATGACCAATCCGAGGAACATTTCACTAGCCAAGTACTGAAAGAGAAAGGGAGAGATGGTGTCCACACAGTGGATGTATTTATTACTGCTCCAGAATGCTGTTACTTTTATTACAGGCTTTGTTCTGGCTGCAGCTCAGTGTAATCATTTTGCTCTCTGTCTCTTTCTCTCTCTACGTTTCTGTCTATATTGCTTTTTTTTTTTGCCCTCCTCTTTCTTTCAGCCCTGATTTGGACCTGCTCTGTGTCTGCTCTGTGTGTCTTCACCTCCAGCTCGTCACCTTTCAAATCCCCTGATGCTGACAGATTCAAACTACTCTGCTCCCTTTTTGGGGGGGAAATTTGTAACATGAGCGATAGATAAAAACAAGCAACAGGCTACGATAGCCAGTTTGGACACTTTGGTTCCAGCAAAATACCTGGATTTGCTAAGCTCAGAGGATGATGAATCGAACATCAAACATAGTAACCTTTTCTGTAAGCAAAGAGAGAATGTGTGAAACTTCCAGGTTGAATTTCCTTTTTTTTTCTTTTTTTAGCCAGCATTGATTGTCGCTTTCATTGGCTGAAATGACAAATGTCACTGGCAGCAGATGATATAAGATGTAGCTAATAGACAGTGTAGTGAATAAATTGGTAAAAAGATCAAGACCAAAGCGTCTGGCTGCGCTGGATAATGGTGTCTGTATTTGACCAACTGTTGTTTGTAAGGAAAAGAAATACCACTCTGAAACACAACTCTGCAGAACTCCCAAAGATATTTTATCTTGTAGTCTTAGTTTAAAACAATCCAGCTGATGTGTTCCACCACAGTTTCAGTCGTTGGAATCGAAGAAGTTAATGTACAACATATCCCTGACTTTAGCTAATTATTATCAGGACCTCTCCATTGTTTGGCTATTTGTAAAAACCTCCACCTGTTATTTTAATGTGTCAGATACATGTAGTCAACATTTCAGATCTTACATTTTCAGGCTTTATTTACAGGTTGTGAACATTAAATAGGCTGCCAAAACGGTTGTGCATCAGTCTTTTCAAACAAGAATAGTTTATTGCATATCTCCATTGAATCTCATAACTTTACTTGGTTATACATGTTGAAAGATAGTCAATAAGGGATTGGCCCCTTGCAAAGCAGATTCAATACTGGGTTTAGATGATTTGACTAAATTAATATAATTACATCGAACTCCTGCAGTGCTTTTCACTGCCGTTCTCAATTTCACCTCTCTTGCTTTTTGTTCTCTTGGATCTCTTGTCTTGTGTTATCTCTGTCCACATTTTTATTGTCTAATCTCTGTCAGTTTCGTGTATTTTTCTGTCTCTGTTTCTCCTTTTACCATCTTCCTGCCTATCTGCCATATATTTCCTTGCTTTTGAATATATATATTTTCTTATCCTCTCTCTCTCTCTCTTTCTCTCTCTCTCTGTCTTAATAATAATAATAATAATAATAATAATAATAATAATAATATATTTGTAAAGCCCCTTTCTATTCACACAGCACCAGAAAATCTTGTAGCCTGTCTATGCCACCCATTGTTTCTCGGTGATGATGCAGCTCCTTTTTATTCATCAGGGGCTAACATTTTACATGGAGAACAGCAGGCATTTTTGGCAGACAGCCATCTCACTTTTGTTTTCCTGATTTCTTTTATTTTTTTGACCCGGCACCATCAGTCTTCAGGCTGGCTCCAACTGGGCCTAATTGGATGTATTAGCGCTGAGTGCTAGCAGGAGTTCTCTGTGTTTCTGATTCATCATCAGCACACTTCCTAAATGGCCAACTCAGCCCAGCACAGCGGGGAAAACAGCCCCAGGTATGGGCTCTCTCCCCTGGAGAGAGGATGACGACTGAGAGTCTGTCACTGGTGGTCTCCTGAGAGTGGCTGCAAAAAATGCCATCGCTTATGTGGAGGGATGGAGAGAGGCCGGCGTTTGCAGACATATGTTTAACTGAACCCTCCAGACAGCCTTTGCTAATGTATTTCCAGAGTGTCAGCGCTACAGCTAATAATGGCTGATTCCAATCCATAATTTATCAGTTCCGGTGATCATATTTGCAATTACACACTGACGGCCTGCCATTAAAGGCGAGGTGAACTATTGTTTTAATGTCTAGTTGTTAAAGGGCCTGTAATAAAAGGAGACACTGGTTTTTACAGCATTCACAAACAATTTAAAATGCCAATTACACCCCCACATAGAGAATCTGGCAGATTTATCTTCCGATACCACTCTACTAGACATATTGTTATATAGGCTGGTGGGTTTTGCGGCTTGTCTGTTTAAAATTTAACCAGCCATCTTCCATGGCTTCTCTATTTTGATATAGTGTGCCACTGGGTATGCACACTGCTGAATTAAATATCAGCCTGTTCCCTGCAGACTTGTCAAAGCGATGCTCTCACACATAATGGCACACCCACAGTACAAAGACACACCCACCATACAGTGTAAACAGACGGGGGGGGGGGGGGGGGGGGGGGGGGGTTATTTAGAAAATACACTTGATTATGTACACTCTCTTTCTCACTCACACACACACACACACACACACACACACACACACACACACACACACACACACACACACACACACACTATCGCTCATACAGTTTAGATCCCTCACATTCCTGTGTTATCTGCACACTCAGCTTCCTGTCCGAGCTGACATCCCTCTGCACTGTCTGTTACAGAAATTAGCTTTTTTATTCCCATCACGCTGCCCTCTCTCCGCCCACACTGCCTCTAATTGACTTTTATAGCGGTCCTGTTTTTGAAAAACAGCGTGCCGTCAGGACAGAAAGGCACTGAGAGCGCTTGGCTGGTGTTTTATGCAGCTGCAGAAAGGTCAGAGTAGGAGCTAAATGCCTTGGTATGCCTTTTTCTCTCCAATAGTAAATCCTTATTTATTAAATGGCCTTAGGTGAAGGAAATTATTGGAGAAAATACTGAGACTGCAAACCTGCACTGTGTCCCAATGTGTCATATTATATCAGCAGAATGAAGTATATATTCTATATACTGTATGTCATACTATGCAGTTTTTGCAGTTTGTATAAAATAAATAAATGTACTTTACTGTTTTGCAGAAACAGAAAATGATGCAATATGTGCGGATGTCAATCCATCTGCCGCTGTTGATTAAACTTAAGACAGTGCAAAATGTTTTGCCAAAGATTCAATACTTTTTTTTTTTCCAAGATTTTTCTTTAGCTGTCTCACCATCATCTGTAATTTTATTTAATATGTTGCAGTTGTAAGCAGCTACTTTGTTTCTTTTGTGCATTGCATTGTCCATCTAATGCAACGTTTGGCCATACAGTGCAGTATAGTACAGATCTGAGACAAAGTATTAGCATACCTTGTGTTTTAGGTGTCTGTGCTCCGTGTGCCTGCAGCTGCGTGCATATCTTACCCCACATCATTAACCCCTATCCTCACCTGCACTGCAATCAATTTCTCAGTATTGCTTTCCAGTTGATACATTTTCTTCTGGTCTTTAGAGCTTTCACCATGAACGGCATTCGTCATACTCCTCTTTTTTTCATATTTTGATCAGCATTTTTCTCTTAATTACTGCAAACAGAGTGAATCCAGGACTAACCCATTTTTTCCCTGAGGTCAGAAGCCTCCCGGTCTGCCTGCCGGCACAGCTAATTAGGCCTCAAATTTTTCCCACCTCTCCCTTTCATCCAACATTATTTATTCCATCCTTGCACACATTAATTGTTCCACTTAGCTGATCTGTGTGTGTGTGTGTGTGTGTGGGGACCTTGAATGAAAATGGCAACACGCTCCTCCTTCCGCCATTTCAAATGAACTATTGGGTTAAGTGAACTGTGAATTTGTGGCTGACCTCATTATGATTATTGTTTCATCTGTATCGGAGATTGCATCCGCCATTGCTGTAATAGTGTAGCTTAATTAAAGAAGGTTAGCTGTGAATGGAGGAAGGAATGAAGGAAGTCGTCCTCTTCCATATGTGTCACAGATCACCAGAGAACGTGGCCTCTGTTCTTTTCCCTTCTTTGCTTGTCGCTCTTTGTCTGTGGGGTAACCTCTGATGTGCTGGCTAAGCAGTAATGTCTTTATTGGATCTAAGCCGACCTCGGGTTCACCGCGAAGCCCCAGACCTGGCACAGAGAGCTGTATCAACACTTGGAGATTCCTCAACCTCCAGGCTAAAACACTACAGGCCTCTTCAAATAAACCGGGAAAGTATATGTGCCAGGAAAGAAAACACACAACAAGAAGAAGAAGAAGAATCACTCCTTTCAGCTGAATGCAGAGAGAGGAGGAAGGACTCTTACAATGCTGTGATGAAGGAGTTGAGAAGAAGAGGCAGTAGGATCAGAGTGAGGGAGGATAGTTAAAGAAAGAGAGACAAAAGGCGGATATCAAGGAGAGGAAGGGAGGCAGAAAGTGAAGGAGAGTCTTTGAGAGAGAGGGGGGGTTATTCAGTTTATGCCTTTTTCCTGCGTTCCCGAGGCATTCAGATCAGCTCTGGCAGCTTAGCTTCGTCATTAACAGCTTTAGATTTAATTAGCCATCATTAAGCCTCTGTTTTACTGTAGGAGCTTACAAATATTTAATCACTGTTTGGGTGATGTACCGTGTATAGTGTTTGTGTGAGAATAGAGGGAGGAACATGGCACAGAAAAGTTCTGTCATTTTTTTGTATTACATGTACAGTATGGTAAGTACAGTAGGTCTGTATGTTTAGATATGTCTTCATCATAGACAGTGGTGCCCTGGCTTTGTCTTTACAGTATTTTAAACTTTTTGATTCATTTTATGCATTTCTCTTTTTATTTGTTTAAAAAGAAACGACACTAAATCCACTTTTTTTAGTTCTATACATACAGTCATCTATTTTACTTTCAATTCAATTCAACTCAAGACAATTTCTTCTCTAAAGTGTCCGTTGCAATGGCAATTCTCTGGCTTTTTTTTCAAGAAAGTTTTGTGAATTTAGTGTCTAGGATCTGTGAAAACGTTGATTTGTTGATTTGTTCTGTTCTTCACTGTACTTGTTTTGATAGCCGGTCCAGCTGCATAAACGTAGTTATTTAACGTATTGGGGAACAGTCTGTGAGTGGAGACAGTCCCAGCCTGCTCTTTTTCAGTATTTCAAGGACAGCCCCTTTAAAACTGGGTGTAAAGTTGTATTAGATATTTCTTGATCAAGTTTATTTATTTATTTATTTTTGCTATTTAAGGGTGATTGTTACATCTGTCCAGGGAAAGCAGATAGCAAATGTTCCAGTCAGATAAAAAGTCTATTTTACGTCATGTTCATTAATGTGCACCGTCTTAATCAAACAATTAAGCTACTTACTTTGCTGACAACACAGTATTCCTCCCTCCTCCTCTCTCCTGTCCCCTGCAGGCTGTGCTTGGAGGCGAGGGACCCCTACTGTGGCTGGGACTTCAGGCAGCGCAGATGTACCACACTGGAGGACAGCTCTAACATGAGCCAGTGGAAGCAGAACATCACTGTTTGTCCGGTAAGAGTAACGTCACTGCAGCACTTACTGTAAGAAGGGCTAACACGGCGTCACATCTGTCATGGGACCCGTCAGCCCCTGATGATGTAATCTTTCACGTCATAGTGGTTGGTGTCATCCATGACTAACTACAGTGTGTGTGTCAGACAAGATATAGGAGTAGTAGAAGGAGGAAGGAAGGTGAATTGGACTGAAGTGAAATGGATTAGATTGCACTAAATTCAACGGGATCGAATTTGGCTAAAGTGAAGTGAATTGCAGTAAATGGATTCCCCTTTAATCTTCTGAAAACTCTCTCTCCATCGTAGAAGTAAAAGTCCTGTCTGGCAGTACAACTCTAAAACTACTTGTACTAAACTCAGGGCACTGAGTGTTGAATGGTTGAGCAGCCCCGGCTCACGTTTGCTGACGTTTGTTTTCCAGCTGCGGAACCAAACCACCAATGGTGGCTTCGGGACCTGGGCGCCATGGCAACCCTGCAACAATGATGATGGTGTGGATGGCGTGAGCTCCTGTTTGTGTCGCTCCAGGTCTTGTGACAGCCCTGCCCCTCGATGTGGAGGCAAGAACTGTGAGGGCCCCAGCATTGAAGTCTCCAACTGCTCGAGGTAGGGAAAGAAAAATATTTTTACAATAATAATCAATTGATTCTTAATGCGTTTAATTACATGCCTATGGTATTAAGAAATAATAATATGACGACTACAATTTAAAGCCCCAGTGTGTAAGAATTGCTCCCATTTAGCGGTGAAATTGTATATGACAACCAACTGAACTTCACTTTCTAGCCCACGTCGTTCTAGCATTATACACAACCATGCTATAGTTAGCCAAGCAAGTAGCAACTATAAAACTTTTACACAAATAGACAGAATTACCTACTTCGAACTTTTAAAATCCTTGCTCCTCATCAGCTCTTTCTATCTTGGAAAAGCCACAACAATATTAACTTTGGTCGCGTTGCTTTGCCTGTCACGTTGTCATTTTAATTTCCTCTGCAACTCAGTTACATGTCCTCGATAATAGACGCAACAGGCTTTCAAATCTGCCGGCGGTGAGTCGCAGTATTCTCCCCCCTCCCTCCCTGGCATTCGTCACAGTCAGTGCCACTGAGTGAAAAGCACGAAATGCGGAGCAGTATAGCCTGTATGTCCCTTACGGCCTCCATATTTCAAGATGGCGCATGGCTATGGAGCGTCTACCCCAGTTCATGTAAGCGCAAATGTAAAATTTCAAGCCAATAGGAATACTTGGAATTGATGGTTGTGGTCAATATTCATAAAAAAGGACAAGTTTGTGTAGGGCAATACAGATTTTGATAATAAACAACTACAAATGTTACACACTGGGGCTTTAACTATGAATGCGCTAGTTGGAAAGATGTTTTCAATCAATGAAAAAAGGACAATAAGACAATTATTGTATTTGCTAACAAGGAGGAAAGACTTCTTGGTGTTATGAAACCAGTTTTCATGTCACCTCAAGACAGTACCCATATCTGCCTTTTTATTATGTAAAACAAAAAAGAGAACTTAAAGTATTATGTCCACACAAGATTTTGAGAAACTCATTCATTACTTTATCTCCAGCATGGTAAATTATTATAATAATTATAGGTCTCTTGTCCTGTCTTCCTAAAAATGATAATGAACACTGCAGCACATTCAGAAATACCAGGGAACCACGAGAACAGAGCACATTAAATCCTGTTCTTGAATCTTTAAACTCCCAGTTAGTTAAATGATTTATAAACTTACATCACTTTTAAAATCTAGCCTTTAGCAGCCTGGGGGCAAAATACATTTCGTTTAAAGTGTATTTCTCGCCTGTTCTTGTTTTTGTCTATTTGTATTTTATTATATTTAATTTTACTTTTTAAATAGATTTTATTTTTCTCTATTGTGTTTTAACTGTTACTCTGATGCTACACATTCTTTATAAAATAACATGCTTTGTCTAAAACAAAGCTGAAGATCTGGATTTACTATATTTTAGCTTAGGATCTAAAGTATATCCTAAATAAAAACATAGTGCACATTTAGGTTGGGTGACATTGTCAAGTTACACATTATTACAATGCTACGATTGAGCACATAAAGCCTGTCATTTTGCAAATGAGAACTTATCGCATCATTTCTATAATATAACATAATTTCTTAAACTGCTACTGTAGCAGCAATGTACTGACTGACTTTGAAACATCCACCTCAGGGCTCAATTTACGCTCTGACAGAACATGAGAAAGATCATGAAAGTGAGGATCTTATTAGAAAATGTAGGTGACATCCAGGTGACACCTCTCCTCGGCTCTGTCTGCAGGGGAATTGGCCAATCAGCCTTACAGAGAGCAGAGAACAGACAAAGTGCTTAGGCACCTTCATCCCACCGGATAGCTATGCCAGATTTAATCCTTGGTGTCGAAATTGAATTGTGCTTTTGCAGAAAGTGGCAATTAAATCATGAGAAGTGCTACCCAGGAACATAGCACTTAAGCAAATTGAATGAATGTTTCCCAGTCAGAATGGGCTCTCTGTGTGTTTGCATTTCTGGTTCTAGAAGCTCAGAATCAGAGTAATGATTAGAGTAAACCAAAAGGCACTTCTTTTTCTTCCCTTTAGCATTGGAGAACATCCTGTGAAAGAATAACACTAAAAGCCCTGGTGAATAATTATGTAGGTTTTGGAACCAATATGAAATAGGTTGCTAATACTTTTTCATGTGTCTGTTGCCATAGAAATGGAGGCTGGACGCCCTGGTCGTCATGGGGACAGTGCAGCACAACCTGTGGTACGGGCTTCGAGCTTCGCCAGCGTTCTTGTAACAACCCCTCACCCAGACATGGTGGCCGTGTGTGTGTGGGACCGAGCAGGGAAGAGAGGTGAGGATAACTATTTCCTGAAGTTACTTTCCAAACTTTGATTCTCTGAAGACTGCAATTATTCAAATGCATTTTTCCAATCGAATAATGAACTCGATAGAATCTTACAATAGAATCTCCCTCCTCATATTCAATCTATCAGTACTATGGTATGATCGTCACCTGAGACTTAGCTTTAATATCTCTTTAGACAATCAAGTCCAGGGTAGCTCAAGTCAAGTCTCAATTCATCATTTTCTGTGACTTAAGTCTACAGCTTTCACTGCTATTGTATTATTGTTACAATCAATCCTCCCAAACTCCGCCACCTCCTCTCCCACCACTGCCATCTCCATAGGTTCTGCAATGAAGGGGTGTCCTGTCCTCAGCCTATCTTCTGGTCCCCGTGGGGCTCCTGGACCAAGTGCAGCACTGAGTGCGGGGGAGGCGTTCACTCCAGGGTCCGCACCTGTGAGAATGGCAACAGCTGCCCAGGATGTGCACTGGTAGGAAACACACAAATACACACCCAGATAAACAAACAAAGACAGAAGAACATCTGTCAGGCTCAGTAGAATCCATCTCTTTGCCTCCGACAGAACTTGTAGGCTTGTAAGCAGACATTTGGCTTTGTAAGAAAATGTTAATCTATATGTGTTGGAGGCTGAACTTAGGCGGCACTTTAATGAAGTGACAGTAAATCATTATAAAGCTGAGCAGATAATGACAGCAGAGATGAATACAGACAGATTTCAGATTTTCTTTCCTGACAGTGAATGGCTCAGCTGGTGTCAGCACAGTGATAGCATGTCCACATTTAGCCTAGTTGTTTGCTAAATAAAGGTCTTTTAAATGTCAATGAAGTCGGTGACGTCAAAAACAAAATGTCACTTTTTATTTAGAAAAATACAAAATGTTTTTGTCACTGTGTGATGATTGACAGTCTCTGGGGACCACCTGGAGTTCAGTTTTCAACAGAAAAAGAAAAATGTCTATTTCAGTATCTCCATACACATAGTACAAACAGTTGAGCATTTTATATTAACAGAACAGGAAACACCATTGTTTTTCATCTTACCTAGAGTCAGAGATTGGTATAAAATGTATCTCATTTTGAAGATTGATGTAAAAAGTCCTCCTCAATCAACACCTTAAAACAAATATCTCTAAAACTAATGGGACAGAGTTCCATCAAACTCCTCAATGATAGATTGTATTTATCCTAGTGACCCCTGGATCTTCCCTCTACCACCACCACCATCAGTCCAAATGTCCATATGTACACAACAAATATCAAAATCTAGAAGACAAATTGCCAGAGGATGAGCCCTTTAGATTTTAATAACCCCATGGCTTTTTCTCAAGTACCACGCCTAAAACAAACACTGATAGTAAGCAAAATAATCAGCACAATCAAAGATTTGTATCTAGAATCTTCTAGCAGGGCTTTACACATTTAGGGCCCTACTTTAGCGATCTGAAACGCAAGTATCAAACGCAAAACGCAAGTAGCTTTGTGGACGGATCTCGCCGGGATAAATGAGTCTTGCGCCCGACGCAAATCTAAAATGGGTTGGTCTGAAGTAGGGATGGGCATTCGATTAAATCTTCTTCGTCGGGAGAATTAACGATCGACTATCGATTAATCATTAATATTTTTATATTAAAATTCATTATTTATTTAACTTTTTATAAATTAAAAACGCAATGAAAATACAAAAATACAGCGTGTTTTTCCTCAATGAGATCTTAATTACAAGAAGAACAACTTGTGGTAGTTAAACTGGAGGTTAGGCTAAACTTGTATATGCGCTGCGGTGCTCTGAAGCAGCGGAACCTGCTGCTGCGAGCCGGCGTTCTTAAACAGAGACCCTCGTTTGTTCCAAAACAATAAATAAAAAGAATCATGTTAAATAATAACTTAACCAAAAACATAATAATACTTAGATCTGACATGTTTTGACAAAATGTAACTCAAAACTATCCAAGGCACGGACAAAGCCTAATATAAAATAACCAGTAACTCACATACAACTTCTGCACCAGTCTACTGGTTTTTGTTGAGAAAAATAAGCAGGTTGACATGATCTGGGGTCAGACGCGACCGCTACCTGGTGATCGCCAGTCCAGCCGCCGAAAACACCCGCCGGCCGGGATGCACAGGTACTTCTGCCTCAATGAACTTGCAGTTCCCTTGGGTAATTTCCTCTCCTCGTTGTGCATCGCAGCTCCTCCGTGCTAACGCCGAGTTGATGCTAGGGTGACAGCATCGCCACCGACATTAACCAGGGTCGGATGTCGGATGCACGGATGTGGTACATCAAATGTGGTACATGGCCTGTCTTGAGTCATGGCCGTGTTGTACTTATACACGGCGTCGCAGTGTTCGCTGTAACTAAGTCGTTTTTTAAATCAAAATGGTCCCACGCCACACTTCGCCGTGACCTCTTCATGATTACTTCTGAAATCAAAACGGAAACTCGCAGGTAACTGAGCAGCCTATGGCGCCCCCGGGTGGTAAAATGTTTAATTACAAGATTGTCACACAGTGGAATTCATTTCATTGCTTCAAGACTCACACTACGCAACGCAACCTGCATTAGTTTACTCGATGACAAATTAAAGTGATCGATGAAATTCTTAATGATCAATTATCGATTGTCAATTAATCATGCCCATCCCTGGTCTGAAGTAGCTAGGTGTGGTTTGGGCGTAACGTGCAATAAACCAATCAGAGCGTCATCTCACATTCCCTTTAAGAACAGGCGCGCTTGTTCCATAGCGGATTGCTTTTATTATTATTTGCCTGGCACACGCCGGGAGAGGTTCACAGCCGAGGAGACGTTCTCGTCAGGGCTGGAGCGGGAGCTGTCCGGGATGCAGCAAAGTAATAAATTCCCGTCTTGACCGGGTGGCGATGTTGCTGCGGCCTCTCGGGTGCATCTCCTCAAGTCTGGAGAGGATTGCTGCAGTCATGGAGCGTGGGCCTCCAAACGCACCACCTGCTCCTGTTGTGCCCCTTCCTCCTCCCCCCACTCCATCTCTGTCCACCCGCTCCACCTTGAGCACATCGCGCATTGCCACTCCCGGACTCTCAAGTGTCCAATCCCGCCGTAGTTCAACATCACGTCTCCTTAAGTCCTCTAATATTTCCTCATTTATATCATCAACACATCCATGGAGATGTTATGTAAAACACAACAAGCCGCAAAGAATGCTGCGACTTTTTGAGGACTGTACTGTAAAGTGCCTCCTGACCTATCCAGTAATATTTTTCCTTGTAATTATGTATGGTTTGCAAAAATGGGAACTGCTGCGTCCGTGTAGATGAGAGAAGCAAAGTGTATGCGCGTTGTGCACACGCTACATTATGGCCAAGCATGCGCCCCTAAAATAGCATCTGAATAACGCGCCACTGACTTTAGACCAGGTTTTTACTGGTCAGTGGCAGAATTGTTTTCTGAAACTGCAAAATAGCACCAGGGAACGTTTGCGCCCAGGGCCGTCACAACATACCAAACATTTAAACCTCTTGGGCAGAGCAGCCTACCCCACCATGTATCAGGACAAATAGAAAACTATATATACAACACTTCTCTATGTCTCAGCATTCAGGCATGAGGGACACAACGGCCAAAACTGCATGTCATTTACAGGATGCTGATGCTTAACAGGAAGAGGCCAATTAAGAAACTCAAAGAAAAGCCAAGAAGTCAAGTTCATTATTTCAACCAGAGTATTGTATAGCTTTTAAAGTATCAATCCAAAATGATTCTCTTTGTAGAAGCTTCTTTAATCTGTCTCCGCCCCTTACCGCATTTCTTATATGGTCTATGCCTGATATTTTTAAAGAATCACAGCCACTGTGGTTACCCTCTGTAGTATGGAGCCATGGGGTATTGGGGGTTGCTAGTTCTTATAGCATGTTTATGTTCAGCTGGTCTTGCCTTCAGTTTACGTTTTGTTCTCCCGAAGACAGCCACATGGACACTCAAGTTTGTAAACCACATATGAGGTATGGTAGGGGCAATCTGGAATAGCTTCTCTAAGAGAACTGTCACTTTTTAGTATGTCCCAGTTTGCTTTCATTTCTATATATAATATAATTATATTTGCTTTACTGCTATATTGTGTCACAAAGTATACTTGGTCTGAGCACTGTTGTTGTTTTTGGTCAAGTAACTGTTATATTGTTATATGTTTATATCTCCTTTTCTTGAATCTTTGGCTCATGTCTTTAGCATTTCTTTCAAAATCTTCTTCTGGTTTATCAGATGCATTTAAGTCTCTGAACCTGACCAAAGGGTATGTTATTTGTTAACCAAGGAGGATGAAAACTGTCTGCTCTAAGAATGGTGTTACGTTCAGTTTGTTTTCTAAATATTGTAGTATGTACACCACCATTACCTTTAAAGATCTTTAAATCAAGAAAATTCCAAACTAAGCTTCAAATTGCTGTGATATTCATATATGAATGAAACTGAGGAAGTTCTGTCTCTGACCTGGACCATAGTAGAAGAATATCATCAATGTATCTATCCCATCATATCATTTTTTTCCAAAAAGACATTTAATCTGGAATATACAAATGTTTCCTCCCAAAGTTTGTCGAAAAACGTCGTGAAAAAGACAGTATGTCGAAAAGTGATAAAACCGTCATAGAATGTCGAAAAGAAAGTCAGCATAGTATGTCCAAAATTGTCATAAGCTCGTATGTATAGTGTGGACCGGTAGCTGGAGAGATGCCAGTTCACCTCCTGGGCACTGCCCCCAATCGCTCAGGGCGCCTGTTCAGTAATCGCAGCCCACTCACTTTGACATCTCTCCATTAGTGCACGTATAGGACCTGAGCATGTGTGTGTATTTCAGGCCTGTGTGTAGTGTAACAACAGAGTGTAAATTGTAATTTCCCCATTGGGGATCAATAACGAGTATAAATGATTTTTTTTTTTTTTTAAATAAAAAATAAAAATCTTTTAATTAATTTATGTTGAAAATTCATAGTATAGCATTTTCGAAAAAAAAAAGCCATTAAAAAGTGGTATTATGTCGAAAGAAATCATGAAAAAGTCATAGTATAATGTGGAAAAAGTCATAAAATAGTCATAGTATAAAAATAGTCATGAAAAAGTCATAGTTTAGCATGACGAAAAAAGTCATACTGTATATAAAAAAAAAATCATAATATAGTATGTTGAAAATGTTCATAGTATGTTGATAAAAGTCAAAGTATGGTATGTCAAAAAAAAACATCATAAAAAGGGCCAGCCTGGACTGGGTATCAAACCTGTGTCAGAGTGTGCACTGACTACTTGTTGGTTGCCTGTTGGCAGCAGTTTTAACCACTGAGCCAGTGTGTCACCAAAAAAATGTATGTTGAAAACAGTAATAGCATAGTATGTCGAAAAAAGACATCAAAAAGTCCTAGTATGGTATGAAAACAGTCAAAGCATAGTCTGTCGCAAAAGTCAAAGTATAGAATATTTTTTTTAAAAATCATAGTATAGTATATTGAATAAAAGTCATTAAAAAGTCAAAGTGTAGTATGTCGAAAAAAGTCATAGTATGGCATGTCGAAAAAAACATCATAGAAAGGGCCAGCCTGGACTGGGTACCAAACCTGGGTCGGAGTCTGCAGCAGTTTTAACCACTAAGCAAATGTGTCCCCAAAGAATTTATATTTAAAATAGTAATAGCGTAGTATGTTGAAGCCATTAAAAAGTCATAGTATGGTATGTCGAAAAAATCAAAGCATAGTATGTCGAAAAAAGCCATTAAAAAGTAATTGTATGGTGTCGTAAACATTTGAATACAAGCACAAATGTCCTTAAAGATCTGAACATTTTGATATTTGAATGTTTTTTTGTAGTTGACAGAATGCAGAAGTAGGTGACCGAAAATCGTACTGAAGAATCTGATAACAATACTGTGAATGCTGCATTCACCCAATCAAATGTACGCCACTGCACCCCTGACTTCTGCCACCTTCTCATTCAGGAGTACAAGGCCTGTAACCTGGAAGCGTGTCCAGAGGTGAAGAGGAACACACCTTGGACCCCCTGGATGCCTGTCAACGTGACTCAGGGTGGAGCTCGTCAGGAGCAAAGGATGCGCTACATGTGCCGGGCCCACCTGTCTGATCCCCACGAGCTGCAGATTGGACGCAGGAAGGTGGAGACGCGCTTCTGTCCCAACGATGGTACAGCAGCCTGCGAGACAGATAGTAAGTTAACCAGCTTTTTTAGTGCATGTGTTGGGAAATGTCAATAGGATAATGTGCAATAACACGGTAACACCAAGCACCCACCTTCCGAGTAAAGTATATATTTTATAATGTCAAATACACAATTTAAACAGGTGAATATCTGTCAAACATACTGTTTATACTGTCATATCCACCTACCTCAGGTATATAAGCAACCTGCTATACTAATAATTATTTAATCATTCCAGCACCATTTGCACTATTGTCTTACTGTCTCTATATATATATATATATATATATATATATATATATATATATATATATATATATATATATATATATATATATACTTTTATCTGAACCTAGTAGTCAACTGTTTGTTTACCTTTGTTGAGCTTTCTGTCTTGTTTTAGCTGTATGTCTATTCTGTGTACACGGACTTGGACATTAAAGCAGATACAGATAATCAGTTATCTGTATCTATCTGTACACAGAAACACATACAGTACTGCACAGTCACCAAACACAAAAATACTTGCTCCTGGATTTCTTCCAGTACTGGCATGACATGTTGAAAGGGCGCTCCCGTTAGACCTGTTAGCTTCCCTACATGCTGTTAGTGACGGGGTCACAGTCCAGCACTTCCAGATACACAGCTACAGTGTCACGGTCCACTGCTCTCCACTGGTTCCTTTTTCATGCCCCCTTCTCCTGAATCGATTACTTGTCTCCCCCTGTCAGCCTCGTGGGGGGGCCGCATCGACTCTGACAAAGTGATGAAACACCGACAGCAGGCAACTGTGGGATGCATGAGAGACACAGATAGAGTTTGAGAGAAGGACAGACAGAGAAATATGCCTGCTGGCAAAGTCATATACACTGTGTGACTTACACTCAGAGAATCTCCATGCTTCACATCTCTCTTTAAATTCTCTCAATCTGACAGCACTGCATATATTTCTTTCTGTGACTTTAATCTAACCTGGAACGGTTTTCTTTTCCTTTTTACTTGCTCTTACTTCTCTCTGTAGCCCTTGTCAAGGAGCTCCTGAAGACACCGGTGGTGAAAGTGGCGGGTGCTGGCTGGTCATCATGGGAGACCTGGTCCAGCTGCTCACAGAGCTGTGCCAAAGGCTACCGTACCCGCCGGCGAAGCTGCACCGGACCAGAGGGGAAGAGCGCCCCTGTTGCATGCCGTGGGTCGCCTGTGGAGTACCAGGACTGTAACGTCCAGGCATGTCCTGGTGAGTACAGACACACCAAAAACATGATTTTCATGCTTATTTAGGGCTCATTATTTTAAAAGCAACACACACAAAAATGAATTGGTGTTATTCTGATTTTTCTTCTTCACTTTTTTTATTACTTAAATTGCGTATCTGATGCTGTTGGATTTAAGGGACATACTGATCAATCAAAGTCTTTAGAGAACTTCGTGAGAGTAGGCAGCCTCAAATGAATTTGAAGATATTAAAACTTCATGTGCTGGTGTGCATGTCGTTCCAACAGTCTCTCTAATACAACTTGAATGCAGGAAGTTATAAACACTCAAATAGAGTACAGATAAAGTCAGTTATTGGTCTTTTTCTAACTTCTTCAGTATATTATGGGTTCATAAAGTAAATACATGCACACTGAGAGACGGAGATAGACAGAGATGGAGGAAGGTCAGTGGTGGTAGTAAAATACTGCTGAGTGGATCATTGGCTTCATTAGCTAATGGTTACCAGCAGTTGCAGCCGTACAGGGACAAATTAATCTATCTATTTCAAACTACTCATCAAACCATAATCAGCTGACCTAGGACTGCTAACCACAGACTGCAGACCGCACAGACAGGCGCACACACACACACACACACACACACACACACACACACACACACACACACACACACACACACACACACACACACACACACACACACACACACACACACACACACACACACACAATCGCTGGCATTAGAAAAAGGTCCTAAGAGCCTGACTGAAATATTTATGACTGGTAACTTATGAATTAAGGATTTATGATTGGTTGGTGCAAAGCTGATCAAATCCTGTAGTGTAGCGCATTTAGAGACATTTATTAAAAAGATAAACTTTAAAAATGTAAATGTCAGATATCCACGTGAAATCCAGAGCCGTTAGCTTAGCAACTGACACATGCAACCACAGCCCAGGCAAGGCAGCCTTGGTTACTTCTCCAACCAATCAGGAAGCCTTTTGCCATGAGTGTCACGTGTACGGTCTCACTGCGCCTGTCCTAGGTGAAAAAAAAAACTAAAACGCAGGTGAGAAGGACAAGGCCAGTGACAACAGGGAGAATGAGTACACAATAGTAATTGATGATGAGATTAGAGAGGACGGAGGCAATATAGATTGCTGTGATTGAAATGAATAGTGTGTGCGGAGGACGTGTGGGTGTGTGTGTGTGCGGAGGACATGTGTGGGTGTGTGTGTGTGTGCGGAAGACATGTGTGGGTGTGTGTGTGCGTGCGTGTGTGTAAAAAGGCAGACAGATATTGAGTCAGTCGGTAAGTCACAGTTAGCCTGAGTTCAATTATGTGTTTCATCATATTTTCACCTCTCCGGGAACCATCACCTTATCGTGGTGGAGAGGTTTGGGTGTCCCTATGAACCTGAGGGCTGTGTTGTCTGGAGCTTTGTGCTCCTGGTAGGGTCTCCCATGGCAAAGTGGTCTCAGGTGAGGGGCCAGACGAAGAATGGTTCAAAAAACCCTATGAAAAAACGAGGAAGGGATAGAGAGACCCTGCCCGGAGGAAGCCCGGGGCCCCCGTCTGGAGCCAGGCCCAGAGGGAGGGCTCGTCAGCGAGCGTCTGGTGGCCGGGTTTGCCACGGAGCCCGGCCGGGCACAGCCCGAAAAAGCTACGTGGCACCTATCTCTCCAGCCCATGGGCCCACCACCTGTGGGAGGAACCGCTGGGGTTGGGTGCGCTGCCACACGGGTGGCGGTGAAGGTCAGGGGCCTCGACGGACCAGACCCGGGCAGCAGAGGCTTGCTCTGGGGACATGGAATGTCACCTCGCTGTGGGGGAAGGAGCCGGAACTTGTGCGTGAGGTGGAGCGCTACCAGTTGGATCTGGTGGGGCTTACCTCTACGCATAGTCTCGGTTCTGGAACCGTACTCCTGGAGAGGGGTTGGACTCTTTTCTTCTCCGGAGTTGCCCAGGGTGTGAGGCGCCAGGCGGGTGTGGGGATACTCACAAGTCCCCGGCTGAGCGCCGCAACGTTGGAGTTTACCCCGGTGGACCAGAGGGTCGCCTCCCTACGCCTGCGGGTTGTTGGGGGGAAAACTCTGACTGTTGTTTGTGCATATGCACCAAACAAGAGTTCAGAGTATTCAGCCTTTTTGGAGACCTTGAATGGAGTCCTGTATGGGGCTCCGGAGGGGGACTCCATAGTTCTGCTGGGGGACTTCAACGCACATGTGGGCAATGACGGAGATACATGGAGAGGCGTGATTGGGAGGAACGGCCTCCCTGATCTAAACCAGAGTGGTTGTCTGTTATTGGACTTCTGTGCTAGTCATGGATTGTCTATAACAAACACCATGTTCGAACATAGGGATGCTCATAAGTGTACTTGGTACCAGAGCACCCTAGGCCGAAGGTCAATGATCGATTTTATAATCGTTTCATCTGATCTGAGGCCGTATGTTTTGGACACTCGGGTGAAGAGAGGGGCGGAGCTGTCAACTGATCACCATCTGGTGGTGAGTTGGGTCAGGGGGTGGGGGAAGACTCTGGACAGACCTGGTAAACCCAAACGGGTGGTGCGGGTAAATTGGGAACGTCTGGAGGAAGCTCCTGTCCGACAGACCTTCAACTCACACCTCCGGCGGAGCTTTTCGTGCATCCCTGTGGAGGCTGGGGGCATTGAACCTGAGTGGACAATGTTCAAAGTTTCCATTGCTGAAGCTGCGGCAGGGAGCTGTGGTCTTAGGGTCTTAGGTGCCTCAAGGGGCGGTAACCCTCGAACACCGTGGTGGACACCGGTGGTCAGGGAAGCCGTCCGACTGAAGAAGGAGTCTTTCCGGGATATGTTATCCCAGAGGACTCCGGAGGCAGTTGCAAGGTACCGAAGGGCCCGAAGGACTGCAGCCTCTGCCGTGAAAGAGGCAAAGCAGCGGGTGTGGGAGAAGTTCGGAGAAGACATGGAGAAGGACTTTCGGTCGGCACCAAGGCGCTTCTGGAAAACCGTCCGCCACCTCAGAAGGGGGAAGCGGGGAACCATCCAAGCTGTGTACAGTAAGGATGGGACGTTGTTGACCTCAACTGAGGAGGTAATAGGGCGGTGGAAGGAGCACTTTGAGGAACTCCTAAATCCAGCTGATGCGCCCTCTTTGTTAGAGGCAGAGCTGGAGGATGACGGGGGATTGTCGTCAATTTCCCTGGTGGAGGTCACTGAGGTAGTCAAACAACTCCACAGTGGCAAAGCCCCAGGGATTGATGAGATCCGTCCAGAAATGCTGAAAGCTCTGGGTGTGGAGGGGCTGTCTTGGTTGACACGCCTACTCAACATTGCGTGGAAGTCTGGGACAGTGCCTAAGGAGTGGCAGACCGGGGTGGTGGTTCCCCTCTTCAAAAAGGGGGACCAGAGGGTGTGTACCAATTACAGGGGTATCACACTTCTCAGCCTCCCTGGTAAAGTCTACTCCAAGGTGCTGGAAAGGAGGGTTTGGCCGATAGTCGAACCTCAGGTTGAAGAGGAACAATGCGGATTCCGTCCTGGGCGTGGAACAACGGATCAGCTCTTTACTCTAGCAAGGATCCTGGAGGGAGCCTGGGAGTATGCCCATCCAGTCTACATGTGTTTTGTGGATCTGGAGAAGGCATATGACCGGGTCCCCCGGGAGACTTTGTGGGAGGTGCTGCGGGAGTATGGGGTGAGGGGGTCCCTTCTCAGGGCCATCCAATCTCTGTATGACCAAAGCGAGAGCTGTGTCCGGGTTCTCGGCAGTAAGTCAGACACGTTCCAGGTGAGGGTTGGCCTCCGCCAGGGCTGCGCTTTGTCACCAATCCTGTTCGTAGTATTTATGGATAGGATATCGAGGCGTAGTCGTGGTATGGAGGGGTTGCAGTTTGGTGGGCTGGGGATCTCATCGCTGCTCTTTGCGGATGATGTGGTCCTGATGGCATCATCGGCCTGTGACCTTCAGCACTCACTGGATCGGTTTGCAGCCGAGTGTGAAGCGGCTGGGATGAGGATCAGCACCTCTAAATCTGAGGCCATGGTTCTCAGCAGGAAACCGATGGAGTGCCTTCTCCAGGTAGGGAATGAGTCCTTACCCCAAGTGAAGGAGTTTAAGTACCTTGGGGTCTTGTTCGCGAGTGAGGGGACAATGGAGCTGGAGATTGGTCGGAGAATCGGCGCAGCGTGGGCGGTATTACATTCTGTTTATCGCACCGTTGTGACGAAAAGAGAGCTGAGCCAGAAGGCAAAGCTCTCGATCTACCGGTCAGTTTTCGTTCCTACCCTCACCTATGGTCATGAAGGTTGGGTCATGACCGAAAGAACGAGATCCAGGGTACAAGCGGCCGAAATGGGTTTCCTCAGGAGGGTGGCTGGCGTCTCCCTTAGAGATAGGGTGAGAAGCTCAGTCATCCGTGAGGAGCTCGGAGTAGAGTCGCTGCTCCTTCACGTCGAAAGGAGCCAGTTGAGGTGGTTCGGGCATCTGGTAAGGATGCCCCCTGGGCGCCTCCCTAGGGAGGTGTTCCAGGCACGTCCAGCTGGGAGGAGGCCTCGGGGAAGACCCAGGACTAGGTGGAGGGATTACATCTCCAACCTGGCATGGGAACGCCTCGGGATCCCCCAGTCAGAGCTGGTTAATGTGGCTCGGGAAAGGGAGGTTTGGGGTTCCCTGCTGGAGCTGCTCCCCCCGCGACCCGACCACGGATAAGCGGACGACGATGGATGGATGGATCATATTTTCATTATAACTTCTGACCTAAAAAGAACGGCTTGTTTATTGCTAAGGCCACAGGGTCAAAATAAATGATTTATTAAAAATGTAATAACTTATTTCACCAGTAAATTCCCGTTAAACGCCAAAAAAAAAAACACTGGATGGGAAAAGGGTATTTTACAATAACTCTGAATGCAGCACGAGGCTGGCGGGTTGCAAGTGAACACAACATCTGTGTTGTTGCTACAGACTGCCGTACGTCCCGGTATTGGAATCCTCTACAGTGAAATACACTTTTACACCGTTCAGCTGTCAGCATTTTAACTGTGTTTAATCCAGCTGTAGCTAACGGTAGGCTAACGTTACCTGCTGTCAAGTGTAGTGTTAACTAGCGTGACATGCGGCAAGGTTTTTGTTGCTCCTGAACGGATGTTAGAGGCATCAGAGAGAAGTGCAGGCATTTAAGTGGCGACAAAATCCGTAAAATACGTAAATCATCTCTTTGAAGTCTGCTGTAAGTAAATATACTGTATAAGGTGTGCAGTTTTGCAAGGCCTGCTGTCATTATGTTTTATTGTTTCAGAACATTACCAGGTCAAAATTCTTGTGACTCGAGTCCACAGCTCTGCCAATAAATTTGGTAGATCCAATTCAAATGAAAGTTTCTGGTGTTCATGAGCAGCCAAACAACAACATGGAGGTCAGGGATAGCATGTTTCCTAGCTTTCAAATTCAAATTTCTCATCGTACAGTAAATCAGCCACACAGGACGACAGGCAGACAGTCATAAAAACTGTATGTCAGCCAGGTAGTCAGGGAGTCAGACACTCAGGTAAACCACGAGTCAGTCAGTCAGGCAGAGCGGTGGCTAGCTGTGAGAGCTAGTCAGAGTTAAGTGGTTACAGCGTGCCTCACTCTCTGTCACACTAATCTACTTAGCTAATAGAGAATTCTGCAGCACTGTGACATTACCTGGCAACGCCGCCTCTCTCCATCATCCACCAGTCAACCACCCAGGTCACGCTCTTCTGATTTGATCAGATTAAGCATTAACGGTCCCAATGGGAAGACTAAATCAATGTAAGATAGGGCAAAGCAGAGACAAAGTAGGATATGATCAGAAAGAGAGTAAATCCCCAAATAGACATTTATTAAAATAGTAGAACATAGATAGTGGGTACATGTCTTAAAAAAGCATGTGTGTGAAACAGTAGGCCCAGTAAGACAACAATGATTGGAAAATGTGTAGAACTCTTCACATGAAGAAGTAAAATCTGTGAACGATCAGACAGAATGTGTTTATTGTATGTAGGACATCCATTATTTCCCCACTTATGTGGTTGTTAGTAAGTCTCCTTTAGGCCAGCTTCACCAGCTGAGCTCCAACAGGTTGGTTATGGATACATGCAGCCTTGTGATAAAGGTCTACACGAAGCCTAATTATTTAAAAGTACATAATAGAGATCAATAAAACTATGCTCATCTTGTCTGTGAACATTCCACTTGACCCTAAGATGATTTTGCGGCACCAAATCTGAATCCCCAAGAATATAAATGTATTGATTTGACAGGCAACCTATATCTGGAAGATAATGGAGGCATCTACAATTGGTGCTTGGATCAAGAATACGGTGCAATGTATGTCCATGGAGAGACTGACATACTGTATATATTGAGGCAAATTGGGGGTGTATGAGAAAATCTGGAGGCCATTTGACGGTTTGAAGTTGTGATGCAAGTCTCTGAAGACTGACCATTAAAATGACCATTGTTTGTGTGTGTATTACAGTAAAAGGTGCATGGTCTTGCTGGTCGTCTTGGTCTCAGTGCTCAGTTGGATGTGGCGGCGGTCACTACCAACGCACACGCTCCTGTAACAGCCCCGCACCCACTAACGGAGGGGACATCTGCATCGGACTACACACCGAGGAGGCCCTGTGTAACACACACACCTGCGATGGTAAGGTCACACATAAATTCAAAATCTAACTCTGTCATGCCGCCACTGCTTGGGGTCCTTTCATCACGCCTCCAGGCAGGCAATCCTCTCTCACACTGTGTCATTTCTGTGCCGTACCATTTGCCAAATTGCTTCTTTCATCTTTTCCTAATGAATAAAGCAATTCTTAGATATGTGAAAAGATAAACAGACTCATGACTAACTGCCAAGTCTTTGGAGAAAAGTTCAAACAGTTTTTTTAAACAGAACAATTAGAAAGGTTTATTTCATTAGTGCAAAACACGGTAACATGTCAGAACCAGTTAATCCAAATTACAAACAAAGCCCCTCTTTTCTCACCCTCCTCTAATGGCATGCTGTTTCATTTGCCCAGGTTTCATCAATCTTGTTTTAGTCATGGAACTTTGTCAAGAATGCCTGACAAATGTCCAACCTCCACTGATTTTTCTTTGACGTGATTTTCCTAAATCTACAAGGTGTGCGTTGGATAACAACATGTTTTACTTACTAGGGGGGTGAATGGAATTGTGTTTATGCTGCTCCAGGCATGAAACCTGTTCCATGAAACATTCCAGATCAATTATCAATCAGCTTTTCTTAACTTCAATATGTCTGTAAATTTTGATTGGCATTGTTCCAATCCCACAAAAAAAAAGTAAATTACAAACAAGTTGCTTATGCCAAAGTTGGGCTGCAATTAAATTAGTTGTTTTTCTTCTTTGATTTGGAGGTTAGCCATGCTTTCCCCAAAGTCTCTTACCATATGATGATGAGATGTGAGATGTATAACACCGCCCTCTGTGTTCCCCTCTCTATTCCCATTCTGCTCCCACAAGGACACTGAAATATTCATGAGATCTCCAGGAGGAGAAAAAAGTCCAGCATCAGAACTCATAAGGGACTCCGCCTGACTCTAGATAACATCAGTCTTCAACGTTTTGTCGCCACAATTGCCCGGACAAATATTCATTGTCTGGGAGGTGTATGTGTTTCAAATGATGTGTCTGCATGTGTGTCTGTATAGTGATGTTTTGTAGATGCTTTATGTCAAAGTTAAATTGTTGTTTCCTCTTAACTGTCAGTTTCCTCAGATGCTTTTCATTTTGAATCAGCCAAACAGTCATTCACACTGAGAGAAACGCTTACCGTCAGCCTCCCTGGCAATTACAAAGAAAGGAAAATGGCTTTTTGTCTTTTTTTTTTTTTTTCTTCCCTTTGCCGAGATGCTAATCAGCCACCTTTTATCAGGTTAATGTTTTCCGGTTTGACGTGGACCAACATGTCCCGTTAGGCCTTTGCCAATCAACTGTCTGCAAACAACCTCTCCAGCCCCTATCCATCTCTTCGTCCGTTCCTTTATTGACAGGCACAATATCAGTCATCTATCGGGGGTCCTCCTGGTGCCACCATGCTCTCTGCATGCGTAATTAGAGCCAAGCTGGCTGTCAGTCACAGGAATATTTGATGCTTCTGTCGCAGGTCATTTGATTAAAGTTTCCACCAGTAATGGAGGACAGCAGGAAGGACTGTATGGACAGAATACTAACGAGGAGCCTCAGGCCTGATGGCATTCCTTCTGACTCTAACTAACGATCATGCAGGTCATACGGGTGACAAAAATAAATGGAAATAAATGAAGCAATTAAAGTAGGCTGTAGTGGTGCACAGTTATTAAACACATTTGAGGTGGTTGGTGTGTTATGTGTGTCTAGATGGTTGTGTGGCAAGAAGGGAGCAGATGGTGGAGACTGAGCAGCCTGTCAGTGAGCACCGGACTGATAGGAAAGGTAAAAGAGGCCTGTCCTCTGTTTCTACTCGGGCACCATTTGCCAAAACTGCACACTCGAGAGCACCCTGAATAACAAACCTGCTTTTTCATTAGCTTTTCATTGCAGTAGCCTGTGCTCCTTTTATTTTGGGTGTTTTTGAATACATTGTGAAAGAGTGCAGCAAGTGCATGGTTCAAAGGGAGGAGCTGAGAGTTGGGCATTTTCTTTTTCCTCTTGGGTAGGAGGCCTTTGTTTACCGGTCGGCTACTGCGGGGAAACGGCACTAAAGCTTGGCTCGGGAGACAAACATCTTCGCTATGCACTAAACAAACTCTTCATGGGTTTACTCTTCCAATCCTGTTTACATCACAAACACTTTTCGGTGCGTTTGGACTGTCTGGTTGGCCGGGAAGGTTAGTGGCCGCGGGTGGTGACAGCTTGGGTGGCCGCGTTGGTTTCCAGGACGTCCGGCTTTGTGCTTGTCTGGGTTTGTATTGATTGTTCTTTTGTCCGTTTAGGTGGCTGGATGGCCTGGTCGCTGTGGTCAGCCTGTGATGATTCAGGCTTGCAGATGAGGAGTCGGGTGTGTGGTGCTCAGGCCAACACCCCCTGTGTCGGAAACGGCACTCAGCACAGAGACTGCAATGAAATACCTGGTGAGTCTGTCAGCTCTCAGATCCACACTGTACCTGTACAGCCTCCTTCGAAGTCGTTACAGATCGACGTTGGCGGTTAAAATGTTCCTTGATTGCAACATCCTTTTTTTCAGAATTTTGAGGGGGCAACCTGTTTCCTTTGCAACCCTGAAAATCCCAAAATATACTGCATGCTTTCCACTTGCTTTGTCATGTTTTTGTGTTGCCTTGGTCAGGACAAATTGTATGATGCCTTCAAATAGAAACATGCAAGTTTGTATCTTTTCACGTGGAAAGCAAAGTACATGTGCTTGCCGTTCTGGTAGTTTAGCCTTGAGCGCTTTTCAAAAATGCTTACAGCAACCGGAAAATACCAGTTCAAGTTTCAAGTTCCCAGAGCTCAAAATGATGTCGTTTAAGTTGCTTGGTTTGTCTGACCAAAAATATACACTTGACACTCATATACAAAATGTATGAGATGTGACCAAACCCTTGAGTCAAACAAAAACTTTTTTTAATTTGGGCTTGCTCTAAATCATTGAATTTGACAGCATAAATGTTTAGATCTGAAAAGATCATATTATCATTAATACAATTCCACAAATGTCAGTCAATTAGTAATGTAGATTCATTATCTAGCCCTTCAATCACCTAATCAATTTATTAAATTATTATAATTCATTTTTACTGTGTTTTAACTGCAGATAAAAAAAAAAAAACTAACTACATGTGATTATCATCACCGTCTCTGCGAGGTCAGCCCATGTAATTTTGGGGGCAGCTTCAGGTTCAGCCGACAATTCTTTAGTCGTCCTTTAGGCCAAATCTTTGTTGGCAGTATCATTCAAAAGCAGCAGCTTGTGATTTTAGGATACTATTTGCCTGTCACTGTCAAATATCTACACAGTATTATAGTTCATCATCCTCACCATCCTCATTCACAAACATGTCTATACATAAAAATGTCTGTGTGTAGCCGACATCCTCTTTGTGCACTGAAGTAATCTGCTTCTGTTAATTAACCATAATTAAGTCCATGTGAATTCAACAAGTTAGCGGTTGACCTTGTTGGCCCCAGCACACCTTGTTATGCTGATGACTATCTCAGAAAGTTTCTCCTGAAATGATCTTTCACGGCCTGCCAGCAGAGGCCTCTTCACGCTCAGAATCCCTAATGAGTCCAGACGAAAGCGATTAATATTAATGGGTTGTCACAACACCAAATCACATCTAATTTTATTGCAAATTTCAATGAGGCGATGGATGGATTTGTTAAGGTCACTCGCAGAGGGGGAGGTGTGAGAAAGCTGAAAAATTAGGCAAAAAATTAATCAGGAGATGTGGCATTGCAATTAAAACTGCTCACACACATAAACCCTTCCTGCTCCCTTCTTTGCTTCTGGGATTTGTGGGACAGGACGCATGGCTGTAAAATATTGTATTGTAGATGTAAGTTTTGTGTCTCTAACAGCAACTAGAAAGGTTGATTCTGACTGAGCAGAGCTGTTTTTTTTACTCAGTTCACTGGTGCAAAAAAAAAACTCCATGGACTGTTTGCTCAACCATTAAACCTTTTCAATTTCTCATTCACTGTTATGTTTTCTGCATGTGTCCACTCCCCTGATGTTAGTCAATGGTTGTGTTCTGAAGGCTGTCTCTCCAAGGTGTGTGTGCTTGTGTGCGCGCGTGAGTGTGTGTCTGTGTGCGTGCGTGCATGTGTGTGTCTGACCATGTGTTCCTCTCCTCTCTGCAGTCATTCTCCCTGCATCTGGTTTTGATAAGGATCAACACTGTGGAGGTAAGTGGAATAACAGCTGCCTTCACTTTGTTTTCCTGTGTGCATGTTAAGGTTTGCCCCTGTATGTTTCCACTGATGTCTGTCCAAGATGCATGTTTTCGTGCATTATATGTGCATTTTCATATGTCTGTCAGAGGAGGAAGAAACATCATGTACTGTGATGTACCTGGAACGGGCCACAACTTGTTCATATTTTGGATAATTGCAAATTGAGACGCATTCAAGGTGGCAATTTTGCTTCATGTGCCCAAAAAAAAAAAATGGCTGACTCGCATCAAGACTGAAGTTAATTTTCATAACCTTTTATTATTTTGACATTACTGACAGGAAGTACAAAACCAAAAATACAAACCCAAGTGTATATTCCTGTCCTGAAAAGATAGAGATCAACACAAAAGAGACCGAAATTGCTTAAATAATGGTAGACAAAAAAGCAACGCGAGACAAGCAGAAATGATTAGCCGTCAAAGCCTCTGTAAATTATTAAATCATAAGAAAAAACATAAATTTAATGTAATAGGTCTGTCATAGCATCCTCACCAGACAACATTTCATGAGTGCTGTATAGTCCGAGAGTTTAAAGTCAAAGAGTTAACCATTTAGTGCAAAGTGTTATACAGTTAGATTTAGCATAAACGGCTCTTCAAAGGAGCTCTCAAAGAGTCCAAGAAACATTAGGCGTTTTCCCACTGGATAGTACTTGTACTTTTTAGGGGAAAAGTACACTTCTAAGCAGTTCTAAGAACTACTCTCCCCCAAAGTCTTTTTTGCCATTTGCATTCCCACCGGCCAAGTGGCCACAGGGACTGGTAGGAGGGGTAAGGGAGTACCGCAACGGTCTTCATAGCATCGTCACTAGACCTTAGCACCACATACAACAACAACGCAGCATGATGGAGGAGACCATCAGAATGTTCCTGTTGTGCCTTGCTGGGATCCTCATAAGGTGTTTGAACGGCGGCGTTTAAAGACTAGGCTGGAGTACATAACAGAGAAACACAGACAATAAACAAAAACAATGTTTTTTTCCCATTTGCATTTGCACTGGCCAAGTGACCACAGGGACTGGTAGGAGGGGTAAGGGAGTGATGCAAGCACAGCAACGGTCTTAATTAAAATCAGAAGAGAAATACGCCAAACTATATAAATCTAATGTCTAAATCTGTCATAATTTAAAACCAGTCTCCCGAAGAGAAACAGGTCTCTCTCTCTCTCTGCCTGTGGCCGTGTGTGTGCGTGCACGGCGGACCAGGCGCTTGTGGAGTTTAACGGCAAAAAGGCAGTTAACCACACGTTCCCGTTAATCTTATGATGGACATGTGTTGTGATATTTAAACAAACAACGGCGAAATAAAAGCCTCTTACGAGACCGTGGTCTGAGAGTCCGCTAGTTTACAGCGGGGCGTCCCAGGATGACCATCCAGCAACAAGCGTCCCTTCACTTTATGGAGCTTCTCAACTCCGAAAACTTTGAAGCAAATTGTCAATTCGGCAACGATTTTCGGAAGACTGCCTACCTAAAACGTTGTCAGAAGTGACTTTAATGATGAATAAGATGGTGAAAATTGCTAAAAATGTCCCTCTGTTGCTCTGTCTGCAAGTACAGACGGCGCACTGCAAGATCTGGGTTGGCAGTGGGCGTGACTTATAAGTTCGACCAATCAAGTAGACCTAGGTAAAGGGAAATGGGAAAAGACCCTGCTCTGAAGTAGGAGCTAAAAAAGTCCCGAAATACGGCCAGAGGAACTAAAAAATCCCCAAATTTGTCCGGTGGGAACACGACGAAAAAAGTGTTCTAGGAACATTTTAGTTCTAAGAGCTGCAAAAGTCCCTCCGGTGGGAAAACCCCTAATGAGGATTCTGCTGGGAGAACTAATCCCCCTTTAACACATACATGGACGTTACATTCGAGCAAAATTAACCAAATTATAAGCTCAGCTGAAGATGAGGTTTTGGCGGCAGAGAGCTGGGACAGCAAACAGCATCGGCATGATCATTTCAACATAGAAATATTGATAAGTGCCAGGTAATATTGGCTGAGCTGTACTGTATGAATAATTCTGTAAAGGCATGTTTTTTTTCTTATCTAAATGTCTTCAGAGACTGATTTTGGAGAAAATTTGAGAGACATTTAACAATGTTTCCAGGTTGAAAATTGGATACAAAACCAGTGTAGATGTAGCCAGAAAATATGGCGGGAGAGGTGGGCATGACATGCAACAAAGGCTGGAATTGAACTGGGGATGTTGCAGTTATATGGTGTGTGCCATATTGCCTATTTGAATATTTGTCTTGATCTAATTTAGAATGACAATTGTGGTACATTTGGGATGTAAATAAAGTCAGGGGTGTAGAAAGAAAGTTTAAATAAAATAGGATGAGATAATGTATGCTGCTAACATGCCACATATCTTCTTAATTTCCCAGCATTCACCTCCATCCACCTAATCGCCACCGGTGTTTCCTGTTTCCTCGGGGCGGGGCTGCTGTCCTTCCTGATCTATGTCTACTGTCAACGTTTCCATAAACCTTCGCAGGAGTCTGCCGTCATTCACCCCACCACCCCGAACCACCTCAACTACAAGGGCAACACCACGCCAAAGAATGAGAAGTACACACCCATGGAGTTCAAGGTAGGTGATTACTGAAGAGAGCTGCATTTTAAAATATTATGTAGATAGAAGTAATACAAATGGAAATAGAAGCACTGTTTACTTGGTGTTACTCACATGCACAAACACACAATGCAAATGTTGAAGATTCAAGGGCAATGTGATTCATGTTTTATTAAATGCCTTTATTCATGCATTTATCTCAATAGAGCGTTAACCACAGAAGATGAATTACTGTTCATTTTTATTCCTCCTTGCTCTCATACAGAACCTATAGACTTGAAGGCTTCCTAACTGCCCACAAACCAAGTCCTTATTAATGGGCCCCATTAGCTTTCTAACGCATTAGTCAGCCCTCGACCTCCCATTGCTATCGGTCTACTGTGCATTCACATTTACAGAAAGTCAAGAAACTATTTTCACCAGAGGCTCATAGACTTTTAGTGCAAACTTCTATTGTTTTACTGTTAATAAATTAAAACTCTGGAAGATTATTTTTGACTTTTCTGTTTCTGTAAAGTGTGCATGTGTAGATAAATTAACTTAAAACATGTTATGACCTGAACCAAAGGGAGTTTGATCTTTGTCACCACCATCTCATTTTATGCGAGCATGGAAGCTACAACCATTATTGTTAGGGCACATACCGATCACAGATTAAAGTAAATTAGAATTGGCTGATCTGACACAAGCCATTGTCTCATGACTGTTGCCCAAGTCATTTTCCAAAATTGAACTTAATACTCCAGAATATAATGTTATGCGTCTCAGAAGCAGCACAGTGACTCGTTGCATCCTGTTATATTCAGTTACATCTTCCAAAAATCAGAAACTGTCCTACCTTAAATAATCTGGACAGGTGTCTGCCTCTGAATGACCACAGAGCAGCTAAGAGTACTTAATAACAGATGATTATGATAACTGATAATGATAACTGATGTTTTCACATCTTTTTTAGACACACGTTAAATTCGCCAATCCAGAGACATCACAATTCTTGTTGACACTAATCCCTCAGGACTAACAGTTGTTCCATCTCAAACTCCATTGTCTGTTTTTTTTGCGGTAGTAAAACTGGATGATACGTCACGCAGAAGTAAGCCACTGCTTAAACTCTCACTCCAACACATTAGCTTAACCTTAGAAATATTTATTTGCCTATGAAACCGAATGACCATGTCACATTAGACTCCCTGCTTAGTTGTATTAATGATATTAAGTTGTGGCTGTCACAAAACTTTCTTAACTTGAATAAAGCTAAAACGGAGTGTATCATCTTCAGTACTTCAGGCACGCCAAACGGTCCAGCTTTGAGTCTGGGAGCTCTGGCTTCATACCTTAAAGGCAGAGTGGAGGATTTTCTTTTTCCAGGTGGATCATCAAAACTATTGGTCCTCCTAGTTGTCAATCATTCTGGGATATGTTTACGTAAGGCCGTCGTACGTGCCGTGACAGGTCAGCGAGCAGACAGCCATGGCGTCCGACCATAGACAGTATATAAAAGCCTATGACCGGTGCCAGTGCCTCCCCCCTCTCGGCGATAGCTTGTTTGTTGGCCTGTAGCATGCTAAAGTTAGCTATAGAGATGCTTGTCGTAAATAGATTTCCACTTACCGGTGGCGAGTCTGACATAGTGGAAAAAGTGCAAATCTTCTTTTGGAAAGTCGGCTTGTAGAGCCATGCCGACAGCAACTTGTAAACAGAGCGTGCACGAGGAGAACTAGGCTCGTGCATGCTCTTTCGTGCACACGTTTAATAGGCGTTCCCTCTCGGGAGCATTTTTTCAAAAAGTGGAGAGGGCGGTTCTTTTCTAAAATTCAGGAAAATCCTCCATTATACCTTAAGCCAGCTGTCAGAAATTTGGGGGTTACTTTTGATTGCAACATATGAAATTTGACAAGCAAATCAGCAACGTTGTTAGAATGAGCTTTTTCCAGCTTCGTCTCCTGGCTAAAGTTAAGCCCTTTAACAGGCATGTTAGTTCAAGGTTGGATTACTGTAATGCTCTTTTATGTTGATTTGAATCAAACATCCATCCCACGCCTTCAGCTTGTGCAAAATGCTGCTGCTCAGTTTTTAACAAATACATCTATGTGCACACATCACTCCCGTTCTTTACACCCTACATGTGGGTTTTAGAATAGATTTTAAGATTTTATTGTTTGTTTTTAAGGCCCTTAATGGCCTGGCCCCGGAGTATTTATCTGAGATTTTAACCGTGCGTGAGCACAGCCAGTCTTTGCGGTCTTCATACCAACTGGTTTTAGAAGTCCCAAGGTCAAGGTATAAACGATGGGGTGATCAGGCTTTTGCGGTTGCTGCCCCGAGACCCTGGAACAAGTTACCCCCAGATATTCGCACAATTACAGATGTAGCTCTTTTCAGGTCTAAACTCAAAACCTACCTGTTTAGAATGGCTTTTAATACATTCTTCCTGTTTCTATGTAACCTTTTCTGATTTTACTGTTTACGTTTTATTCCTTTTATTGCATGATGTGTTTTATTCTTAGTCTCTGATGTGAAGCACTTTGGATACCTGCTGGTTGTAAAGCACTATACAAATACATTTTGATATTTTTTTTTGATATATTGCTTCATCTGGAGTTGACAGCACCATTTGGTGTCTGTTTGGGGCTACACATTATGTTAAACTCAAACTACATATGGTAAATATTAGGCAGCGATAATGCCTTGGGAAGTCACAACCATGTCTGAGTGACCTATTATCTATCTCATGTTGATTTAAAAACTAGCGATGCTGAGTTTGCAAGATAGAATGTATTTAATACAGGAAGGGTCTAATGAAAGATCTCCTTGCATTATGGGATTGTAGAATCCAGCATTTAAGCTTGACTCATAGTAGGAACTAAAAGTCAAAGTCCTAGCCTCTGATGCTTGGATATTGACCATTTTAATTTAAATGAAATTTAAATGAATTCCCAAACTAAATGAAAGCAAAATAGTTGCTAGAGTGCTTTAATCACCATACAATCGGTGCAGTGAAATCTGCCTCTGTTGCTAACGTCTTTATTCACTTTCACAACTCGCTGCCCTCTCTGCTTCCTGTTTGAACAAGTGGTCTTTTTAATTCAATCTTGTCACTCGTGAACATATAAATTAGGCCGTGTTCAGTAGGAGTGCATTGGCCAATCAAATACATGCAAGCACACAATGCTGGTAAACTAGTTTTAACGCTGGTAAACTACGGTTTACCTCACAATCGTAGGATAACTTTTTTGTAAAAATGCAATCTCATAGTTCAGTTGAATTCATAATTCTCGATTGCATGTCATGTTCTCACCCCCTGCGATTTATTTTTTTCTTTTTGCCTGACATAAGCTAATGTGTGCCAGCAGGGATTCCTCTTAACCGTTCCTGTCAACCTGACAGTATTTCAAATCCTACCAAATGGCAGGAACATGTAACCACAACGACACATCCCTGTGTTTTGGACCGCGTCAGCCTCCTGACTCTTGTTGTCCTTGCTGTTATTGTTGTTGCTGTGTGGACGCGGTGCTGACAGCCATCGTGGTGCTGAGAGCCTGAACTCATTAGCTTTAATGACCAGGGGTGCAGCCAGACTCTGCTGGATGTGCAGCCGATGTCACTCTGTACCACTACAGCACTGTTTATCCAGCAGGTTCCCTCTCCTCCAGGCCAATTTATGATGCCCAGCGTTGTGTATTTCATCAACTCTAACCTGATTATCTTCCTGCCTTGGTCCCCAGAGCTGTACAGATGGATTACATTAGTCTAATGCTTCCCCTGGAAAGTGTTTCACCTTATGTGTGGCTTTTACCAGACTCAGCAAGTGCATTAGAATAAAATGTGGGTTTTTGTTTTTATTTAAGAGGGCTGCCATCTCATAATTTATATTAGTGTATTGAGTATGCTTGACATGAACTAAATTAAATTTGTTAAATTTGTTTGCTTTGGTTATGAATACACTTAACAGTGTATAAGCTATAACCTCGAGGCTAGTTCACGGGGAAAGAATTACTGACATTTTTTTACATAAAACACAGAACAGGGTGTCCCCACTGCAAAGTCTATTCTGTTTATAATTCAGTCCTCAAAACTATTTCCTGAAAATAAAACATCTTCCAGCATTTTTCCCAAAATGTTGAACTGTTGCTTTAATAAAAACTCAAACACAAAATATTTTTTGCAGTACAGATGCGCTCCTTGTCAGTAGTAAATGTTTTAAAAGTATTCATCATCATCGTCATACGGTATAAGATATCAAGCAAATGTTTAATGCTTCTTTTTTTCTACTGTGTCTTTCCAGACGCTTAACAAAAACAACCTGCTGCCAGATGAAAGATCCAACTTCTACCCAACACCGCTCCAACAAACAAACGTCTACACTACCACCTACTATCCCACAGCGCTCGGCAAATATGACTACCAGCCCAACTCATCCCCTTCGCCATGTAGGACCTACAACCAAAACAACAGCTGAGAAAAGCCCCACAACTGCCCCTCCAAACCCCCTGCCAACGGACACCACCCCAGTGCCATGGTGACATAACTGAACCAACATGAACTGAAACGTTTGTCAGAGCGCGGCCAGGTTCTTCTGTTTCATTGCCCCTCTCCTCGCTCCCGTAGTCTCTTCCGCATGGTAGGGTTTGTGTCTTCAAGGGCATTTCTGGAACTTTCCATCAGGACATGTGCCTTTGGACAACAAGGCCTGTGTCCTGGCGCAGTCAGGGGTGTGCTGGGGGTGTGTTATTTCAAGGGCCTGACTGGATATAGCAGTGTCAACTCAGAGCTTCATGTGGGAATCTGGTGGAAGGTTCTGGCAGGGCGACTCATGGCTTTAGACGGATTGTTATGACCAGAACACCTCAGCACAGGTGCTGTAATAATCCACAGTTCCAGAGACGAACATTTAAAAACATTACATTTCTTTGGATCTGGGTCACAGTTCTACGCCTCTCACATACTAACCACATTCTCAGCCTGTAATGAACTTTGACTCCCTCGACAACAAAAGCAGTTACTGAGACAAACTACGCATATCGTTATGTCCTTGCCACATGGCGCAGAGCAAAGAACAACAAAAGAAAAACTCAATGAAGTCGATGACGAAATAAATTAGAGATCAATATCAGCTTGGTTGAGGGACGGATGCACGCTCTCCATTGTTGGTATTTCACATGACCGAAAAAGATTATAACTTCAGAGTCAATGAAGTTTTTGGATGGCTGTAAGAGTCACAACACTAAACAGCCTGAGTTGGAGCTGCACGCCTTTTGTGGACAAGGACACTCACTTGTAAAGTCAAAGCAAGGGGGATTGTGGGAAGCGGTCGGAACTGTACATAAAGCTTTGGGAATGCCTTGGGTGCCTGTATGCAATAAAGGGCAGGGGCAAGGTTTGTTTTCCATTTCTTCTGTTTTCGTTTGTTTCCAAGAATAATAAACACTATTGAAAGGGAATTGATTGATTCTCCAATTGATTCTCCAATGGATGCATCAATTCTACTGAGTGCTAAATAGCTCGGTGGTCATATCAAATATGGCCAGTGTGCTGAACAACTGGATTGGGTTTTCTATTATGGTAGAATAAGCTAGTAGACTGGCACTTCTTTTTTTAATGTTTGTTTTTGTAATGTTTTGTTTTAAATATTGTTTTATTCTCAAACAAGCTGTAGCATAGGAGGAAATATTTTGTTAAATAAGATATAGCTTATTAATTTTTGTTTCTCTAATTTCACTTCACTGAATGAACACATTCTTTTGTTTTCTTAAGTTTGGTAACCAGTGCATCTTCAATATGTGAAATGTTAACACAAAATAAATTATTGATATGTTTTTTACAAAGAACAACTAACAAAACATCAATTTGGCATTCTCTGGAAAAAAGTAAATTATGCTTGCTTAGAAATTTGATGTAGTATGTGAAGATCAAAAGGAGTGTGTGTGTGTGTGTCTATGTGTACATGTAAACACATGTACTCTTTCTCTGCGTGTCTGGATGCCTGAATGAGCAAAGGGGAGTTGCTGTATTTTGTACAATGTAAATGCTTTCATACATATGACTATATATGAGGATGTCTGTAAAGACGTTTTTTGTGCATTTTTTTTTCACATTCTGTTGCTGACACTCCAGGCTGTTTGTTTTCTATATTTCATGTATGAGATGTTAATCATAAGTTAAAGCATTGCGCCTCTTGTTCCTGCGGAGGTGGAACTGACACTATTTATAGTCAAAGCTTGGTTTATAAAAGGGCATTTTCACAGCTATATTTTATTATTATTGATCGATGAATGCTAACCCAGCAATGCTTTTCAGTTCAGCTACTGTACATGCACGAGATGAGAGCTCAATCTGTATATAGGAGCAACAGCCTTCTGCAGCCCATTTAATGACCCTGCAGAGGATCGTGTAAATGTATCTGTATATTGTATAGCTAACACTGTTTTAAAAAAAGCCTTATAGTTGTTTAAAAAAAGTGCAGCAGCTAAGTACACACCAACCATGAGGTTTGTTTGGGGACAGAGCTCCACAATGTGACCGACCGCCTGTGGCTTATGACCTTTGCCAGCTGCTCCAACATCAAGTTTCCAGAGAAACATGAATCCAGACTGAAAATAACTGATAACTAAATAATGAGACAGTATTAAATACAATAGACTGCAAACAGTCATATATAATGGGGAAAATTCAATTCAGAAGTTGTCTTGATCTTAACTAAGCCTCTATTGGCCCTGTTGGTCATCTGATTGGTCCATTTTTCAGCTCTGTCCCCTGCGATGTGAGGCTCTATGCCCTTCTATGCAACTTACCAGGTGTACTGTTAGACCTGTCATGTAGACTGTAATCACTGCCTTTTAGACACTGTGAATTTTTTGGTACCCTATATTTTTGTATATTGTACATTATAAAGGATAATAAACCTTGATGCCAACACAACAGTATGGTCAGTGGGCTGTCAGAATTAGTTTTGGGGAGGATTTGAGATTTCTTTTTAAGGCTGAGCTTCATGATATTTTTAAATTGGAAGTGCCAATAGAGTCTGACCTGTCTCCACATCTTTAGCAGTTATTTTCAAAGAGAGACATGTTCATTAATAGATTCTTGGGGGAAATCAATAATGTTTTTCTTTGACCAACAGATTTGCTGGATGAAAATGCACTGTTCACTCAAGAAAACTTGGTGTATGTCGAGACAACTTTAACAGGGATTTTTTCCTACAGTCTGCTGGTTCTTGAAATTCAAAAAAAAGCTTTAAAAATAAATAAATCGGTAAGCCTAAGGCACCCTGCGCACTGCCTGCGTGGCGTGAGCGTGTCAGCTGTGTGGCATTTATTTTGGCTCCCATGTTAACAGGTTAGAGCTTGCACACTGCCTGCATGACACGCACGTCTAGAAAATGCGTGCATGCTAGAAATAGAACTCCACGCGACACGCATGTGTTGGAAGTGTTTCCAGGCAAAATAGAACACAACAAGATGTTTGTCATTTTGACACAAATACATTTAATAAATTACATTTTGATGTTTGAAAGTCTCTAGGTTTTGACATAAATGCAGATATAAAATGTAAAAATATTCTGTAGCCTATTTTACCATCAATACTGCCGACGTTGTCTTTGCTGTAATCAAATCGGTATATATTTAACATGAAGTATACTACTAGTCTGGCGATCACCAGACCAAGCTCTATCTTTTAAGATTGAACAATAGTCTGGGGAGTCTGCTCTGTATTTTCTCTGCACAAGAGGCGTGATCAACGGGCATAGTTCAAATGACTCTGTACGCAATTGGTTAGTCCTTCAACCAATCAGACTAACGATCCGGGTGACGTAGCAGCGACAGCAGCATCAATGGGTTGCTCACGCCACACAGGCAGTGTGCAGGAGCCCTAAAACTCGCCAATCTTACGAAAACTGGAGCCAATCACCTGTATGTGTGCTTGGTTGTCATCCAGCCCAATTCACACACTTTGGAAAACAGAAGTCACAAGTGGGACTACATTGTGGAAAGTGTCTCAGGTAATAACAATTTTATCAACAATCCTGAAGAGATCAAAACCAACTATTCATATATATTGCAAAATGTGAAATCTGTGTAGTGCTGGAGTGTTATAGCGTATGCCTTTGTGCCACAGAAATCCAGTTTCTGACAGTACTCTGCCCAACACTAAGATACTCTCCACGCATAAACAAAAATGCAGAGTTGTTTCAGATACTTAGTGTAAACGCACTCAGAAGTGAGCATGTTCAATGATGCTTTGGTGGATTAATGAACTAAGAAGAATAAACTACACTGGCCACGATCATCACAATAAAGTAATACGTGACAACAGGATGGCACCATGTGTTTTTAGGATTTTTTGGATGACATGAGTTCTGTGTAAGAAACATTACATGTATATCAGACTGTGGATTCACAGACTATACTAAATTCATTGCTGGTTTTAGTCTCTTCACAGGATTTGTTGATAACAAAAAGCCTGGGTGCATGGGGGTAAAGCTCTGTCCCTCCACCATTAAGATTCTGGGATTGGTTTCCAGTAATGATACCTTCGGCTTGGTTGTGTGTTCCAACAAACACAGTTGGCCAGGTTTGCAAGTAGGAAGCCGGTGTGGGACTTTGTGTTGCTACACATACTGGTTGGTATGAAATAGGTGGTGTAGTGTGAATCACATGTTCGACTCTCCAAAGCTCATCAGTGGCAGTGATGCGACATGGACTGCGGTGCAGAGGGAACTGGACAATCCAACAGGAAAATCTGCAAAAGGTAAATAGAGTAGGACAACATTAACACCAGTCTTATCATTTAGCCACCCTGCCCTATAACTGTGTATATCCTATACTACAAAACGGTTCAGTAAAGCCACACTTTGATTAGGAGATGCATCACAGAAGTGCATCCTCTCCCTTCATCCTCTAAACAAATGATTGCAGCGTTGGAATCCTTCGCTGTATGAGAAGAGAGATGGATGGGACAACCAAGCCAAGTAGTCAGGGTGTGTCCAGCACACTGCCCGTGGATCACTGCTGGTGCCAGTGGCCTAGACACCAGTACTTTATCATCACACCACAATGATTCTGCTGCTGTGCAGAAAATCAAGATCAAAGCTGGAGAACAGCTACTGTCACACATGACAGGAAAAGACACTAATTCAAATCTGATAAAACATTGTGTGTACATTCAGTCTGTAGCCCTCGAATAAATGACTGAGGATTTTGCACTGGAGCAACTAAATCATTGGTTGTCAGAAGGGAGAGCAGCCCACTCTTCATCCCCTAAAATACATACACATACCCGCCCATGATTTTACATGTCCCTATTGTATATGTCCTTCTCATTTGGTTCAATGCAGCCCTAGCTGTACCTCTCAATTAAAGAGAGCAGCCTCTCCGCGGTTTTATTAATGGTCGCAGTGAAAGCATTAATCAGTTGGTATTCTGCTGACAGACAGATGCAGGGATCGGCACTCTGGCAGGCAGCCAAGAGGAAGTCGCCAGGAGGAAGCTGTAGGCTGAAGGAGGCCACTCAGATAGGATGGTGAAGAGTCAGGAAGGAGACGAAAAAAAGAGTGGGAAGGACGCATGCTCTGCTTCATAATTCTGCCTCTGTTTGACAGTGAGGAATGAGAACAACACTGAAGAAAATGGAGGAAAACACCAGCTTCAGCTTTGTGATGATCACTGATATTAATGAGGAGTTTTGTTAAAACAGTTACCAGCTCTGTGAAAAATGAGTCAGCACTGCACTGAGAGCCACATTAATCATGAATTATCTTGGAAATTGTTGGCTACCTGAAAGCCATTGTTTACAAATGTGTTAACATTTAAGAGGATGGAAGAAATAACCCCTTATCAAATCAAGTGATAAATATTAGACATTTTTGGCCCTTTTAAAAGAAATGGTGGTGGCAGGTTTTACCAAGGCATACTTTATAATAGGTGTATTAATTGTACCTATAAGCCTTTTGCATGTTTAATGATTATTTATACTCATTCAATTAGTTATAAGCCATTCATGACAACTTTTGGTTTGCCAAGTTACAGAAAATCTTTGGTTGTGGTTGGCACACATCCTCTACCATAACCTTGTTTGTCTAGCTGCAAAAATGACACCTGCCAAACATCGATCTGTAATCAAGTAGCCTATATTACATGACTACTCTGTCTTTGAAAACCGTAAGGAACTACGGCAAGCCATTTTAACATTTAATAACTAGATTGGATATTTATTGCAAATATCCATAATTTGACTCTTTCAGATTCACATTTCAGATATCCACAACGTCATTCTTACTAGTACAAATGTCACGTTTCCCATTCATGTGTATGGGACTTTCAATTTTAGATATCCACAACGCCATTCATCCTATCCAGAATGAACATTCCAGATATCTGCAAAATAATTCTTACTAGGCAGAACTCCCATTTTAGATTTCTACAATACAATTGTTACAATTGTTACTAATCCCTAGCTGGATTCCAGGTTGATGAGAGCGATGAGACTGAACCATACACTAAAAACAGAAAGGAGGCCGTAGAGCTGCAGAGTTGGTGATAATTGAGTTTTGAACAACCCCTTACACATTACATGTAGTCATTTGATTCAATGTTAAAATAAAACAATTATTAATGTAATTTCAAACATAACTACAGACTAATGTAGCTCAGCGTAAATTCAGACAGGGAGATGTGTGGGAAGTAGCTTACGTCACGTAACCAATCACAATCGGGCACGTTTGTTCAAGCGAATCACAGCACAACAACCATGTTTTATATCTGTTCTCTCTCCTGCTTCTGTCAGTTGTTTTTTCAGACGAGCGTGCGAGACGAGAGTGCGTATGGACACGTTCATTCAGAATGCGACCCGCCTCCTCCCCTTCCCCCTCCAGGCATCTGTAACCACGGGGTTCTCGGACTTCTTCCAGCTGACGGACCCCCTTTTGGTTTTCGTCGGTCTTCAGGTTTTAGTCGCCACCACCAGTGTCTAGACTCCATCGGGGCATATACTAGGTTTTTCTAAAAAATCTAGAAATATATATATACACACATTTTTTCCGATGGAGTCTAATCTCCAAAAGTTGATGGAAACCTTTGTTACTTGGCATGTGTATTTTCAAATAAATATTTGCATATCTGCAAACAAGTCTCTCCTGATTGAAATACTGTTGTGCAAAAATATGACTATATACACATATCGTGTTACAGTTATTGTATTGAACTGGAGGCTATACACAAGCCGAATGGACTTTTCAAACTTTGCAACCCAAAAGTTGGGCTTTCATTACTGATCTAAAGTATTAACCATTAATGAAGTATTTACAATTTACAAAACCCGTCAGTATCCCTTATGACACAGAACTCTACTTGGGGTAGACGTTTGACGGCCGTTGTTGGTCTGAGAAACCTCAAACACTACAGGCAGCATTGATCACAGTTGCGAAATATGACAAGCTGATGTTTATTCCATGTTGTCTTGTTTACAGAGCGAGCAGTCGGCTGTTTTTGATGTGTTTTGTGCAGCGTACCAGGACATGGCCAGCAGACAGACGTGTGTGTTCTCGCATGCAACGGGATGGGCAGATCACACAGCGTCTGAAGTTGCGGCCAGAAAATGCTCTCATGGTCTGCAGGGATTGAGACTTTGTCGCCTCTGCCATCACAGCTCTCCATCCTCCTCTATGGGAAAACAGGGTAATTGTTTGATATGATTCATCAGCTTAACACGGGCCTAAGCACTGGCCAGTTCGTCTGTGTGTGCACTGGGCAAGGCCTGCCTAGGAGGAACATCAGAGGGAATTGGTTTTATTGGAAATGTAATCAAAGGAGTCAAAGAGCTAACAAAGTGCAATCTGTTGTACAACAAAATCAAGTGGTCTGTTCAGGTCTGTCCCTCTAATCTGTCTGATACGGTTTCATTCACTGACCAACAAAACACACAGACGCGACACCTCACTTCTCTAACATATCACTTTAGCCTAGGTCACACACTCAATAATAATGTATGAAAAGATGAAACTGTATGAACTGCACTAACTTTGTTTACTCCAGCGGACATCTTTCCTGCTGTAGTTATGACTATATGGGTGGCGTCAGACATATGCCAGCATGTTGGTATTTTTTTAATACGCTACAACAATGCGGTGAAGCATACAGGAAGCAACAGAAAAGAGAGAGACTGAATATAGCGCAAAATTCATAACAGGCGTTATGTGCCTAGTGTCAACCCTTTCAGAAAAGCATGAATCTAAGAGTGTCTGTCAGGCGTGTCATTTACATGTTTTGCAGCTGTACATGTTTAAACAGGAAAGGAAAGCCTGTTTTTGCATTTTACAACATGACATCATGAATTCGCGTAAACATACACGCCACTTTCTAAAGCCAAGTGGCGTGTTATCTGTTACGCATTTTGAGCGGCGTATACAGCGGGCGGGTTGGGTTTAGGAAAAGAAGAACCGGTTGGGTTTAGTAAAAGAAGAAAGCGATGATTGAGTTCAGGAAATGTGACAGGCAGGTTGAGTTTAGCAAAAGAAGAACAGGGTTGGCTTTAGTAAAAGAAGAAAGCGAGTTTAGGAACTGTGACGCGCGGGACACGAAGGAAATCAGTCTGCATTTTATTTTGATCACAGTCTGTTTTAATAAAAGTGCTTGTGAAATCTCACATGGCTTTGACTTACAATTGTACATTTAGCCCACTAGAAAATACCAACATATATCATGTATCCCCATTCAGCCTAAAAATACTGAGATAAGATTTTTGGTCCATATCGCCCAGATCTACCCGTGTGTAGAACTTGCACCCGGTGTGGCGCAGCGTTGAAGACCGACGCGGTTGTCAATTTCCCATCCAGCGCCCGCGTCGTTTAAATAGCAAATGCACCTGCGCCCATCTTTGCGCCCATGGGCATTGCTGGTCTTACAGGGTACTAATAGCAACGCAAAATAAGACAATTTCCTAGGCATATATTGATTTGGGACTATATTGGGTGGAAGTAACCAGCCGAAGCACTGCTACTTATTGGCGCAGAGATATCATGCATCAACTCTGAGTACAGGTCTAATATGGGTTGATCTATCCCGTGAAATAACCATGCGTCATGTTTACAGTAATCACTTACTCTGTGGTGTGCGTGCGTTTATTTTTTTTGTTTTTTTTCCAGAAAGTAGGTGAAGGGTCGTGGCCCGGGCGATCTACCTGTAGCTAGTTGCAGCTAGCAGCTGTAGCTAGTTGATTCAGCTAAGAACTGCTGCAGTATTTAGACCCGGGCGGAACTCATCTTTGGCGCCAGATCCTTACAGCTACCAATGTGGTAACTTGTCTCCCAGTGCGATAGCTACCTTGTTTGTTCAAGTCAATCCTGTATTTCCTCGTGCTTCGCCCACTGTGTTTGCGTGTGATTCTCTGTGTTTTGGGTCAGAGCCTCGGCCGTAACAGCTGCGTGATCTCTGCGCCAAGTAGCAGTGCTTCGGCTGGCTGCTTCCACCCAATATAGTCCCAAATCAATATATGCCTAGGAAATCGTCTAGTCTTATTTTGCGTTGCTATTTGTACTTGTTGTGAATATGCAGGCCACAATAAGTAATTAGGTTGTTTTGTTGTTGTTGGCTCACTTTTACTCGCGACATGCTAACGGCAACAAAGGATTCCATTCACTACGCTAAGCTAAGCTAACGGCGGCTCTGCCGGACTGAGACAATGCATGCACTGAGACAAAAAATGCGTTTGCCCACCTATCTACATCTAGAGGAGACTGTGATAAGCCCCATTTCAACAAACGGTGGCGTATTCCTTTAACAGCGAATTAGTAAAATGCGCCTAGGCTCGTGCACAGCACGCCACACTATGCTTGTTACACACACAGGGACGCGTAGCAGCACACACACACGCAAAATATTACAAATAAAATATTACGGTGCAAATCCTCCATCATAAAAGCAATGCACCAAGGTACAAATGCGGCTGGCTTTTAAAGGGAATGGGAGATGACACTCTGATTGGTTTATTGCATGTTACGCCCAAAACACACCTATGATTAATTAAGTACACTAAGTACAACCCTTTCCAACCATGCGGCCAGCTCATGGACCCTTTTTTCCACCGTCAAACTAGCAAAAGTGGATTTTGACACGCCCTAAACGCGCATGTGCCGCACAATGCAGACTGAAACTAATGTGCTTGGTACTGTAAAGTCAGTACAATGCACTGGAAAAAAACTGCAGCGTTCATGTATTCATGTGGACACAGCTTTACACTGGTCCAAGAGTAAAACTAAGACTGCCTCAACTTTGTAAACCGGACTAACAGGTCTTTGTGAAACCAGCCCTGAGAGGTCATAAGGTCATGTAGTTGAAAGAGAAGTTGGGATGCTCTCCTTGTATTAGGACAGGATGGGTTAATGGTGGCACGCGTTAACCCCGGCTGACAGAGAGAGATGAGAGGGAGAGATGGAGCCAGCGGTGATGGAGAGTCCTCTCCTCTCCAGGTGACGGAGGTTGTAAAGGCTGGCAGTTGCACTGAGTGGAAGCAGTATTGATGACCGTGTCATAAATAAAACTGCTGATGGCACGGAAATACTGATGGGGACACATACCTTTAAGTGTGAAGCAAGGCAACATAACCTCAATGCTCCTTCTGCATCTTACGGACGTCAGAATCACGTCAAGGAGCAGACCAACTACCTTTTATTTTCACACTTACAGTATACATTAAGTTTACACTCTGCCGGCTCAAATATAACATAAGGCTTAGTGTTCACTTTATGCAGTCTGACATTTTGCTTCAAAAACAAATTGTAGCCTTTAGTAAATTCTACTTGATTTATATTACAACCCAATGCAATGGCAGGTTGTGCTGATATGGACCCCGCCCCTCTCCTTGTGGCAAGGTTAATGCATCCAACACACACCGAAAGAAGCCATTTATTCTCACATTTGCTTTACAGATCTTAGGTGGTAACAAGTTGTTCAATGTGAATCATTTATACAGCCTGGGGCTTTGGTTTGAGTTGATACCCATATGTAGGCTTGCATCTGAAGCATGGGAAGAGCAAAAAAAAAAGAGAACATGGGTATTAAAGTTCCAAAAAATGAGGAAAGTGACAAA
>CM042434.1:23550591-23725591 GCA_023631565.1 Gymnocephalus cernua | reverse complement strand
ATTACAAATGGAGTGTTGTCCTTTGAATTATGTGTGTAGGATTGGACAACAATGTTTTTTGTTTGTGTGTTTATATTACAGTATATCACAGTTTTTCTCCATTGGTCTGGCTCATTTCTTGAAACAGAAATTACATTCTCAAAACTCTAAGATCATTTGGCAAAACAGTCTTACAGTTCAGCACAACACTATAGCTCACTTGCAAAAGCTCATATCTCTCCAAAAACTGTTCACTCATGTGTCAAAACTACATTTCTTTCTCATTTAAATAGTCAGTGCCCCCAAAATGCTTCGTCCCTTTGGCATTGTGTAAGCACTGCAAGTCAAAATGTTTAGATGTTTTGTCACTATGGCAGAGGACCATTGAAATATCCCTCATGTCCACCTTTCAGTCTTCACCCAGTCCTTTATTGACAATGGTTACTATACTGTTTTGTATAGAATTCAAAGGACAACACTCCATTCATAATGTATACCTCATGTATTCCCTACAGAATGAGTTACCAATGTAATTGTGTTGTTTTACTTACAGTAACTTTACCACAATTCTATGCATCACTGCACAGTGACTGGAATACTACTGTAAACTGTATCATCAATACTGTAGAAAATAAACTATTCCATAGGCATTTGCCATAGTTTATTTTCTCCAATATTTTTCTTGTCATTTTTAGTATCATAACATCCCACTGAGGTAAGATATTACTGTAGGCCTAATGCACGCACACACACACATATAATTCCTGTAGACTGTAGACTGTAGAGCGAGGCACATTGCGCTGCACTCGGCGACCTGCCTCCGCCATGTGAAGCCATGGCCCCAATTTCATTCGGGACAGAATGGTGTCTTCGTGCTCCTCGGCCTCTTCCCCCTATTGCACCACCACACACCCTTACTCCTCCTGTTCTTCCTCTTCCTCGAGCAGGCAGTTGCCCTTGTTCATTTATTTGGCCAAGAGCCTCCATGTTCAGAAATTGTACTGGTCCTGCATGGTTAAGCTCTATACATGTTTGGCAACATTCACAATCATGGACAGCACCTGTCAGGTAACTAAACATACTGTTTGATTGGTCATCTGAGATGTGTGAAACTACTTCATTAGTCAAGTTCTAGTTTCACCTGACTGTCAATTGCTGTAATCAATTTATCAAATGTTCCAAGAGATTCATATATGGTATTCATGGTATTATGTTCTTGACTAATTTTGACAATTGAACAAACTGTTGTGCATATGATGACTTACACAATGAAATGACGCTGACAAGTTTTGGAGACAACAACCATTAGACTGAGAATCAGTTTAGATCTACAAGATCTATTCACTTGGAAATTCTACTAAATGTAGGCTACCTGTACTTAATCATTTGCAAATATGTACTGAGACATTGATACATGTACTAAGACGTTTGCAATTTGATGAAATGAATGAGAAATTCAATTCTGTTGTGGACAATTGCTAAGTGGTTTAGAGGTTTGTCCATGTTGTTTTGAGAATGTCATTTCTGTTTCAAGAAATAAGCCAAACCAAAGGAGAAAAACTGTAATAATAGTGATCAATAACATTGGATAGACAAACGATTATGGCTTCTTACATTAGGCGATTCTGTTAACACAGTGAAAACGCGAAAAGTTGTATTAAAAAATAAATACAAACACTCCACAAATAACTCAACTGGTCCAAACAACAGAACAGATCACATAGGAGGTGGTCAGGATTCAGGACCAGTCATTTTAGTGCCCTTTGTGCCAGTAAGAAGCTGGTCATGACCGCTGTGCCACTGGTCGCGACCAGTGTCTTTAGCGCCCCTAGTGGTTGTGACCACTGGTCCTGACCACACGGATCTTCATAATCATGAATAATAATAACAATAATAATCATAATACATCTGATATAGTGTATTTTATAGACAAAAGTTATGATCTCTGACATTTATCCAGCTAACAGTGCTGCCAAAACGACAGGAAAGGGGAAAAAATACTAAAGCTGCTTCACAGACCACAGGGACCACAGGGCAGACCACTGATGAGCTGGTCGCGACTAGTGTCTCTAGCGCCCCTAGTGGTTGTGACCACTGGTCCGTGCCAGACCACCGAATCGGCTACAACCCCCCCTCTCCCTGAGTGTGGTAAAGTTAAAGTTAGCTAGTAGTAGCCCATCAGAAGCCTACTATAGCCATTAATAAAAATAAAAAAAACACGTACGGCATATCTCGTCTTTAACTGTAACATATTAATACAGTTTAAATACAGCAAGTATACTCACCCAGGACATTGGAATTACTTTCCCACACGATTCGGTATTTTCCCTTCCCAGCTAACGGTAATCAATGACACAGCTGGCCTTAGCTAACGCCAATTTGCTAGCTAACTTCAACTAGCATCCATCGCTGATTTGCAGACATTGGCGTTTTCTATCATTTAAACTAGCTAAACTACAGACAAACAATTGTCAAACAAAGTTATCTTCTAAGATTTACAAGGCAGTAGCTACATTAATAAAGCTTTTAGCTTAACCACAATACATTACATTAGTTCACTTTGCCGAACTTAACGTTCTATTTTTCTCGCCATTTTCTCAGTCTACTGTTCTCTTAGTCCCACCCCCCTACAAAAGCGATAGGTCATAATTGTAATTACCGATTGGCTAACAGACAAGATTGACAGCTGGGTAATCAATGAAACAGAGGTATGAAATAAGAGGTTCACAAGTTCACAATGTTCACAACAGTGTGTGTAACACAGGGTCACTGATGTAGTATCCCGTGAAAATCCAAGCTAATTTATAGCGACAGCATTTTAATTTACAGTGACCATATCTTCATGATGATGAAGGACAATGTCTCTAAATGTAGCTTTTGTGTTTTTGGACTATAGTGCATAAGAATAAGCTAGGTTTTTCTGTAGACTGTACAATGAGATTTCTTTATTGCCAGGTTTATTATAATACAGGCAAATAATGTTGATACTTAAAATATAAAATATAAAGTTGGTATTCATTTAATGCAGTTTAATTAAAAATGGCTCAAAGTGGCTTTATTGACAAAAAGCCTTCTAGCACATGCAATGTCCTAAACTAACTGCAACAACTACGTAACTGAAGGGTGAACAATTTGAGTAGTTTCACATTACTGCTTATTTCATTATTAATTGCATGTGTGAAATAACTTGGCAATAGTTTTAATTAAATTTCGGCAACCAATGTGGGGATGATATCTGTGCTTTTTACTCTCATCTGACAAGATGATGTTATACACACAGTTCATTAATTCCTCCCCTTTGTGTAACACTTTGGTGTCCAGAGACGGGGGTCAAGACTTGCGGCAAAGTAAATTTCCTGTTAAAATTGTTTTTGTTAGCTTGGACACTCTCTGGATCCAAAGCTTAAGTAGTTTTTACAAAGACTTGGATTGTGTTCTGATTATATAAAGTTAATTAAGCTAAGGTGGTAACCACTGACTGTAAATATTAATGGACAAAGCATCCGGTGCTGCAAATGCGGAAGTGCCTTAAACCTGCATTTTATCTGAATTCCAGCAGGGGGCGACACGTGCAGTTGCAAAAGGAGATCGGTTTCTGTAGAAGTCTATGAGAAAGTGACCCACTTCTCACTTGATTTATTACCTCAGTAAACATTTCTATAATGAGTGTATGGTCTCAATCACCAGTTTTAAACGTACAATATGAAACTTTCTGCCGCTAGGGGTCTCTCAACCAAAACAATGGATTGTAAACATGGACTTTTGATGACGTTGGTAAGTTGCGTGGAATTATGGGAGTTGTACTTTTTAATGTTAAACACCTTTGCCGATTAGAATGCATCTGTTCACAGACACGTTTACCCATTCAAATGTATTCACTTTACATTTAGTAACGTTTATTCATATAACTAATAACATAGCTGCATTTCCTCCAACTTAATTACATTTTTCTTGATTTGATTTGTATTGGTAGCTGATCAGTTAGCTAGCTACCTAGCTAGTGAGCCAGCAAGCTAACATTAGCCAGCAGCTAAAAAACAGTGACTATCACAATATATTTCACATGTCACTGTCATCTTTTGGATGGTTTCAACACCGGGGTGGACGGGGTTTGTTGTAACGCTAGCTGGCTACTCAACGAGCCTGAGAGACAGGTGTGGGTGGGAGATTGCCGGGGGACGGCGAGCCGAGGACGGCCGATGGCCGATGTGCAGCAGCTGAGCTGCTCCAAGCTGCCCGAAACAATCTCCCTCTTCACTTTTCTTTAATCTTAACTATTCGTTTTGGTGCTTGTCGGGTTAATTTAGCTAACTGTAAAGACAGAGGGGTGAGAAATTCGGCAGGGAGGACATTTTTGGCACGAACACCGGTAGCTAGCGCTAACGGAGACTAGCTAGCTAGCATTAGCTATGGATGGCTGGTGTTGCGACTCTGATCTGGGTCTGGGTCTGATATGGTCTGTTTCCCGATGCTTCATTAAACTGCCATTAGCGTCGTAAGCACCCGGCACCGGAGTTAAGTGCTGAATAGTACTTATACTGTATGGATTGCTGTAATGGTGGCTGTGTGTTGGCTGGCTGTGGGCTAACGGTAACTGGCTATTGCTAGCTACATGTCCCGGCTGTTGTCAGCTGTTATCCCAGTCTTATCTACAACCCCAAATCAGAAAAAGTTGGGACAGTATGAAAAACACAAATAAAAAAAGAAAGTAGTGATTTCTAAATGTACTTTGACTTGTATTTAATTGCAGACAATGTGAACACAAAATATTTCATGTTTTGTCTGGTCAACTTAATTTCATTTGTAAATATACATCCTTTCCTGTCATTCAGACCTGCAACACATTCCAAAAAAGGTTGGGACAGGAGCAATTAAGGGCTAGTAATCAGGTAAATTGGTTAAATAATGATGTGATTTGAAACAGGTGATGTCAACAGGTGATTGTAATTATGATTTGGTACAAAAGCCGCATCCAAGAAAGGTCTAGTCCTTTACGAGCAAAGATGGGCCGAGGATCGCCAGTTTGCCAACAAATATGTGAGAAAATTATTGAAATGTTTAAAAACAATGTTCCTCAAAGAAAGATAAGAAGACATTTGCTTATTTCACCTTCAACAGTGCATAACATAATTAAAAGATTCAAGGAATGAGGAGGAATTTCAGTGCGTAAAGGACAAGGGCGCAAGCCTAAGCTGAACAACCGTGATCTCCGATCCCTCAGGCGGCACTGCATCAATAAGCAATATCACCACATGGGCTCAGGACTACTTTGGCAAACCTTTGTCAAGTACCACAATACGTAGTTACAGCCACAAATGCCAGTTAAAACTGTACTGTGCCAAAAGGAAGCCCTATGTTAACAGTGTCCAGAAGCGCCGTCGACTTCTCTGGGCTCGGAGGCATCTGGGATGGACCATCACACAGTGGAAACGTGTACTGTGGTCAGATGAATCAGTATTTCAGGTATTTTTGGGGAGAAATGGACGCCGTGTGCTCTGGACCAAAGAAGAAAAGGATCATCCAGACTGTTACCAGCAACAAGTCCAAAAGCCAGGGTCTTTCATGGTATGGGGTTGTGTCAGTGCCCTTGGCAAAGGTAACTTGCACTTCTGTGATGGCACCATTAATGCTAAAAAGTACATAGAGATTTTGGAGCACAATATGTTGCCTTCAAGAAGACATCTTTTCCAGGGACATCCATGCATATTTCAACAAGATAATGCAAAACCACATTCTGCACACATTACAAAGTCCTGGCTGCGGAGGAAGAGGATACGGGTACTTGACTGTGTTTATTTTTTTTAAAAACCCAATAAAAATCATGAGGAACACATTAAATTATGTGCTGTTGTATTGTCTGCAATGAAATACAAGTCAAAGTACATTTAGAAATCACTACTTTCTTTTTTTATTTGTGTTTTCCATACTGTCCCAACTTTTTCCGATTTGGGGTTGTATACAGCTAACGTTAACATTACTGGTAAACTCATTCGTGGGTTGGCCCAGCGCTGCTTTTATCCGTGGTGAAAACAATCATGCTACTAATAACTTTATGAGCGTGTTGAACGATGTGGTAACCCTATAATGTTATCCACCAACCATTAGCTAGCTAGCATTAACGTTAGCTACTTGTCAACCAACACATTGAAGTAACGTTAAACTGGATCGATATTGATATGTATCAATAAATAAGATCTCTGCTGTATTACTGTGTTGCAAAGTGGCATGTTATCGATCATAAAATTATGCTGTGTGGCAGAAAAAGCAGTATTATGGTTAGGAGTATTTTTTTCTGTGACATTGTATGATTTACAATTACGCTTAAACGTATCACCTGGGTGCTCGTGTTTTGAAGGAAGTTACGAGCAACTAGAGGGTGAAAGGTTATATGACGCCACTGACGGGCGACTAGGAAGGAAAGGAAACGTGCCTTGTCTGAAAATAAAATAACAGATTTCTCTGGGTTTGAAGTTTGGTGGAAACATTTGTGTAACTAAACAACTCAAAAAATATATATAACATAGGTATGGTCGTTTTTAGACATTTTACTGCAGAAATGTTACATATTGGACCTTTAAGTCTTCTGCAATACAGAATGTTGTTAATTTTTGGAATTATGGTCTTGTTGATTTCAAAATCGTCGATAAAGCGCGGGGGGGGGGGTGTTTTAGGGCGTGGCTATGATGTGATTGAAAGCGTGTAACGTAACGTGGCTCCTCCCTCACTCCTCCCTCTCGTCTAAAATCGTCACATCCGCAACCAGGATGGCTGCGCCCGTAACGGCAAACTCGACGACTCATAGCAGATCTCCGCAAACCAATGGGTGACGTCATACATGGTTGGCAACTGGTGGTAACGTTGAGCCTTCGTGGTGCTTCAATGCTGCTTCCACAGGCATACCGTCTAAATGGCCATTTAAAGGAAACATCACTCAGAAGTTTGCCCTAAAGCTAAAGCACCTACACTCACCTTTGATGAAGAGGAAGGGCAGGGGAAACAAATGATGTTTCAAGTGGGCAAAACAGCTGCATATCATGACAGAGGAGCTCAGAGGGGCCCACAGAGGGCCCAGACTCCTTTTGGAAAGCCCATCTACATTAGATGAGGATGGCGTCTGTAGGGGAGGTGAGCTGTGATTTAAATAGGCAGCCTGCCGGATCAAAGCCTGTCACGCTGTTCTTCTTGCTACAGCCTTTCCGCTTGCATGGTTATCATAATTGCTCTTGCTCAGAGGACATGCTGCTTCCGTCAGGGCCACGTCCTCCTGCATTAGAGCTGAGGAGCCTCAGCCAAGCAGAACCTGGCTTTGCAGGTAGAGCCTTTTTTCTTTCCCTCCTCAGAACATCTCAGGAAGTTTGACACAGTTAGTTTTAGGAATAACAAGAGGCTACTTCATCATGACAGCCTCATGGCTCATCAGCTTTAGTCAGCCTTGACCATCTAACATGTTTTCATTTACCTTTGTAGTCACATTTTACTTTCTCCTCTTAAAATTAAGCTCAACTCAGGATCTATCTACTGAATTTCAAACCTGCCACATTTAATTTAGCCACATCTTGTTGATCTTGGTGACTGTATGTAGTGATGTGGCTTGAGAAGTTTCAATGGATCCAGTGGTTCAATTCTTCAACAATAAAAACTTCTCACCATTGAAATCCATACTAACTGAATCCAAGCTGAGTGAAAACAGCTGTGATCTTCCACGAAGGGGCAAACTTCAAACTTTTTAAAGTCATCTTTTAAGCCCTGAGGAGATAGCCTACATGCTTGATATTCCGAAAACGTAGGGTGGAGACTCACTGAAGGGCTGTTTGGTCACATTGGCTGTTGGCAGGACATGACAAATACAACACTTAAAGAAATAATACATGGCAAGGTTTTCTTATATTTTATATGAATGCTGCATTTAAATCATTATCCAGTTTATAAAGTGTGTTGTCTTTTTGGTAATTTAGCAGGACGAGTAAGTAACCAGAGTCCACAGATTTGATGATTTGCAAGTCAAAATACATGAAGACATCTGTGATTTTTAGATGTCCAGGACACATATACTGCATCTGATGTTTAAAATGTGCATTTTGGTGTGAAACAGAGTCAACTAGTCATCAAAATACAGTCATTTAAGAAACTGTCGAAACACGATAATCCACCAAATCCAAATAGTTTCACCTTTCAACCATATTTAGCCAAGTTTTAACAAAAACGCCTGGACATCTTTTTACCTGCAAATTACCATTCTAACAAGTTCAAGTTTTTAAGATTATCACAGGAACTACAGGAATCTATATGACAAAGTTATTCTCCTTAAAAGGGCACTCTCTCTTTCTGCTTTTATGTGTATCGTGTGCAGGCACCTAACTGATGCTTTCATACAGAGCAACTTGCAATTAATGAGCATGAGTGAGTTTTATATGCTCCTTAAGACACACGACTGTCACACAATAACTGTCACAGCCCATAAACCTGTGACCAAAACGCTCTGTAAGCACTAAATCAGCTCGCTGTGTGCCCGCAGGCATGTGTGCCTTCCTTACATCTCCCATAAGTCGGTCTCTTGGTTTTTATTAATACTGGTGGAGCATTTTTTACATTAATAGGCCTATATGTTGTGTAGGCCTCCCACAGGAGTGGCCAAATGCCTCAAATTCACCAGTGATGAATTGGCAAATTAGTGACCAGCTGTCAAATGCCGGTAGCTTGGGCTTTTGCAGCCCATCGCTCCTAATCAGGAGCACCTAGCCCTTTTTAATATGTGGAAGATAAAGTAACTAGCACTGTGATAGCAGTGCTGCTAAATGAGCCATTTGAAAGCACGGCTCATTTTTCATAATCCTGAAAAAGTCAATTAAGGGACTTGCGGAGCTCAGGGGGGCCCAAGGAGACATTGAGGTGCAACGCTAGAAAAGAGACTTTTAGCCACAAGAGGAAGAAAAACAGGCAGTGTCTCAACGGAAACACACAACAGGGAAATGTAACAAGGCTGCATAGAACAGGAGAACACAAAATATAGGGTATAACAACGTCAGACGCAGTGACAGCGACACCAGTTTTCGTCAGCCAGCCAGCTGCATTCATAGCCTTGACACAAACAACAAAAGCCAAAATACCAAATTGCTTGTGGGTAAAAGAAAACTATTGTTTCAGTGTGTGGCTCCATCCTCTCCCCCAGAGAGTTACAATACCACGTCCCACCCTGAAAACAAACCAGAGGAAGACAATGGAATTGAACTCCTTCTGAAAAGCTGTTAATAAACAGTTAGTGCTGTGTCTGTGAACAGTGGGACATGTATGCATCATTACCTTATCTCTGTCTGACAAAAAACACACAGCCACCTCTTTTGCCCTGTGCTTGTCAGAGAAGGTTGAATGTATTTGCTTACACTGAGGCTGCGTAACAAGAAACGTGTTTTCTCTTTAATAATCCCTCTGTGTGAATAAAACACCTCCTCTGGTTGTAGTCATTTCCACATCAGATAAAAGTGGATTGAATCTTTTCAACTGTGGGTTAGTGCCTCCTGCAGCTTCTCGTTGTCTCTGACATGAATTTCAATCTTTAACAAGTGATGATTTGCTTTGGTCCACTTGAAGATCTGATTGGTTTATCCTGCGATTATACAAGGGAACCGCATTTGAATATGTTTGTCTTTGCAGCTTGTGGTTTTCGATGGAAAAGACGGAATAAATCAACAGATGGTATATACTGTAGCCTATATAGATTTAGTTGCAGAATGATGAGGTTGATTTATGAGTTTTGTTTTTGGTTATGACTTTAAATCCTCCAGGACAGACAAATGCCACAACCATTCGGAATTCATTATGAAGTCTAATTTAAAAACAATCGTTTTTATATAAACAGCGCCCATTGTTTGGCTGACAACCATTTGAAGCAACTCAACAACCTTTCCTTGGGACCATTTCTTGGATTTCCAACACCGCAAATAAACAAACACACCCATGACAAAAATGCATCAGTTAATAACCATACTCTGCTTACTGTTTTGGAAGGTTTGCATTATTAATTTATGTGCAGGATTAGCCTTTTCCTGTTATTTTATATATTATATTTCTGATATTTTGGTTTTATTGCAGTGCACAGAGAACACAGGGGACAGAGGCTGGAAGAGAAAATGAAAAAGCTGAAACTGTGTCAATAAACTGAAAAGCCAAAACAAAGCACGGTTCTTTTCACTGCAGGATTTGTGATGAATGCACGTGACAGCTCCTCTAAAACCAAACTGATCACTATAAACCAACAGTGGATTAATTTCATATCCCCAAAGGCCTGGTTTTGCAAATGCCATGCAATAATTTGAGGCACACCCAACCAAAAACCATCCCTCCTCATCTTTTTGCAGGGCCAGATTCATTTCTACCAGTTCTGTTTCATGTCATTTGTGAATTTGAGTCCTGACAAAAGTCTTGGCTTAGGTCAGGAGTTCCTGCCATCTTAAATGGCACCAGTTCAAAGGATCACAAACAGAATAATTTTGTAGATGAAGTGAAATTAATCTCAGTATATTTTTGTTCACACACACAGCCACTGATGCTAATTGGAAAAAGACTGAAGACTTTAACAGTCTGTTGCATGCAGGCCCGCCCTAGAGACTTTTGTTTCTCGCCAGCAACAGAGCATGAGCTCATTTCCAGCTAGGACACCAAGGGGAGGGGACTATGCAGGCATTTAATGGACGGTTAAATAACAGTGACATCATGCCTACAGGTCATGCATGTTCATCCTGTTTTGTATTAAAAAAAGAGGAAAGTAGGAAACCATTTCCAAGAATGCAGGTGTCCCCTGAGAGCACTCCTGCATTGGGATGATGTGCGAGAACATTACTGTGCTGCCAAAATAACACAGCAAATGAGTTCAGGCCCCACCAGAGTGTGATGTAATCGGGTCCTTAAGGAACACTCTGTGGTCCAAATGTAAACAAAAAAAATACACAACTCAAGAATGGAACCTTCCATCGATCTAAAATGAACTGACAGCTCTAAAATGAGACAGACCGACATAAAATGATTTACCACTGCACTAAGTTATTCATGTTAACTCATAAGTTAACTCGTGTTTGTTTATATACTGTAGTAGTAGTAGTAGTAGTAGTAGTAGTATTAACAGACCAATGTTTTCAATAATATTCAGTTAAATAAACACAACAAAATTATAAAAGTAAACCAAGATTTCAGTCACACTACTCTTTTTTTCTTTTAGGTAGAAAGTTCACCTGCAGGCAAAGATCAGGCAAACGTTCATAACGAGCCAGGCAGGCAGATTAAACAGGCAAACTTATCCAAAGGGGTCAGACAAAGGTCCGATGGGCAGGCAGGACATCAAGCAGAACAGAAGGCTGGAAAGCTAAGGCAGAAGCACAATAGGCAAATACTGCATGGTTGATGGAGAAAGTGGGAAAAGGGGTGGAGGCAGGGAAGGTTAGGTGATGGGGAATGGCGGGAAAAGGGGGTTAGGCTGCATGGCAGGATCTGAAATGACAGGAGTTAATATGTGGCAGGGAAAACAAAGTAGACATGAGATTGTGCAACTAAAAGTTAGCTGGCATTGTGAAAGAAGAGTTTTGAACAAGGAGCACAGCTGTGATAATGAAAGCAAAATAGTACAGTAATTGCACTCTGTGTACGTTTTTGGACACTGAAACATCTTCTATTGTGTCGGCTCTGTACTAAAAAAAAAAAAACACCACAAATGAACTCAACAGCAATCTGGGATGTTCAGTGCACCCCAAACAGCTGCAATTTAATAACCTTCATAACCTTATTACCACCAGGAGAACAACAACAGTCTTAATCTTAACATGTTTATTTTAATAAGGTGCTGGAGTTTTCTTTTTCCTTTCCACAAAACAAGGATGTTTATAACCCAAAGCTCGGGAAACCACAGAGTGTGTGCTGCAGGACAGAAGAACATGACCTTTAACAATATATACAGATAAAATAGTCACAGTGTGGAAGAGAGGGAGGCTGAATGCACAGCACTGGGCAATTAAGGCAACATGTCAAAAGGTAAAAGACAACCTTTTCTGTACAAGGAGAGTAAAAAACAAACAAAAAAAAACAAGCACCACGAAACACATGAGAGAGGCTTCTCGAATCCCGGAGGAAAATACATTAAAACACGTCTTATAGCTACTGTGCAAGACAAAGACACTAAGAGAAGTCATGGTAAAACTTTGTCCGTAAGTGACAGATGTTCTTCATTTACACTGATGTGTTTCTTGTGGTTGTGTCCCTCCAGATCTTGTGCTGAGTTTTTGTCACAGCTCCAGTTTAATCAGTCAAGGAATCCAAGAAAATGGCAACTTTCTTTTCCCTTTGGGTTTTTCGTCAGTTGACTCTCAGTTGAGACACCTGCTGATGCTTTGGAGGAGGAGCATCTTGGAATTACAGCGCAGCGTAATCCTCATGTCTGTATGATAAAATAGTCTCCCTCAGTGTGCCTCAGCTATGGCTGAAGTCGGCACCAAACACCCTGTTTCAGTGAAACTGGGTGTCAAATGTGTTAGTGTTGAGCCATTTTCAATAATTACTGGCAGGCTACTGAGGCAAACACGTTAAAAACCTGTAAAAAGCTAATTAACATAATGGGGTTAGATTAAAAAGCAGAAATTGACACAATTACCCATTAACAGTCTGAATAACTTCTGAAATGTGAAGGTGTAACAGTTCAGATGACTCAGCTTCTTCCACGTTGGGGGGGGGGGGAAGCGCAGGTTTCTCCAATTCCAGCCCATGTGTCTGGCCGCCATTCAGTCGTAGATCATTTTTGCATAATATTCGTCTTGAGAGGGCGATAAAACATAATATAAGTACCTGCCTCTCAACGACAGTATCACAGGTCACTTAGCGGCATCAGGACAGTTAAGCTTCCCCAGCGAGTCCCATCCTGCAGTTTGGAGCAGCACTAAAACACCAGGTCCCCCGTTTAGCCCCGACTCAGCACAGCCAGGCCTGCTGATTGGCTGATGAAGCTTATGACCCTTTCCTTCCACGTTAGGGGCAGACAGTTGATGCTGAACTGGACTCAGAAGCTTTGAGTCAGTGTCCAGTTACTTGACAGACGATCAAGGAAGGTGAACAGAGTGGCCACAAGGGGGGGGGGGGGACAACTTTACATTGTACATTATCTGTAAACAGCAACTACTAACAGTCCGTCATGCTGTGCCTGGTTAAGAAAATTAAACCGTTCACATATGTTTGTTTACATACAAACAAATAGACTGACAAATAAAAACAGTTAACGATGTGATAAACAGTCGTATGGCATTGAGTCGATCACATACAAAGAGTAAACATTGGTGTAGAATTGCTTCGTGGCTCTCGTCTGCAGCCATACAACAGCAATCCATCACCACTGTTACCAATATATACATTTACATCCTTAAGTATTACGTTATAAAAGAGTATGGGCTTTCCACTTTCCCTTTGTCTCCTCTTTTCTCCTTTTCTTTGTGCAAGCATAATTATTCAGTTCTTCATTGTTAAGTTGTTGTGGGGATTTGTTGTCCTCAGCAATGTCACACAGAGACAAAGACGTCCAGGTAGAGGCGGTCGTAAGACTCCCTGAAGAAGAGGATGAGGACGAGGCTGAAGAGACAGGAGCCGGTTAGACACCAGTTTATCCACGATAGATCTGGATGAAGGAGGGGGAGAGAGAGAGAGAGAGAGAGAGAGAGAGAGAGAGAGAGAGAGAGAGAGAGAGAGAGGAGAGAGAGAGAGAGAGAGAGAGAGAGAGAGAGAGAGAGAGAGAGATGTTTGGGTTAGATTGTGAAACATTGGGTGGGTGGGTGGATGATTCATTGTCACCTGCTCAAAGACTCAACATTTCTCTCTTTTGACCTTCCACTTTGGATACATTATCTATTAACTGTGTATTTGTTTCCCTTTTTTCTCATCTTTTCCACCTTTGTCTTCCTCAAATTGTCTATTTCCTTACAAATATAAATATACAATAGATGGCCAAAAGAATATGGACACCTCCTTTCTAGTCATCCTCTTACGGCTGTGAGATTATGCCTTTTCCTACAATTCCTACAATCAAATTGCTTTTTTTATATTCTCAGTTCGATGATTCTATTCTCCTTGCTCACACACAGAAGGCCATTGCAGTTTCCTCTCTGTTAGCTAGATGCTCAATTCTATTTAAATGAAAGGATGTGACCGATCCATCACAAAACCAAGGGATCAAAGATGCGACAATCACATGTGAAAATCAGATGCACCCTCAACGGCTCAATTATGAGATTTTACAAAACATGGGAGTGCAATCATTGTGGATGCATGCATGTACTATCACTTAGAAGAAGAGGTTATACTGGCTCTGTTCTGAACAAGAACCAGAGTTGAACCCTGCCTAAGTACTAGGCAACAGACCGCAACATTGACCATGTGTTCCTTCATAATGAAATACGAGTCATCTACTTACATCCAGAAACCCTAATGAGTTAGTATGAAGTGACATTGAATAATTTATGAGTATGATATAGGACTAATGGCTAATCAATAGGAATTCCTGACATCCCATATATGAAATAAGAACAGCCTCCTGAGCTGCCTTTCATAATGATTCTGAATAAGTCAATGATATTGGCAGCGTTCCCCATTATCATTGACCTAAACTTGAACCTAAACATGGTGCAGAATGAGGTGTTCTATATTCTCAGCTCTGTTTAAGCTACATTAACCACAGGAGAGGCGCTCTGGCTGTCTGCAATAACGCTGAATCTGGAGGGCAGATGGGAAGTACAATGTGTCTCACCTCACAACAGCTCCACTTTGATTCCAATCACCCAGCTTTTTACAATATCGTCAATTAGCTGCCCTGGCCTGAAAAGAGTACCTGATCAATACGTGAAGAGACTGGTGCTTGGACAGCACGTCGCTGCCTCTTTGTGATAAAACATGAGCTTTGGCAAAAATCTTTGTGTGCTCAATCCTTCGCCGCTTGCACGTGGAGAAAGAATGATGGGTAAGAGATGGTTGGGGGGGGGGGGGGGGGGGAGGGTGAGGGATTGGGTGAGGGTGTTTGCAGCGAGATGTTAAGACTCCTGAAGCAGCCTCATTAATCACAAGTGTATGAGCTGGACAGCAGGAGACCCGGTGTGGAGGCGGGTTAATGGAGTTGTGTTTATCTGACCTGCCGTCTTCTCCGTGTGCGCCTGTTAAAGTCTTGTCCATTTAAAGTTGGAGACACACAGTCTGTGTGTGTCTGTGTTTGGGTGCGCAGCCTTAAATGAATGCTAATGGGGAGCTTGGTAATTGTAGTAATTCAATCAGGTGATGTGATAAAAATAGGCAAGCAGCTCAATTGCTCCTCTCTGATCTCTAAGGACACTACTGAAGCCAAGTTTGGAGGGAACAGTTAAAAGTTTGTCTGAACAGTACGCAGACAAGAGGGGAACTGAGGAGGAGGAAGAAAGAGGATGAAGGAAAAAGATAAGAGCAAATGAGATAAAAGGAAGGAAAGACGAGAGAAGTCACTGGTTCCTGGAGGCTCATCAGTTAAGCAGTTTGCTTTAAGGTTGATAATCAGATTTTAATGATCATTGTTTAAAGTACAGACATAGTTGAGTTGAGAGTTGTGTTGCACAACTAATAACTTACTATAATAGAGTGGGCAGCCACACATTCATATTGGAAACTAGGAGCACTAAAGGTGACTGGACAACTGAAGCTTAGACTAATAAAATCACTAGAATCCTTTAAATCCTTTCACATTATTTTCCTTAACTTCTTTACTTTTGATCAATTATTTTTATCTGTCATGCGATGATGATTAGGCTACTGATTTAATACTGATTGTTGAAGCACTTTGCAGAGTTATCTACATGGCTGGTAATTAAGTTGCTGAAGAGGAAGCGGGTAAGGAGTTAGTAGACTCTTATCTTTTACTGAAGTTTCTTCATTCTGTCTTTTGTCCTTCCTTTCCTTCCATCTTACCTATTTTTGTTTTTAAGATAATCTGTTGGGCATTTTTAGGCCTTTATGTGACAGCACAGCTTAAGACAGAATCAAACCCGCGGCTGCTGCGGTCGCTATGGTCAACCAGGTGAGCTACCCAGGCGCCCCATCTTAACTATTTCTTGCATAGTGGTCCTGATGGTGGTGCTATGGCAACGACAACACATTTTGATGAATGAATGAACAGCTTTGTAGTTTCATATGTTGTAGTCAACTATCAATCTGTAACTAAAACTTCCAAACTTCTGTAGGTTATTGCAGTTGATAGGATGGTGTCTGTTGCTGTACATCAAAAAATGCAAACAATTAGGTAGTATTCAGATAGTAATAAAATAGTAAAGGATATAATTATGAAGATAGAACAAGGTAGGAGTTTGCGATGATGGCAGAGAACGCCAGTAACTATACAGGATTCATTGTGACGAAATGATCACATTCAGAAGACGTCAGCGCAAACGTGGGACAGTTCATCATATTAACAGCCTATTACTGTAGCTGCCACCGTCAGCACATTGGTGCCTCAGATAAAGACAGAGACATGGGCCGACAGGCATCTTATGGCCTTAATCAGTCTTAATTGAGGTCAATGCAGCATTATAATGAATGTGGCTCAGTCCTCCTTTATGGCTGTAGCCTTTGCTTAAAGTGCTCATATTATGCTTTTTGGCTTTTTCCCTTGAAAAAGCCCAAAGTCCCCCCCCAAAGGGACTTACCATCTCCAACAGAAAACACTGTTCACAAACTGCTCCAAACAGCTCTGTTGTAGTCCAGACTTTACTTACGTTACAAACGTGCGTCGCTTTGTAACACACGTTATAATGCTCGCCTATCTGCTAGCATGGCACGCCCTCATACTCTGCAACTGACTAGCTGGTAGCGTGTGTGACTCCCAACAAAGATGGAAGAGAAGTGAGATGTCTCACTCTGTAGCTAAAACAGAGAGCTCAACACACAGGGTGAAAAGAGGAGCTGCAGCAATGTGCAGTACAACAATATGGTGTTTTTTGAAAATTAAACAATGTAAACCTATTCTGATATAACCTCTAAATACAATTATGAACCTGGAAATGAGCATAATATGAGCACTTTAAGAGAACTGGGGTCACACCTCAAGATACATAGACAAGCTTTGTGTAAAGAACAAGATCATTCATCATCCTGCATGCGGAATATTAATTGTAGATCGACAGGTTGGTAAGAACACCTACAGTATAGAAGATCATCCATACTGACTGCCAAAGTATGTGTGTACTTTGTAAGTGTGGGTTAATGTGGCACTGTTCATTGACTCTGTCAATGTTATTTTCTCACTCATGATTCAAATCTGTCTCAAAAAAAAAAAAAAAAAAAAAAACAGCAAGTAAAAAAGGCTTATATTCTCTCAGGAGTAACTGAGCTCTACAAAGAAAGGCTGTTTTATTATTATTATTTTTTTTTTAAAACACCTCCACAGTCATTACGGTGGGTTGAAAAAGTTAGTCTGCAAAAGGCATTTTCACTTCTGACGAGAATGAAAAGTAGCAGAAAGAAAAAAAAACTACTTGGGACTAAAGAACTGTGGCAATTATTTCTCTGTGCTGAATAATCCCAGATTCCCCCTATGCAGGAGACTCTAACAACTCACAGATGAACGGAAACTCAACGCCACCCCTCCCCTCCCTCCTCATCTTCCTCCTCCTCTTCTTCCTCTGCAAAACCTTTGAGGCTCTTTTGCTCCACGATACCTCTCTGCTGCTTTGTATGCTGCCCGACGCACCGTGCTAAATGACACAAACACACAGCAGATGAAATCGAACAAAAGAGCGACAGGCGCAGATATATTGCCCGGAGGTTTCATTTATGTTTCTGAGTCACATGGTTACGAGACTTTGGGGCTTAAAGCAGCACAACAGAGTCAAGAGGCCATGTAGCGTTCACTGAACCAAGACCAGCCTCTCATGGATGTTAAAATGGACATGAGGTAAATTCATAAACGCCTCTCCGCTCGCAGGGAAAGGGAACCATAATTCAGAATGCATAATGAGGCAGTGGACAGCCAAAAGGAAAACCCTAAAATGAACTGGAAACTGGAAATGAATGGAAATCTTTAAAAGGCAAGGGCTGCCAATTTTCAATAGCAGAAGGTGGAAGCGTTTCGAAAAGAAGAGGCTCATGCAGAATTCATCAGTTTTGAAGTCTGCATATTATTTGCTACATCCATTATGGGACTACAGAGAGGAAATTAGAGTAATGAGAACGCCCACTAGAATACCTCCAAAGGGAATTTACATAATAATCAAATTAATCTTTACAGGATTGATCTCTTCAAGAGAACACAGCTGATCTCTATGCACTTTTCAGTTTTTTAACATCCAGGTTAAGAGTAGACGCAGAGTAGATGTGGGTAAAATTCTGAAAATCTGTAACAGTACATGATTTGATACCATAATAGCAATACATATACTGTCTTTAAAAATAGACAATGTTCTGTAAATTCAGTCGAGGAAGTGGTTATAGATATAATAACAGGTAAGAATTATCACTGGGCAATACAGAGAAACTTAAATGTATCTTGAATAATCAATATATATTGAGTGTGAGGATTACAGCACAAAACTGGATGTTTGAGGCAGATTATTGATATTGATCTTTGAGAATTAAATAAACATCTGACAACAACACATCAGTCGATATTCGCTTTTTCAAACAAAAACGTTGTTTGATGAATTTGGATATAAAAAAAAACAAAAACATATGCACTAAGGGGGAAATTACACAGATGACAAATAAACTTGTTGGTGCTCTGATGGACACGTAATGGTGACACATTAATAATTATAATAATAATAATACGTTTAATTTGTAACGCACTTTATATTTAAGTGCTACATAGAAATGCTAAGGAGAAAAAAGTATTACAACTAAAAGAAACCACCACAGGACCTCAAAAATAACGGTAGCATTCCTGTACTGCATTTTAAAAATAAAATACAAATCAAGTGACATATACACAGACACAATATATCTATGGTGAGCTACTATTGGCTGATTGGTAAATTGACTGCACTTATATAGCGCTTTTCTACCATAACCTCTCATTCACACACTGATGGCGACTGAGCTGCCATGCAAGGCGCGTCTTGCCCGAGGACACCTCGACATGTTGACAGGAGCACCCAGTGATCCATCCACCAGCCCTGTGATTGGTGTGTTGGTTAAAAAGTAAAGTGCTACAGCTGTTCCATGAAAATTGCTGAGCCGTTTTGAAAAATGAAACCACGGTATATGTTTACGACCCATGTTTTTTAATCTTTGGTAGGAATTAATTTTTTCAAGAAGTTTCTAAAATCAGATGACATGTTTGGCTTGAAACTAAGATCCACACACAGCGCAGGGATGTTGGAAAGCGTTGTGTGTGTGTGTGTGTGTGTGTGTGTGCGTGTTCACTTGCAGCTGCTTCATCTACCCAAAGCTCTGTCTATCCACACCTGGTATTTATATATATATATATATATATATATATATATATATATATATATATATATATATATATATATATATATATATATATATATATATATATATATAGCTGTCTTATCTATGATTTATCACCAGACTGACATACTACTGCTTCAGAGAATTCTAAATACAATGCTTGTCATCTGGATCACAATTTTCTAACAATTTGAGTTGTCCCTCAGCTAACTAAAACTAAGTTAAACTAATCCACTCAGGTACACTCTCAGCCCTTCGAGACTGACTAACACGTTGTTGGTTTTGGTCTTTTTATGAGATTTGCTGACGATAAGAAAATTATAGACCAGAGTTATCTGCAAGCTCACATTATAATGCCTGCATGCCTGCAGCAGTGTGAACTTTCTGACAAGAAAGCTTAAATGCATCATGCTCTTTTAGACGACTTCAGGGTGGGAAATAAGGAAAAGAACAGCAAAAGCCTCAATCATCTCAGCTTGATCTTCTCTCCGGCTGTTGCAGGGAACTTGTCAGGATCCATCTCAGCACATCACACACACGTGCATGCGCACACATGCATGCACGCACACACACACACACACACACACGCACACACACGCACACAGCAGTCCATCATTTAGCACGGGAGAGAGAACTGTCAAGCGGAGGATACATAATGTACTGTATGAGTCCTACTCTTGTGATTGTGTGTGTGTGTGTGTGTGTTCACTTGCAGCTGCTATATCCACACCTGGTATATATCGCTGTCTTATCTATAATTCATCACCATACTGATGTACATTTAAAAATACATTACTTGTCATCTAGATCATAATTTTCAAAAAGTTTGAGTTGTCCCTCAACTACTGTCCCTTTGAATGTGAAAACCATTATACCTACTGCTATTATTTTTGGGGGGCTTTTTCCGCCTTTAATTGACAGGACAACTAGGTGAGAAAGGGGGGGGGGAGACGTGCAGGAAATTGTCACAGGTCAGACTCGAACCCTGGACCTCTGCATCGAGGCATAAACCTCTAAGTATATGTGCGCCTGCTCTACCAACTGAGCCAACCTGGCCACCCACTGCTATTATTTTGAGTAATATTTCTGTATCTATCTCTCTCTCTGTCCCTCTCTCCTCTCCCCCAACCGGTTGAGGCAGAGGTCTGCAGCACGGGTCTGCCTGAGGTTTCAGCCTGTTGAAAGGAAGTTCTTTGCCTGAAGCTGTCACACCAAAGGCATGCTCTTGAGGGGAATTGGGTCTTTGTAAATTATAGAGTGTGGTCTAGACACACTCTACTTGTAAAGTGTCCTGAGATAACTTCTGTTATGATTTGACACTATAACCACAATTTAATTGAACTACAGTAATCCACTCAACATCCCTCCAAGGTTATTCTTGACCCTTCACCTGTTAAACATATTGAGCCAAACCTCACACATCACATTTGAGTCAGGTTGCCCTCACAAAAACTTGAAACCAAGTCTCTGTGGTGGCAGCAGGGTGCTTAACCATTTTCTCATTCAATCTATTTGAAGAATTTTCTAGAAAAGAAGTGTATTTTGTTCTAATACTAGTTCACCAATCTGTCCAACTTACTTTGCCTTTGACCAAACCAACAATAATCGAAATGTAAAAATTGTAAATGTACAAAACAGTATTTGCTGTTGTGGTTTCTCTTGCCAAGAAAATAAGATTTGTTACATAATTAACTGTGAAAAATGTTATAATGCTAAAATAAGATATGACTTTCTTGGGCGCCTGGGTAGCTCACATGGTAGAGCAGGCGCCCATATATAGAGGTTTACTCCTTGACGCCAGTTCGACTCCGACCTGCGGACCTTTGCTGCATGTCATTCCCCCTCTCTCTCCCCCTTTCATGTCTTCAGCTGTCCTCTATAAATAAAGGCTTAAAGCCCCAGTGTGTAAGAATTTCTCCCATCTAGGGGTGAAATTGTATATGACAACCAACTGAATTTCACTTTCTGCCTGCTTTCTTCTCAACAGGTAATTCTGCCTATTTGTGTAAACGTTTTGTAGTTGCTACTTGCATGGCTAACTATAGCATGGTTGTGCATAACCAAGGGGGCAAGCTTCTCTCCTCAGAGTGAAGCCTCCTATGGCGCCATTTTTATGCTAATAAGCTATCACCCCCCCGTTAGCATTCCATTGACTCCCATTCATTTTGGCGTCACTTTGACAGCCAATAACTTTACATCTGAAGCGTTTAAAGACTTCATTTGGCCATTGTTTATATCTAAAGAAACATGACAATGTATAAAAGGCTCCATTACCTTGTACCTCACGTTATGGCTCCGTAGCAGACGTTTTTGTAAAAATAGGCTAACGATTGTGTCATAACCACTCGACTTACTGTCGCATAGTAGAGGAATTACCGTATAGTACAGGAGAAGCTCCTGTTGTAACACAGAATAACTACTAGAACAGCTGCGTGGAAACGATGGAGATACTAAGAGATCATTTCAGTTTCATTGACATTGTTCATGCTGCTCAGAGAAATATATTAAAAACACAAACCTCCGTTGCTTCTCTCCTACGCTGTAAACATCGCCTTACACTGTTAATCTCGTATAATATACAGAATAACGATAGCACTGATACTTTACTAACATCAGTTTACATATGTTTGGGAACCTGATAGCTGATGTTAGCAATGAAATGGTACCAAAATAACGTCAAACTATTATTACACTGGAAGGGACACTCACGGACGGTTGTCGCTAATTTCGGGTTCGGCCACCGTAGGAGTTATAACGCACTCGGAATGGGGGGGGGGGGCTAGAAAGTGAAATTCAGTTGGTTGTCATATACAATTTCACCGCTAGAACGGAGAATTTTTTACACACTGGGGCTTTAAAAATGCCCCAAAAAATAATATGACTTTCTTGAATGACCCTTTGCTGTGGATCGATAGTAATGAACTGCCAAATATCTGTTCTGGCAGTTGCAGATAACTTCTTTACAAGCCACCTTGGCAGGAAATGCCACTGCTACCAATTCTACAAATCAAAATCAAACAAAAACAAATATGCAAACAGACAAACCGAGCCAAAAACATAACCTCCTTGGCGAAGGTAACAATGAAATGCCTAAATTTGCTGGTGTTGGTCGAACAAATAAGTCATTTACTTGGGCTCGGGGAACTTTTGATGGACCTTTTTCACATTTTCTGGGTCAAATTATTAATTGCAAAAATATTCCTTAGTTGTCGCCTTAAAATCTTCCTATTTTGGGGTATGTGTCATGTAAGTGTTTCAAACCTGCTGTTTTCGACAAGACAAGCAGGTTTTGTGCCCTGGCTGTCATGCTTGTTAGCAGGACCTGAGGGCCTCTGGGCCCGACAGTTGTTCAGGTCAGACAATAATAATATCCACCTGCACTGGCAAGACAACCCAGAAGGCAGGCTCAAGATACAGTTGACAGGCAGCAGCTGTCAGTAGCCACGCAGCAATCAGAAGGACTTGGCAGAGGAGGAGGATGAAGCTCATGAATATTATAAATATACAGTATAGGGTAGACGGAGTGTGTATCAGAGATGGATCCGTCATTCTAGCCGATTGGTGCTGTGACGTAGCCAAGATTACGACAGGCAGGCAAAGATCACAGTGGAGCTGGACTCACGGAGCATGGTCCTGAGTACACACCAACATACACCCGTGTACACATTAAAAAGCACTAGCACATGCATGGATGCTTGAGCTCGGTTTACTTTGGCAGAGGAGAAGCAGATGACATGCTGTCCTCTCTGCTGTGGGCCTTAATCATTATATCAAACTTTGCCATGCAGCCAACTCAAAGATAAATCTGAGGGTAAAATACAATAGGGAGTTTTTCTTTGTGCTGATTGGGTCAATTGCATTGTAACCTCATTTTCCCACCATCCGCCTTATATCGGCAGAATCTGCAGGGACTTGAATTGGATTTTTGATAATAATAGAGCCTGTGGCTTTTGGGAGGTGGGAGAAACCTGGAGGGGGACAAAAAGCTTCTGAATGGAGCAAAAACATCAGAGAGCTTAGGTTTTTTTCACTGACAATAATAGGAAATACAAATAAATAGCTAAGTGGTGTTACACTAAATAGGCACTAGTGAGAACAGAAACTGAACGAACAGATGCATTTATATTTTAAAAGAGTACTACAGCAAGAGGGATTCCTGTCTTACCTGTACAGTAAAAAGTGAGAAAGAAGAGGAGGAGACCGGTGACCAGGTTCCCCAGGAAAGTGACCACTCCACAGGTGATGCCTTCAGGGACCGGGTACACGGTCTCGATGAAGAGTTCAAAGAATATTGGCACGCTGCTGTTAATGAAAATGCCCACCAGGATGCAGGAAGTGTACAGGATGGCTGTAAAAGGGCAAAATAATAGAACAACAATAAGTTAGGATTACTTGGGAAATGTGATGTAATAGATCCCATCTGAGCAACTCTTTTAAAAAGGGTGGCATACCGGACACGTTTATGGAACCTTCCACAGCTTCCTATTGTACCATTTGTTCTCAGCAGCACAGATTTATGAAGAACCCTTATCCTGAGAAAACATTTCATTTAGAATGCCACCCCTTAAAGGCACACTATGTAACTTTTCCCTCTTCGGTCCCTCTACAGCTTGTTTCATTGGAACTACAGCGAAGAGGGAAAAGTTACATAGTATGCCTTTAAGGTGACAATGTACCAGAAAAAAACAAAATACTGTAGGTGTACAGATGGAATAAATGGCCAGCTTGTCACATGTCACACACCCCCCCCCCCAACTCTACCATTGCCTTCACCTGGTCCGCAGTGTCCCATGTTGAATTTGTCAGGTTTGAACTGTGTGTTTCTGGCTTACTTAAAACACATTTTAAACATGTTGAGTTTGTAAAAAACACATTCATTTCATGATTAAAAATTACTAACAATTCATAAATAAGTTACATTAAATTACAGACAAGCTTGTACATTACACCTTTTGACAGGCAAAATCTATCCAACTTATAACACTTAATTTTGGAGGGACCTTCCTCCCAGTCTGGCATGGAGTGTCAATGGCACTGTGACAGCAACTCGATTTCAGTTTGTTTAGTAATATATTGCTGTTTGTTTAGTGTACTTGCACACTAAGCATTCCAATGCAACTCATTTCATGGACTCTACAGTAAATTAAAAACAAATGATTTACTCCTTTGCCAAAATGTGCAGATATCTGCTAGCAATAAACTTGTCTTATTCGCTCCTCAGGTTTAATCTAGGTGCACTACTTGTTTGAATTGAAAAAATAATAATAATCCTGCATTGCAATTTTTTTTAATTTAAAATCATGATGTGCTGACTGTCTTATTCTATTTTCCACAATGAACCTTGCAGAAGTCTACTTTTGCGAAGGTTTGTTGCGACAACATAAAGTATTTTACTGTCAACTGTGTGTGTGTGTGTGTGTGTGTGTGTGTGTGTGTGTGTGTGTGTGTGTGTGTGTGTGTGTGTGTGTGTGTGTGTGTGTGTGTGTGTGTGTGTGTGTGTGTGTGTGTGTGTGTGTGTGTGTGTAAATGTCTGCAGAGCAATCAGAAAGTGTTCAGTATGTTTGGCCAGCTCAGGATCTGGTCTCAGCTGCAGTCCTTTGGCTGGGATCTAAAGTGAAATGTGTGAATGTGTATTAGAGTGGATGCGCGATGAGATTAAGCCATCACCTCTGGAGCATCACGGCACCCTCCATCTCCCTTATCATAGCAGATTGGTCCAAATGAGCTCCCCATTAGCCTGCCCGTCCCTTTAATCACAGTACCTCTGAGGGCCCTCGCCTGCCCGCCTGCCTGTGACGGGGAATCCAGAAGCCTTCTTCCCTGCTCGTCTTTATTCAACCCTAATGAAGCACTGATATCAAACACTTAAGAGTGCTTCAAACCACTGCGCTCTTCCTGTCACATTATTGAATTAGGTTATCTGCCACCAATTCCCAGAGGGCAACAGGAGATCCCTTGAAGGAAGGGAACACATGGCGAATACAGCAGGAGAGGAACATGGGATGAACCTTGTTGGCCTGAAGAGAATACGCTTTTTTCCCCCCTAGAAATTATATTGGGGGTCGTACTACAATTGAAGACTAGACATTTATGCATTTAGGGATGAAAATAACAATTATTGTCATTACTGATTAATCTGCAGAATATTTTCATTCCAAAAATGTGTATGGTTCTGAATAATGTGAAGTTAAATGGATGATGTCAAGGATTTTAGATAGGATCAGAGTAAAACAGAAACACACAAGAAAGTCTACGCATCCCATTGACAAAAAGTTTTTCAACGAACGACTGGTCTCTTGTTTACAGACACTGCAGATTACACTGATCGGAGTGTGTGTTACTGACTGACCCATAGTGGGAAAATGATGTGTTTTGGCAGATTGTGTTGCAGTATCACACACCCCTCTTGTATGATATGCCAGGTGGATGAACAAGGTTGGAGCCTGGCTGCTGCAGACTGCCAGTGTCTGGGATAAGAGGACGTAATACAGAAAGTTAGCAGGGCCTGGAGAATGATGATGGATGATGATGGCTAGAATCAGTGGCTTTGAACGACATACTGGTATGCTTATTGGTTTGGCTTAGGAAAAGGCAGCTAAGTCCACTAATGTCCAAATGGGTTTATCACCGACGTCTAACAATGGATTGGTTTTGCTAAATATGGACTAAATATGCATTGCAGTGTGTAAGCATTTGGAAAGTAAGGCTTTATTTATCATTTTGGCTGTGTTCACCAACACTTAAAATTAAACAGTAACTACCATTTCAGGGTGTTTGAGGGTGTTGACATCCATACTGGGTGGACAGTGTGTGACACATGTCACTGTATACAAAGTCCCCCAAATTGTACGACAATGCAGCAGGTCAATGATCTGAAAAATACAGACAAGGTGGCCCAAATAGTGAAATGTTCTTAAGCGTCCAATAGGGTTGGGCGATTAGACGAATATAATCGTCTCGGAGTGCACAACGGTTATTTTTTGGGGGCAGTTTTTTGTCTAATTTAATAGTCTGCCTCAGAAGAATCAGAGATAGCCGCTGGTCTGCACGGGCAGAGAAACAAGGGGTAAAAACAGTGCCTAGGCATATTTTTACATCTAACTCTGTGAATTAAGGGTTTGTTTCAAGCAAAACAGAGTTGGTGATTGTTGGAACAGTGGAAAGACTAACCAAGACAGGTTTGGGGAGTTTTATTTTGTTTCTGTCAAGTTTGAATAAAGTGTGTTTTACGGTGAGTTAACAATAGAATTAAGCTGGTCTTAGTTTAGGGATGGGGCCGATCCGATCCAGTATCGGTATCGGGACCGATACCAGCGAAATTCAGGTATCGGATTTTCCCGATCCAACCTGCGGAGATTTCCGATACCACGAGCCATGTCTGCACTTTAACGTTGTCTGCTGAAATGGCTCCAAAAGTGATTCTTGCCGGTGCCGGCTGGTCTGCTGGTTGGCTGCAAACTGTGGAATAGATTTCCTGAACGGAGGCGCGGCTCAATGAGACACAGAGAGACACGTCCCCGCTCAGGAAGTCCATTCCGCAGTTTGCAGCCAGCTAGCAGGATAGTAGCGTTGAGCAGCATTGTGGCTAGCTCAATGCTATCCTGTGTGTCCGCTGTTTGGAAATGCTTCACAGTGGAAACACCGCAGAGCAAGACAGCAACATGCAAAAACAAAGCAGGACTTTCCCAACCGTCGGTCCCGGTGTTGTCGCTAGCGTGTGGCGTTTCATTTCCCCGTTGTTGCGTCCCCCAGAGACCGCGGATCGTCTCCCGGCGGCCGCTGTTTCAGAGCAGCCGCTGCGCAGCCGTGAAAACAGAGAGGTGTGTGTGTGTGTGTGTGTGTGTGTGTGTGTGTGTGTGTGTGTGTGTGTGTGTGTGTGTGTTTGTGTGTGTGTGTGTGTGTGTAACTAAGTGTGTGTGTAAGATGTTTACAGTTATTGCATTTTTTTATTGATATTTGACATTTTAAAACGTTGATTTGTTGATGCTACAAGAGCCAGTGTGCTTGATTTGCGCTGTTCACACACTGTTTTATTGATAGTGTGTGTGTGTGTGTGTGTGTGTGTGTGTGTGTGTGTGTGTGTGTGTGTGTGTGTGATATTTTTACACTTGCACTTTTCTTATATTTCAAGACTCAAGTATTTGACATTTTGGGAATGTAATACATATTGACATGACAGTCAATTTGAAACCCTTACAGTTGCATATCTGTTTTCAGAATGTGATTTTTCCTGTTTTTCTGACTTCCTTTTCTGACCTTATACTTACCTCAAGTTGCCTTTTGGGACATACATGCATACGTACGTCCATATCATATTTGCCTGATGAGGAGTTTATTTCAGCATCATATAAAATCAACAATAATGATAATAATGATATTAAAGCAAACACAGCTCTGGTATCGGAATAGTATCGGTATCGGCCGATATCCAAATTCAGGTATCGGGATCGGATCGGAAGTGAAAAAATGTGGATCGGTGCATCCCTATCTTAGTTCCATGAAAGAGAGAAACTTGGATTCAGAATGTGTAGCCTACTGTTGTATTTTTCTGTTTAATAAGGAAAATACTGTAGGTGTGAGATTTGTTTCTTTTCTTGACATTTCGTGAGTTAATTTAGCATATTTATTTAACTAAAAAAGCTAGGAGAGCTTGTTGAACGTAGCAACCGCTCAAAGATAGCAGGTGTCTTCTGATGTCTGTGGGATGTAGACTTCAGACAGTTACAGACTGCAAATGATTTTTTACTAAATTAAGGGAGGAGAGTTTAACCACAAATGGTGACAAACACAAACTGTGTAAACGTTACACAAGTGTGTGTGTGTGTGTGTGTGTGTGTGTGTGTGTGTGTGTGTGTGTGTGTGTGTGTGTGTGTGTGTGTGTGTGTGTGTGTGTAAATCCAACAGGTTGAAATACAGAGCCAACACAACACAGTGTTTCACTGTACAAATACATACACAATGGACTGTATGAACTAAGCTTTAAAACATAGAAAACACACCTGTGGTCTTCAACAAATCCACAGAATACTTCAGAGTGGATTGTCCTCTATTTTAACTCGAGAAAGACCCCTGAACTGCCTACTGGATTCAATTTTACCTCTAGGTTGTATCAGAGTGTCCCAGCTGCACTGCCTGTATGCAATGTCACCTTGACAGTGATGTGTTGTGGACCTACCTGCAGTGGAGGGGAGGTGAGTGAACGTGCTCAGACAGGTTAGTGTGAACCAGGTAGAGGACAGTGAGGCTCCTGCCAGCATCAGCACCAGGATCAGCTTCAGCATCCCCCGAATGGAGTCTGCAAACCTGGGAGTGGGTGGGAAAAAGGAGAAAGATCAATTTACTGTATAAAAACATCACTGAGAAAAAGCATATCAAGATAAGGATCCTGAAATACGCCAGGACAAAAGGCAAACAAATTACTCAAGTGAGCAAAGACAGCTGCTTCAGAAACTGGAGGCATCCTTCATAAATGAGCAGCTATGCAATTTCTACATGTCTGCTTCATCTGTGACTTGTGTCATAATATTTTATCGGAGACATGCATTGTTTCAGAGAAAGGCTAGATCATTTCCTTCTCCCACTTGTTTCTGGGTGCATCAGTTGTACTTGTCATTACACAAGCAGAGACACTACTCCAAGAGTTGATTCAATTAGTTTCACCAGCTAAGCAGGCGGACTTGAGATGCACATTTTAATATATTGTGGAAGACAGGCCACCAAACTCTTTCTCTTGAGCCCTGTGGTTTCTCTTTTTAGGCCTTTCTAAACCCTCATAGTTCATTAACTCCTCTCTGCTCTTCTGGGTATGCATATGCATTCATGTGAAAGATTAGATGAAGCTACAGAAGCCTGTAGCAAAGAAAGACACTAATTACTCTTGTTTTGTTGCCCAGACACGATGCTTGAGAAAAGAGGGATGAGTGAACTTAATGGAAGCATAAAATCAAGTGTTGGAAATGGCTGATTAGTTCAGCTAGGTTGTGAAGTTCTGTCAGTATGCTGAGGGCCAGCGGATGAGGGAAATCATCCTTTTGGACAGATAATGAGAACATTTCCACTCAGAATGTTCCGCCTTGGCATTTTTAGACAAGATCAATGCCTACTGGGATTTCACGAGCTGCACAGTCAGTCACAGTCTCAATACATTGCCCCCATGTTCACAGGACATCATTCTGAATTCCTAGCTTTAGACTCCAGATCACTGTGAGAGAATTTAGAGCAGGCTAAGGGTAACTTGGAACAACATAATGAATGTTGTTGGCCTTTTCTAGTAAATAGATCTAAAGGTATCACATTTCTGCTTAAATGAATGAGCTGGCTGCACTGGAAAAGACAGTCTAATTAGAGGGCCATGCGCTTGCCACTACACACAAACATGTTTGGTTTCTTTGCCCACAGCTACACAACTCAAATCTGCATCACCCATCTGCCACTGACTGGCTCAACCCTTCAACTACCCCCTGTGCCAGAGGCATGAAATCTCTCTTTGCTGAGAGGGTCACAGGTTACTTCCCTGCATCAATTCCAATCTGACCCTCTAAGCGGGACCACCATAAGTATCTTATTTCCTATACTAACTGATGGTCCCTGAATCCACTTGATAAAGCGCTTGGTCACTAATTGGCAAGTTAAGTCAGGTGCATGGCACAGTCTGATTATAACTAATACACCTGAACACAGTTTGTTTAAAAACCACTGGCTTACAGTTGACTAATAGCAATATAAATATCCTATCATCATGTTTTTAAAGGTTAAGGTCAGCTATATTGTATATATTGTGTTCTTCTTACCGTCGACAAATTCTACGAACACCACACCCAACAGCCAATGCTACTAGTAATGCTGGTGTAATCAAAGCCTGGTGTATATCGTATTCCTTTGAAGTAATTAAAAGAGTTACTGTTTTAGTAATATGTGTTAAAAACTACAGTGACACTGACTTACACACCTTACAATTGAATGTGTTTATAAGATTTTGTTATAATAAATAACTATTTGGCATTCTTTGTCCGTTCAAGTTTCTGCCATGTCCCATGAGCTGGGTTAGGACATTAAGGAAGTCGGAAAGTATTAAAACACCTAACTGGTTTTGGTGTTCCAGAATAATATTGAAGAGGAAACACTTGCATACCAAAGGTTTGCATGCCTCCATTAATCTAATTCAGAGCTGTGTCACACTACTCAATGAGCAAAGAGTGTCATGCCATCTCATGAGGTATGGCAGAATTAAAAGTCTATCTTTTACACTGCTCTAACAGGATTTATTGACCATAAAGATAGCATCATTTAAGTCATGTAGAATCAGATTACATTTCCTGCTCTTGAAGTGCCTGCGGGGAATGATGAAATATCATCTGCAGTATGAGAATATATATTGAGCCTGTCTTATGTTTTTAGTGAGGGACATGCAGTAAATAACCAAATATATGTAGACAGTATAATATGATGACCAGCATGTAATCACAGATTGTCCCCGTTTGCTTGAAAAACAAATTAGGCAATGGCGGATACTCATTTGTGTTTACTCCATCTCATCTCATTAACCTGGAGTATTGTCTGGCTCAGACCTTATGAAGGCGAATAACCTGGTTCTGATATCTGCCTGCCTGCCCCCCCCCCCACACACACACACACACACACACTCCTTTCCTGGGGCTTGTAATGGGAAGATAAAAAGGGCCGCTTGTTAGTTATTATTTTCATCCTCCTTAATCTGTGAAGAAAAGCGTACGGCGTGCGACTGTCGTCCAACCAGCTTCTGTCTGAGCCACACAAATTAACAGTGCTCAGATTGTTTTTCTCAAATGCCACACATTGGACCATCCATCACTAATTGAACCTGCTGCATGAAGCTCCCTGCCATTCAACTGTCCACCAGCAAGACACAGAAACATAATGTTTGCAAGCATCCAGTGTTTTTTTTTTTTTTGTGTGGCAAATGGCAAGTGCTAATCCCCCAAGACATTTAGCTTTGCAGGAGTATAGGCCCCTTAAAATGTGAAACTGCAACACCTGCAGCACAAAAAGCATTGAAAGTGGGCCATTTTCTGCCTCCTGTGGCAAACTGTGCTTAGCACTGGCGCAGTACTGTGCTAGCTAGAGGGAGAGGGACAGCTAGTGGCAAATAATAAGTCACATCTTGACGTTAACATCTTAAAAGGCTACTAGTGGGTGAGACAAGGGACAAAGACTGCTATCTACTCTGTTGATTACCACAAGCTTTCCTGGGAAAGTATCGTAATGATTCCATATTGCAGAAAGTTGTTGAAAAAGAAGGAAAAAGCAGAAAGAGGCAGCATTTAGTTATAAGGGAGTAGGGAGAGAAAGAAGAAACTAAATGTACTGTTGAATTTCTTCTGTTGCTGCCGTTTTAAAAACATTTCTCTAATCAAAGGACCCCTGTCAGATTGCATCTGGGGGCTCATCTCCCAACGGCCATCAGCCCGGTGACTGATGAGAATTAATGAGAACGTCTGTTCCCTGTTGTGATGACCCAAAAATCTAACGTGTCAAGACAAGTTCATACCCATACCTTACCAACCACCTTTAGTACATTTCAACAGTTATAAATGAGAGCAAATGACATATGGCCAATTGTTAAAGCGGAATTTCATTTAACTGTTGCATAAAAGAGAGACTAATCAATCTCTCCAGTGGCTCAGTGTATGTAATCAACACCAATAATTCAACAGCTCTGTTTACATACACTTTCATCTCGTGCTGCAAACAGCTTCATTGATTAACAGTGGGAGTTATGGGCTCATTTCCCTGATTACAGCTTTAAGAAAACAGTGGGTCTGCCTGGAAATGCTGATTGGGCCTCAGTCTGCGATAAACATATATCGGTCGGAGCAGGAATGAATCTCTTGCTTTTGCAGACTCCACACTTTGTTTTTGCGGTGTGGCTCCCTATCCATCAATGGAGGTGAAGTGGCTATTGCATTAGCATCTATACCCCTCACTCTATCACTGTGTCACTGGATCAGATCATATATTAAAAGAGAGTAGATGAGTAGACCCCCTCCTTCACATCAATTTACCCTCAACTGTTCTTTATATGAGATTAAATAGTTATTAATAATGTTATAAACAATACAGCTTTCCTAGAGTCAGGGGGATATACTGAAGTACAACATGTATGCATACCAAGTGACCAGAGCTATTCCACTGTGACGAAAACTCAAAGGCACTAGTTTCTAATCTTGTTTGTGAGGTAGCAGAGGCACAGCCAAGGCTATTAGACAAAACATGGATTGATTTTTTCCATGCTTTATCAATTACAGGACACTTCTTTCACAACAGTTTTTTGTGTGTGTTATGTTGCAACAGAATAGGGCCACAACTACCGACTATTTTCATTGTCAATTGTTCTGTGGATTATTTTCTCAATTAATTGATTAGTTGTTTAATCTATAAAATGTCAGAAAATGGTGAAAAATGGCGATCCGTGTTCCCCTAAGCCCAAGGCAACTTCCTCAAATGTGTTGTTTTGAAGAGGAGGAGAAAAATGACTCAAACTAGGGCTGGACAATTAATCGAAAATGTATCGACATTGAAATTCTGATGCTGTTATCGACATATTTTTCCCATGACGATAATTTCGATAATTTATTCCTGTTAATAGGCCTACTTTCTCCTTAAAAACATTCTACCGTGTGTGTAGTCACGTGACTTCGCCCGGACCAGTCAGCCGCACGGAAAGCATAATAAAAGGAGTCAACTGAGCAACTGAGTGTCCGTCGTCTGGAAACATGTTGGCCTCAAAAAAAAGATGATTTAATGATTAATTATCGTTCTTTTATCGTTATCGAGGTAGAATTTAATTAATGCAATTAATCGTGATTTTGATTTTAGGTCATATCGTGCAGCCCTAACTCAAACCAATTAATCGATTATCAAAATAGTTGGAGATTCATTTAATAGTTTACAACTAATCATCATCTTTGCAGCTCAACACCAGATGTACATTCATTCCTGCAACAGATGGTTTTGACAGTGTGGCAACTGCCCTGTTTGTATTAAAGTTGCAGAGGAGTTGTAAAAGAAAAAGGCTTGTGTGTTATCTCCATGTTCACGTGCTATTTGGCTTTTTATGCAACCAATTTTAAAGTTGAAAACATATTTATTTAAGTTAGTTCATCTACTTTACCTTCATCTAAACATAATCGTGGTTCCTAACTTTTTTTGGCTTATGGCTCCTTAAAACGAAGCACCGTCTGTGTCTGTGTCATTTGAAGGGTGATGTTTCCGTCTCATAGTGTTTAATGTGAACCATTCTTACATGCTAAGGTGTAAAACTATTCAGTATTTCTGAAAGAATAGTCCAAACTCACTTTGGGTAGCAGAATATACATTTTCTTATTTCTTATCCATTAATCATCTCTTGCCTCAGATTTATCTTGCAACCCTTTTGCAGGTCCTGATCCCCAGCTCGGAAAGCACTTAGCGTTTGCTAGATCAAATACTTCTTTATAGATCCTTTAAAAAAAAAACGTTTTCTTACCGCTAAAGTCAACTTTTAATATTAAGATGCTTGAAGAGTAAAATTAAGTGATCTAAACACTTTTCCCACAGGTTTTCCCAAGCAGGGGAGGGTTCTAACCGTCCTAAATATTGTGGTGACTCTGTGTCTGGTATTCTGACCATTGGTAAGATTCAGCTGCAAAAAACTTCTGCAAATGTAAATAAGGGGTTGCAGTAAATGCTTATTTTCTAATTTGATGTCTCACCGGGTCCATCGAGTTGTCACTGAGCTGGGAGGGAATTAGCCTGATAATCAAATGAAATTGCCATTTTGTTTTCACTTAAACATTGAAAAAAGAGAGTTGATGGAGGCAATTTAGAAGTCTACTGCATTCATGTCACTTTTCAAAGTCCCTTTAAACCATATTCAACAGCTACACAATGAGAAAGTCCAAGAATAACATGGATGAGAAGGCTGCATATAGGTTACCCAGGTCAATGGAGTTTGTTTGTGGGAGATGTTAATGAACAAGCTCATTATACTGAGGAGAGGATCTGAATCACATGAGTGGTCCAGATATGCATGTTATAGTAGTCTGGACTTGCTTGCACAATCATAACTTACTATTTTCTTTTGACTATAAATCCATATTCAATGATGCTGGCATGTGACAGTTAGTTACACAATAAAAAACAGCTAGGTATACAGTAGCTTACCTGGCCATTGCCACTCCAAACACACATCCACCAACAATCGACCAGAAACCAATCCAGCCTGCGTCCACCTGTGTTAGAAAAGAACAGGAGATTGTGGGGTAGAGTGGAAGAAAGAAAGACAAAAAGAGAAGAAGTTATTCAGTGTGCAACATGCAGTCTGTGACTGTGAGGACAGAGCTAGACAGAGAGCAGGTACTAAGTGTCTGAAGTCTGTCAAGGCCTGTCAGTCAGTGCGTCTGGTAAATTGCCATGCAGCAGTGCTATTAGAGCAGCTGTGAGGGTTTGTGTGTATGTGAGATTGTTGTCCTTACTTATTTACAAGGATGAAGGCCAACGCATACACTTGGCCTTAGAGTCAAGAGAAAGGACGTTACGGCCAAGAGACTGCAACAGAATCAATATGAGGTAAAGTGTAGCACATGTGCACAAACACACAAAACCAATCAGTGTGTGGCATCGAGGCGAGGATGTCTCCGCGTGCCAATGAAGGTGTTTGATCTCCCCAAGGCAATAACTCACATTCAACCAAATCCAACCAGATGGAGTATGAAACAGCAAGGGAGCAGAATCTTAAGTAGGATCTGATGCTTTTTGCTTAATCATACTCTGTATCGACCTGTCATGAAACTCTATAATGAAGAAAAGTGGAATATCAAAGTTATTAAACTTAAAACATCTTCTGGTTTAGTAATTGATGAATGTCAAAATTTCATAATATTTTCTGTGTGGGTACCAGCCTTCTGTAAGATGCTTGTTCGCATGGCCCGAGGCAGCTTGGTGAGGTGAACTGCACCAACCCCCCCGCCCCCGAAAATAAACGACGAGGATCAAAATATTTGATTCACAAACAAACACCCACAAACCCATGGCACCTATGACTGCTGCTTATCATCTATGTAGACGGTGCAGCACCAGGGTTTCTAAGGCGTATAATGTCACATCAGTTTGTACACCAATTTAGAAAGCTAAACACAAATTGCTTGCCAAGCCATTTCAATTCTGAGATGCAAATAACTGTGTTTTATGTGCGGGTGGTGAGTTAATTAACTGCAGTATTCTTAGTGCCTTGGAACCCTAAAAAGGCCAGGTTTGAAGCTTAATCATGTCTGCTGTATTGCGATTGTGTCAATAAGCTGGAGATGACTGGTGTTAGGGTAGGAAAAGACAGGATTCAAGGCTCTTGACACATTTTTTTTTTCACTAATTCTTTCTTTCAATCTGTTGTTATAAGCCATTTTAAGCCAATACTCAAGAACCTTATCCTTAGCTTTGGTTCTACATGCTATTCCTACACCAACTCCCTTCATGTAATCCCAGAAAATCCACAAAACAGCCCTTAATAGCAAGGAAGTGTTCCATTTGAAGACTGACCATGCATTCTGATTAATGTTAAACGGCTCCAGAAATTCTCAAGTGATTTTTATAAGGGAATACAAAACAGCAATCAAACTAAAAGAAGCAGGACACATTGGATAAGCCTTAAGTTCTGTGAATTCTATATGGCAACTCTCTTTTAAGGAAACAATTGAGCACAGTGAGGCACCTGTTTCCTGAGTCATACTCGTTATGGTGATGTTGAAGCTCTATGCTGGCTGCTTCTGTCTGCAGGTCTGGCACATTTCTACCAGCAGAGCTCACTCAGCAGACATTCAAACTGCTTTTACTAGATCCTAAACTAACCCAGTTCCAAATCAGATCCAAACCAAGAATGTTACACCTTTGCCTGTGTCTGACCATTTATTCTTTCACCATCCTATTGTCTTTTAATGACTCTTGTCCTGGTCTCACCCCCACATCCTACCACTGAGATGTGATTCTGTCAAAAAAAAAAAAAAAAACATTATTTCTTTTTTGGGCCGAGCAGCAACCACTATGTCTGCAGGGCTGAAGTCAGTGTGGAAAAGGGAGAGGCGGTACTTCTAATGGCTGCTATGCTCCACTAAACTCTTTTATGTCCGGCAGCAACCCTCTCAGCGACTCCAAAGGGGTATATCCACCTGGCAGAGAAACATAGCCTTGGACTGGTAGGTGCCGTTTCTCATCTGAATGACTATATACTCAGCTAGAAGCCACCCAGTGTGCGCTAGACGCCAAAAGAACTAAATCATCGGCAAAAAGCATAAATGCAAACCTGAAGTCATTACCCATACACTCTCCACTCCTCTGCTTTATCTAGAGATTCTTTATAGGAAAAACAGAATTGACAAAAGGTACAAACCCTGTGGACTCCAATAATCAACTGATTGCTTTTCTGCCAAGAATATGCACACAGCTCTCACACAAGTAGATTGGATAAAACTCCTCCAGTACGAGCTAGAAAAAGCTGGTACACTGTTCCAAAGCCAAGATAAAAATTCACATTGCCCTGAATCTTAGGTTTGACCATTGAGCCCGACCTCTGCCCGACCTCTGCTTCAAGAGGGAAACTTGGATTCCCTGTTCTAGGGCTGCAACTAACGATTATTTTCATGGTTGATTAATCCATCGATTATTTTCTTGATTAATACTTCTTTTATTTTTGTCTATAAATTGTCAGAAGATGGTGAAAATTGTCAATCAGCGTTTCCCAAAGCCCAAGACGACATCCTCAAATGTCTCAAACCGATTAATCTTTTATCAAAATAGTTGGCGGATAATTTCATATTTGACAACTATTCAATTAACTGATTAATCTTTGTGGCTCTACCCTGTTCCAGACAAGGACAATCCTTTAAAATACTATGTCAACATGAAGTAAAAAAAAGTGTCCCCCAAGTGCTTGAATCTGTATATCTATACCTCCCTCGTCTTTCCTCAACTAGTGTCCCCCCCCAGGTGTTTGCCTTGCACTCAAAATCAAGTTTCTCTCCAAAATGAGAGCAAAAGCTTTAACACCTAGCACGGTAGTTGCCAGGATCCAACCTTAACTCTAGGCTTCAAAGTGTCTCTTCAGAATCCTATGGGTGACGTTACGTATGCTGTGTCAATGTTTAACTCGCAGTATGTTTAGCTGGTTGCTAAAATTACATCTATGTTTAGACAGGACTACAAACATTAAAATGAGTTGGAAATCATGCCCATGTACCTTAAAAAAAGCCCAATGTGTAGTCACTCTCAAGTTAAAACAATTTCAGTATCAACTAAAACTTTCCTTGCCTATCGCTACATCACCTCATGCCAGCCAGCTGATCCTTGCGTGCCTCTGCCCCATTGCCTTTCATTTACTAAATCAATCCTTGCAAGCAAGTAAACACCCCAGGTGGCTTGGTCCTGGGACAGTGATTGTCATCTGCAGGGCATGTTTCTTTTGCCATCATGATGTCATTTAGGACATTTTACTACTATAATAGGTTGAGGACCCTCTGCTGAGGAATGGGCACAAGTTTGTTTTTCCAATCCAATCTTAGAAAGTAGGCAGCAACATTTGTCCCGTTCGATGACAACTGCTCCTGCTGCCCTACAGCAGACATGACTGGCTGTGAAAGCAGATGACAGAAGCGTCTATATTATAGGAAAGGAACCCTGAAGAAATAGCTGAAAGAAAAGAAGCTGACATAGATCAGTGCGCAGATAAGAGATTAAACAAGATCTGGGGGATAATTGACTGCATGAAACCGAGGTTAAGCAAAGTTGTCAAATGTATGCACTTTAGAAAACTGAAAACAACATTTGACATCTACAATACAGATGTCATTATTTGATTTGGTAATAAGTATGATAGCATGCAGTACCAGACCTGCTGCCATGTGAGGGAGAAGAGATGGACAGGAAAGGGAGAGAAAGAGAGAGACCTCCAAAAAGTAGGCAGAAATGTGCCACTAGGCAGACAGTGGAAATAAACTACGATGGCTGATCGTTGGCACGTAGGTGGGATGCATTACATCAGATCCCGGTGTGCAAAAATGAAGGGAATGGGATAGGATGTAAGTGGTGCACTTAGGCGAAAAATGAGCATACTTGCATCCTGCCCATTCGGAGCAGGATCTGGTCTGCATAGATAGCACTAACTGGAGGTACACTTTGTACCATAACAGGCTGACACAGGCTATACACGCAGAATAGCAATGGCAGCAGTACAATGTAGCAGGTATCAGCAAAAGAAAGGAGTACCAAGGTATATGCATCTGTTTGTGAGTACACCTGCATGTGACCACCCATTTGCACCTAAATGAACAAATTATAGGAAAGCATGAGGACATTAATAGAAAGTATAAAATGGCTATTTTGCTATCAATTGTACCTCGGGCCGAGGCTCTTATTGCATACTTTAAATCACCAGAGAAACAGTCAGACTCAGTAACTTTTTTTCATGGATGAGATAATGATAATAAAAGATTAAGGGAAAAGAGCAAAGCAGAAAAAATGTGTTCAAATGAAAATGCATGGGAGTGTAGGGATAGAAAGAGAAAACGGTCTATATATATATATATATATATATATATATATATATATATATATATATATATATATATATATATATACACATCACATCTTGTGTTTGTATGAAATGCTGATTTCTCTGTGCTGTGTTTGAATCTGACTGAACCAACAAAGCTTACAGCAGATAGGAAGGAAACCAGGATGAGTTAAAGCTGGGAGTTGGGTCTGAGGGTTCATAGTGAGATTAAACAAAAAGAAGATGCAGTATTTGCTTTTCCTCTGTTCAACTTGACTTTAAGAACAAACATCTCTATGCATGAACAACTATGACATCTTTCAGAAATCTTCTGCTGCATTAGTGCTCCTCCACCTCACCAAGTTTAGATGCACATCTAGCCCGTTTCATTGAATTTTTTGAGCTCAAAGTTTTGCACCCAAGGGATATGCTGTAACAAAGCTCACCTCATTCCAACACACTTTTGTTCTTAATCTTTTTATCTTCTTAACGAGCATGGATAAAAGAAATATGGAAGAGAGATAAAAAATCTTATGACAACAAAAAAATGAAATCTAAGAACAGTTTGGTATGCGCTCTGCTAGCTCTTCACTGAGGTATAAAGATAGATGTATGATGAGAAGTGCCTCACCCTCTGTCTCTGTGTGATCTCCTCTCCAGCAGCACCTGTCTGATGATAACCTTGAAAAGATTCTCCCTTTGTCTTCTGACATACTGCTGTGTCGAGACCTGGAAGATGCAAACTATACAGAGCTTTTTATCTAACCTGCACCACACTCCCAGCCCAACTCAACGTGTCTTTGTCTTTGGTCTGTCTCACACTGAAGATGGCGACCATGAATGCAAATGGTAAATTCTAACTCATTGGGCTCTTCGCAAAAGATGGACAGAAGCTCTGAGTAGGTTCAATGAGTAGAAAACAGAAAGAGAGTTTTCCTCCTTCCTTCTGAGCGAGTTAAAACAACTGCAGTAAAGTTCAGCTGTCAGGCCTTTCTACACCGAAATACACTTCTCATGTTAGTACAGAAGCCTTGGGGTTAATTATCCCTCAACATCTCCAGTATTTCAGATCTGCTTTCAAATGCAATGCATGCCTTCTGTGCATTAAAGAGCATCACCTGGACAGGCATCTTTCTAAGGAGACATTACAAGTTTCTGAAAAGTATTTCAAGATGCAACAACGAGACTGAAGAGAAAGCTTTCCAGCTATTCATCCCGCCATTCATCTAAGTGGGCTACAGATGTAGAAAGCTTTGCAAAGTGCAAATGCTGGCACAGTGGAGGTTTTTGTGGGGAGAAAATAAACCTGGTAAATGGAATGGCAAGCCTCTATAACTCTTTCATATTCATCGCAACTTACCCACCTAAACAGGGATCAAGATGAAAACTAGAGAATAAGTTCTCAGCCCCAGTCTCTAGGATTTGTAGAGGTGTGTGTGTGTGTGTGTGTTTGTGTGTGTGTGTGTGTGTGTGTGTGTGTGTGTGTGTGTGTGTGTGTGTGTGTGTGTGTGTGTGTGTGTGTGTGTGTGTGTGTGTGTGCGTGCGTGCGTGCGTCCGTCCTACCTGGCTGACTTTGGCTGGTGTAAGTACCATGTCGAGGACTCCTGCCCAGCCAGCCATCACTCCTGTGGGGACTGCATAGGCCAGTGCAATCATCAGGAACCGCAGGTTACTAAAGGGGGCAATTTGGAGAGTCAAGATTGCACATTGAACCTTTATTTAAAAAAATGTTAAAAGCTAATTGTTTGTGTACCGATTCTCCTCAAAATGTGAATATGGGTGACTTATTTGACCAGGTGTGTCTATGTAAAACTAGATGCATAATGTGTCCTGATGCCCTAAATAACATGCTGGACATGAAGTTCTGTGAAAAGACAGCGGGTTGTTGTTTTGCTTCCCTCTGGTTTATTTATTAACTATACCCATGTTACCATTTGGAAACAGACTGTTAAGAAAATGTCGCTGTTCTCTGGGTAGAAGGATTCTTTACTTCTCAAATAGCCCAATCAATTTTCATGGGGACCAAAATAATAATTCACAGCACGTCAATGATTATTTAACAAGTTTCTTCAATTTAACATGCAGTATTTTGCTCAAATTAAAAAACTAAATAGGCTGATCACCATATGGATTTAATGAGGACTCTACTACATTCTGTTTTCCCTCTTTCAATCATTCCAACATACAGTATGTTCACCTCTACTGTTAAAGTCTCTCATTAAAACAAAGGGGGAAATATTCTGATATTTATACATGTGAGTCGAAGACTCCTCGCCTGCACAGGTGATGTTTGGCGGTTGATTCTAATCCAGAGGATACCCTCCACAGAGTCATAAAGGATTTCATAGTTACAACCCAAAAACAAAAATGTCCTCCAGGTACAACCTACATCCTAACAGCACTGGCCTAAGATGAAACTGTGAAAGCGACATAAGGGAATGTCTCCCTTCCCTTTTGTTCACTGGTGTTTAGAGGCCGGCCATCAGCTCCAGGTCTCTTTACTAGCCCACAGTATACTGTCACTTTACACATGCACGCATGAACTATTCAGAAGAGGTAAGTATCTTCTCTCGAGTTTCTGCGTGGGAAAGTTGCCGGACGACCCAATCTTCTGAACATAGCCATACTGAGAGAGATGTGTGGAGCTGATAGTCTTAATTAGCTTTGTAGCAACTCATTTGGCAATGGCTTGAATGCAACGGACGTTCATTAATATCAAAAAGTTACGCACTAAAGCGTTGAAGCGAGAGAATGTTTGGCATGATAAATTATTGATTATAAAACTGTTGCACACTACTTTTCTGTCCATTGATAAATCAGCTCATCTCTTCAACTCTAGCTAAGTTATATTGTCAACTGACAGCTGCTTATCAAGTTGTCAACTGAAATCAAACTGTACAAACAAGTGATAAAAACAAGCACCATCTGCAAGCTGTGAAGAGTGGCTTTAGGCTACAAATATTTTGCTGCAGGGTCTGATACGAGCTGTCTGCTAATATCGCATCAGCTCACAGTGTACTGTGATCAACAGGGAAAAAAGGAAGACACTTCCATATGCTTAGATATGCATGCATGTGCATATATGCGTATATGGCACCCCTAACATGCAACCCAATTCCAATCACTTGGAACACCCACACTAATCACCTTCGACCCAATGAGGTGGCATGCTGATTTAAATCATTGCCACCTCCTCAACCCCAACAATATGATTAGAATCATCAAATCAGCATCTGACAAATGAGGCAAGGCTGGCAGAGCAGGCAGCAGATTCATAGATTGCTTTCTTTTCCTGCTCTCCTCTTTTCTGTTGATGGACACTGTTTAACTCCAGTATTTATTCTCCCTCCGCCTCGTTCATTATAATGCAGGCAGCATCCTGAGCGGTATCGTGAGGGGACATCTGGAGAACACCTTGGGCCTCCTGCATTCCTACTATGGCTTCAAAAGCTCAGCACACAGACAGATACCGTTCACACACACGCTTAAAGTTAGTCTTTCAGTTGCAAACTGGGAACTTGTCCCAAGACACATAACCTGTACAGCAAAATCTCTGTTGCTGTAAACATGCACACCCTTTTCCCTTTCCTGACACTGGGGCCCTTCAGACAATCAATCTCTTTTCTTCACAGAATGCTTTGGCTCCACAGAAAAACAAACACAGCCTGTCTCCCTGCTGCAGGCCAGTCTTGTCCTAAGCAGTATGAAGCTACTTGGCCTTGAGGAGAGTATGGAGGGACAGTCATAAAAAAGCCCTGTGATTGCGCACCCTCTCTGCTTTCCTCCCAGCACCCTTTTCATTAACCTTGCCCTTGCCATTACAGCAGGAAATCAATATCCATGCACCTTTTGCCTCGTCCGGGAGCTTATTTAGATAACTAAATGTGAGCAAGCAGACACTAGCTACTCCGTAAGAGAGGGGACTTTTTCTTTCCTTTCCTGCTGTGATGAAATATTTCCGAAGAAGTCTCAAAGCTGGCGGCATCATCAGCTAAGTGCCATTTGTCTTTGGCAGACCCGGCTAGAGATCAATGCATCAAGGTGACAACTTTCAAAGCTAAAGTGAGTATGGCTCACTTTAGACTGGGGTGGGAGGGATCATCAATACTCAGGCTTTGGGCTGTTTAGTATTCCCTCATACTTTGATCAGAATACAATGATAACTTTACACCTTGTGCAGCAACATTCAAGGCTTCCAATTAGACTGCTGCTGTGGAAGCAGATGTGAACAGCTGGAAGCACTCATCAAGCTGAAAATCATTAACCAATGCTCAGACCCTGACAGGCTAAATGGATGAACAGATCCATCAATGAATATGTATCAGGCAAACTTACTAACTAGTGGGCTACCACATGCAGGTTAGCATTTTGTCAGCTTTTACATACAAACCGATCCGATCTGCTGGTTCGTTATCAGGGCCGATACTGACCCTATTAAACAGATCAGGTATAACAAATATCTGATTCCTTAGCTGCTAGATGTTCCACTCTTCTCACTTGCTAACCAGTTACTCTGATGTTATGCACTGTGCAGGAATCATACAGTGGATTTATGAGGGCATTTTAATATAAGAATATTAATCTGTGGCTCTTTAGGGTTGCATTCCTTTATCCTAAAGTGTTTACATTATTTTGTCTACCATATGTATGAGGACACATGAAGACAAAGACTCAAAAGTCAATTTTCCTGCTCCATGTCCAGTCCCTGCAGGAGAATTCTAAGGCTTGATGCTGCTGGACCGAGATACAACACGTTGGCCAAACGGGTCACTGGAAGGCTGCCTATCACAAGTGGAACAGAAACGGCTGGATGGCCTAGTTAAGTTGGCCAGTCTGTGTGTGTGTGTGTCTCTGTAACTATGCATTAGGGTGATATCAGCTTGGTCCCTGTCATCTATCTGAGGAAGCTCTTACAGGGAGTTGAGCCTCTCTGTGCTGGTCAGCATGGCACAGGAAGTGAAGCTATTTTGTACAGCAAGGGACCAAGTACAGCCAACAAAGCTAGGCCGACTCTCCGGCTACCGTCGCCCAGCTTTTCCTCTTCCTTCTCCAACCCTTTAATCCCTGGCCACTGCCACAGGCATCATTCCTCCATAAGCTAGGCAAAAGGAACATCACTCGCTCCTCAGGCAATATGCTGTTTCCTCATGGCCTGGAGGATAAATATTGCCTTGGTGGAAAGTGAGGCGGGGTGTAGTGATGGGGGTGTTGCAGTGTTATAGTGAAGTGTGATTGAATTATCAGCTCTTCCCTTATACCTTTTCCTTGGAGGAAAAAAACAAAAAAGGTGATGAAACATCAATAAGTGCATTCAACTATTGAGATTCAGGACCTTGTCATAATATACCATCTCTCTCTCTAACCGCATGCATCCGTGATGTTTTTGGAATACATTGACCACTGACCCTGATGGTACAGATGCAGAGGATGATGTCGTTTTCAAAAGCAACCAGTTTATTATATCTTAGTAATTAATCTAGAGGGAAGGCTGGGGTTTCTTTGATAACAACCCAAGCAGATGGTGAGTGGCAGACCCCTTCATTAAATTCATTCCAAATCCTTTTCCAGTGCAAGATGCTGTCACTTTAACTTTGCTCGAAGCGCGCAACGCATCAGCAAATAAGAAACCAAACTAGACCTAATAGATTTGTAGACACAGCCGTTAGAGAGCATTGAAGATGCTGCAGAAATATGCTTTTGACCACTTTCTTATGGAGTTGTAAAACATAACAGCACCTGAAACTAATTTCAAATGCAGTACTGAAGTTTCACTTGCTTTACACGTCTTAACCCAAGTTGAATCAAGGACACATCAAGTTAGGCATACTCAATAATGTGCTGAAACAAGGGGTGTGGTGTTTGTGTGTGCGTGTGTGTGTGTGTGTGTGTGTTACCTAAGAAGTCTGCAGATGCTGCTCCTGTAACTGAGTCTCTGGCTTGCAGCGGCCACACTGGGAGGCACTGGTGGGCGTGACGGGAAGTACAGCAGGACGGCCGCAAAAAGCACAGCAATTGCAGCCAACTCTGCTCGAGCACAGCGACACAGATAAAAGAGACATACATGTTATTTCATAGATGAGGAAGTCAGATTATTTTTTTATATTTTAAAGCAACACCAGAGAACTTTTCCCGCTTCGGTCCCCCTACAGGTTGAAAGTGAAATTGTCCCATTATGTCTCATTGGAATCCGCTACCCGATCTGGCAAACTTGCATAGTGCGGTTATGGCTGGTAGAGAGCCGCAAAGCGAATGCAGAAGTGCCGTTCACCCTTTTACGAGTTGATGAACCACTGAAACGATTTTGGAAACATTATTTTATTTTGCTTTTGCTTTAAAAAAAAAAAGATCACTGTGACATGATACCTGGAATGAACATAATGGCCGACTAGACAAGGCTATTGACTCTTGGAGAAGCAACACATTTATACGGTTGGTTATTTTAGCTCCATTGCTCTTTCTTGACATCAAATATGGATCGAGCAGCAGCTGCACATTTCTCCTTGTACAGTTGCATTCCCACTCACATTGATCTGTCGTTTGGATTTTGACCTCCAAAGCTTTTGGTTCACCTTTAAAAATTAATAACAATACTACCTTAGGTTAAACAAAAGCTGCAGCCTCAATCTATTACAGCATGCTCGTTTCTCTTTTCGTGCTTTGAGTGCTTTTAATTTTCTGAATCAGTTAAGCATAACAGTCCCAGCAATCTATTTTTTAGAGGGGCGGTTATGAACATTATAATTGTTTTTTTTTTTTTTGGTGTTTCTTGGATCCCCTCGCCTGATTGTATTTGTGTCCCTTGACGGGGCTGACATGATGTCAAAATTATGTGCTATCGATCCTCCACGCCCTCAGAGGTTTTTCGCTTGCCGTTAGTACCTGCATACATAACCAGCTGGATTCTGTCCCGGATGGAGCTGTCGGAAACTGCTGCTGCCATCGTGGTTGCTGCCTGGGTGTCGTTGGGGGCTGGCACAACCAGAGGTCCTATTACAAACGAAGCAGCGCTTCCCAGGTAGGAGAAGAGTGAGGCTACAGCAGTTGCCGTGGCTCTCTGGTCAGGGGCGAACCACGTGGTGGAGAGGAAGGGGCCGGCGCTCATTATAGTTGGGCCGGCTAAACCGTTCAGAAACTGACCTACGTGTATCAACCTATGACAGAAACAGCAGCAGAAAATAGCTTAAATTCTTCACTAATAACATCACACAAAGAAAAAACAGAATCACGCACAACACTGTGATAAAGGAGTGTGTTAGACGTCTGTGCTGCACTTTGTTCTGAACAGCAAATATCATGAATTATAATCTTGTGATGAGCATGAGGTTCACAGTCTTTTAAAGAAATAATTTAACCACAGCATAGTGACTAACTCACATAAAAGAATAACAATAAGGCTAATATATGCTAACGGTGAGACCAGGCACTAAAGTTGTGTAAGTTTATCTGGCGTACAGCTGGCCAGATGTGACAAATCCAGTTTTTATCAGCTCAGCTGCTTTCAATTACTGTAATGAAGTTTAGTGTGTTAAAGGTTGAGTCTGAATTCTGTTTCAGGCTCAACCTTGCACAAAAAGCAAATTTTGTAAATGTATTGTATTTAAATTGCGCTTTTCTAGTCTTAACGACTACTCAAAGCGCTTTTACATAGTACAGGAACCATTCACACACATTCATACACTGTGGCCGAGGCTGCCATAGAAGGTGCCACCTGCTCATCAGATAAACATTCACACACCGATGGCGCAGCATCAGGAACAATTCAGGGTTCAGTGTCTTGCCCAAGGACACTTTGACATTTGACTGCAGGGCCAGGAATCAAACCCCCAACCTTCCGATTGGTAAGCGACTGCTCTACCACCTGAGCCACAGACGCCTTTAATAGTTCATAAAACAACCTAATCATAACTTTGTGGCATATTTTACATTTGCTCACTTTTGTCATTGTCTAGGACTCTTTTTCTGACTCTGAAAACTGTATTAGCGAATTTCTGGTGGAAACCCTGTAAACCCTTCTTTTGTGTGGGTCCCATTTCAATACACTTTATCAAATATTACACTGTTAAACCACAAAGACAATCAAACATGGCTGCAGCGATGAGCCTCATTTCAGTGCATTTATTAAGTTAAAATAAAGACGTGGAGTAATGAGGCATTAATATCTGATGGAATAATGATAGGCGAGGGAATGGAAATAAGGTGTAATCATCTCTGGGGAATTAAGAACCTGCCCCTGCGAGTCACTGTCTCACTTGTGCACCTTTAGAATGAGCTGTGCGAGACAGATGTACTCGGAGAAGTCTCCTGATTAATTTAACATTTAAAAAAAGAGAACTCTTCTGACTTCCAGCAGGCATATACCAGTTTCTTTGTTTGTCTCTACCGTGTGCTTACACTTCTCTGCTCTCTAGCTCTCTTTAACGTTGCTGTTGCCTCTAGGGTTCACAGATAAATGGCAGAATACAAAGTGCAGTGGCCAGTTACAGATTGATTGGAGAATATTTCGTTCACTCTATATCTCCTTGTCACATCTCAGCCTACACACCAGCACCTTCTAAAATACTCGGTGGCTCTTACTTTTTAGTCATCCTACTCCTTTCTTTGTAGATTTCTTTATATGTGTCTCCGTCTTTATTGCTCAATTGCCAAACAAGAGTTTTCAATGGTGTTCTATTACAGATTAGTGAACTTCCATGACGACATCTAAGTATGTCTGAGTATGTTTACACAGTAGTTTCGATCATATTTGGGATATGACATTTTCATGGAACACAGAATAATAATAGGTTATTCATCTCTCTGTAGACATGATTCTAAACATGATCAAGGTTTATCATCTGGTCATCTGTGTTGGTGCAGGCACTTCTTTGCCTCCTCCACATCCATCCTCTCTGTCATGTATGTGCCAAGTGAGTAACCTCAGCAACTAAGGGAAGAACCCAGTGTCAGGACACTGCTGCATTTACCACTCCGCTACTTTCCTCGAGTGATGGAAGACGAGATTGACAAGCGATACAATCTATCCTCCACATTACCGGTGTTACACTGTCATTTTCACTTCAGCATGTAGATCATCATTACACTACTTGTCATGATATCTTTGTTTTACAACCTTACCACCACCTGATTTAGGTCAAAGATGTCTGATCTTATACAGGTTTCTGAAACCAGAATATGATATTTAGTTCTTTACATATGCAAAGTACCTCCAAAAAGCAAGTTAAAGACAAGGATATAAGTGTTAGAATAGAATTGTGCTCCATGTTAAGATTCTATATTTTTGCGGCATGCCTTTGAGTTGTCTTCAGGCATGAATATCACTTGAAAAAGTTAAGGTATTACAAAATGGCACTTTGTTCACCACTAACTACAACACTGGGCATATCACAGTGGCTGGGGTGGCATGTCACTTGTTTCGTGACAATAGGGGCAGAGAAACCACTTGAATGGAGTGCAAGCAACAGGTATGATGCTGAACCTCTATCAGCTGATAATAAAATAGCAGCAGGTGGTAAATATGCCATAGTTAAGGTTAATTTAATCTTTTCACAGCTTTTAAGTGTTGGTAGACACAGTACAGTACTTTTTCTACTTGGATTCAGCCACAACAATCCCAACCCCAAATCAGAAAAAGTTGGGACAGTATGAAAAACACAAATAAAAAAAGAAAGTAGTGATTTCTAAATGTACTTTGACTTGTATTTCATTGCAGACAATGTGAACACAAAATATTTCATGTTTTGTCTGGTCAACTTAATTTAATTTGTAAATATACATCCTTTCCTATCATTCAGACCTGCAACACATTCCAAAAAAGGTTGGGACAGGAGGAATTTAGGGCTAGTAATCAGGTAAATTGGTTAAATAATGATGTGATTTGAAACAGGTGATGTCAACAGGTGATTGTAATTATGATTTGGTACAAAAGCAGCATCCAAGAAAGGTCTAGTCCTTTACGAGCAAAGAGGGACCGAGGATCGCCAGTTTGCCAACAAATACGTGAGAAAATTATTGAAATGTTTAAAAACAATGTTCCTCAAAGAAAGATAGGACGACATTTTCTTATTTCACCTTCAACAGTGCATAACATAATTAAAAGATTCAAGGAATGAGGAGGAATTTCAGTGCGTAAAGGACAAGGGCGCAAGCCTAAGCTGAACAACCGTGATCTCCGATCCCTCAGGCAGCACTGCATCAAGAATCGTCATTCATCTATAAGCGATATCACCACATGGGCTCAGGACTACTTTGGCAAACCTTTGTCAAGTACCACAATACGTAGTTACAGCCACAAATGCCAGTTAAAACTGTACTGTGCCAAAAGGAAGCCCTATGTTAACAGTGTCCAGAAGCGCCGTCGACTTCTCTGGGCTCAGAGGCATCTGGGATGGACCATCACACAGTGGAAACGTGTACTGTAGTCAGATGAATCAGTATTTCAGGTATTTTTTGGGAGAAATGGACGGCGTGTGCTCCGGACCAAAGAAGAAAAGGATCATCCAGAATGTTACCAGCAACAAGTCCAAAAGCCAGGGTCTGTCATGGTATGGGGTTGTGTCAGTGCCCTTGGCAAAGGTAACTTGCACTTCTGTGATGGCACCATTAATGCTGAAAAGTACATAGAGATTTTGGAGCACAATATGCTGCCTTCAAGAAGACATCACCAGGGACATCCATGCATATTTCAACAAGATAATGCAAAACCACATCCTGCACACATTACAAAGTCCTGGCTGCGGAGGAAGAGGATACGGGTACTTGACTGGCCTGCCTGCAGTCCCGACCTGTCTCCAATAGAGAATGTGTGGCGCATTTTGAAGCGTAAAATGCGACAACAAAGAGCCCGTACTGTTGCCCACCTTAAGACTTGTTTGCAGCAAGAATGGGACAAAATTACACCTGAAACACTTCATCACTTGGTGTCTTCAGTCCCTAAACGTCTTTTAAGTGTTGTGAAAAGGAATGGCAACATTACAAAGTGGTAAATGCTTTACTGTTCCAACTTTTTTTGAAATGTGTTGCAACAACCAAAATAGGAATTTTGTTTTTTTGAAAAAAAAAAAAAACAATAAAAATCATGAGGAACACATTAAATTATGTGCTGTTGTATTGTCTGCAATGAAATACATGTCAAAGTACATTTAGAAATCACTACTTTCTTTTTTTATTTGTGTTTTACATACTGTCCCAACTTTTTCTGATTTGGGGTTGCACGTATTTTTACTCTATACTCCTGATGACACATGGTATTTTGTTTACCTGCTGCACAGAACAGTTGATTCAAGTCTGCATGTTCCGATTTGTGTGCCAAATTGAAATGGAATGGAAACCACGCCCAACTGGCAAGTTTTGGAGCACATCCTGTAATTAGAGTCTCATTTAGGCCTGGGAATGTTCCAGATACCAGACTGATACACCTGCTCTACTGTATCTCCTCATTAGACATCATGATTATTCGAAATCCAGTTTGTCTGATAATCAAAAGCAAAAAAGATACTCAGCGTAATTTAAAACAACATCTCTGTGACCTAGTGTGACATCATATTTAGTACAGAGTACTGTAAATGACACTTTTGTCTCAAACTTATTTTTTCAAAGCATTCTTTTTTTAAATTTAGCAATACAAAACAAGCCAATCTTTTAAAGTCCACCAGTGTTTGAGTTTGTCTCAACACAATAAGCTGTACTAGAACTTTGTGTAAATAAAATGCAATATAAAAATTTAATTTTAGTTCATGTATCTGAATAAATAAACATAATCTGACCAATATGACAACAGCTTTCAGAACTTCACAGCTTTTAAAACTTTGGATCACAAAGTTTGGTCAGTACTTCAACGTTTTAAAGTTCAGTCCCCAGTCTTACTGTCTTTTTGCTCCCAGGATGGATGTGACTACGAAAATTGCCTTTAATGTGACAGGTGATGAGGACGGATGGTGAGTAACATAAGGATGAGCGCTCACACGGGGCGGCCGCACTGTGGCAGGAGAAGGAAAGAAAGAAAAGGGAGCATCTTTTTTCAACTGGATGATTAAGTTAATCAGTATTGATGAACCCTGTCAGACGGAATCTGATCGAGGATGAGACAAAGAAGCCAGCACTGTGGTGAAATCCTGCCACTGCTTCTGGTGCGCCAGGGCTGACAAACCCAATTCCACCATCACAAAAAGGCCAGGCCAATTCTGTCTTGAAAATGACACCAATCGTCACAGTAATGTGACAGCCTGCTGCGGGACCCACAGTGTGTTCTCATGGCCACTCAGAGAGTGTCTGAGTGAATCTGAGATCTTACTGATAGACACTTACTAATCACACAGCTGGTCTATAATGAGAGAGAGAGAGAGAGAGAGAGAGAGAGAGAGAGAGAGAGAGAGAGAGAGAGAGAGAGAGAGAGAGAGAGAGAGAGAGAGAGAGAGAGAGAGAGAGAGAGAGAGAGAGAGAGATAGAGAGATAGATAGATAGATAGATAGATAGATAGATAGATAGATAGATAGATAGATAGATAGATAGATAGATAGAGAGAGACAGGGAAACGAGTGAATGCCTGAAAACACAAGAGAGGATAAGGATTTCATGTCTTTGATTTGAGAGTAGACCTAATCACAGTAAGGTCTAATCAGTGACCACTGATGCAGCAGTGGCTTTTCTTTTCTTATCTGAATATCACAAAACAAACACTCAGATCTTTTTCGAACGTGACAGCTACAAAGAAGATCCTGGTTATACAAGAGAGGAACTTCCACAACTGCCTTTGATTTCCTAAAAAGGATCTTAAAAACTCAAAACAAAGAGGCGGTTTACTTCCTCAAGAGGATGTCATGAAAATAAATTGTAGTAATCGGCTATCAAACATGAAACGGCACATGGAACAAACACAGATCTGCAGGGGGCTGGCTGTCGAGGGAACTTCTCACTGTCGCCATTTGTCTACTGATCAGGGGAGCAGGAAACTCAAATGCTGTGTTTGAGCGCTCTTGCAATGCCCTTGAACTTCACACATTCAAAGTTCTGGAGCCAGCTAGACTTAACTGTTTTTGTTAGCCCCCCTCCCTGTCTCTCGGGTCATCTGAACCATCATCACAACCAATATGTCTGATATGACAAAAATATCCTGTTTATGAGAGCCGGCACACAGAGCAGCAGACGCAGGTCACTGATACTGCTTTATCTCCACTACTGCAAAGCAAAGAGTGACATCTACTGGTGATCCGGGGAGCTACATGGTTATATCAGCCTGTACTTTACTGAGATAATCCACCATGTCATCCATTCAAATATGGCTTCAAGAGTTATGACCTATTACATTTAAGATGCAAATTAGGCTGAACTGTGTCTGAAGTAACATTTGCTGTGTAAAGAATGTTATCATGGCTTTCATTATGCAATCATGTTTCCACTCCGAATACTGTATCACAAGAGAGCTGACGTCATGGCTGTGAAAGGTTGTCATCATCATCTAATGAGAAAACAGCAGCATGCAGCTCGCATCAAGTCTACCTCGCCAGACTGTCTGATGGCCGATTATCGGGTTGGTGTGTCAGCGCCTTTACAGTGAAAGCCTCACAAATGTCAAGTGAAGCTGCATTAGGAATGTCTTTGTACAAGGGTCAGGAGAAAGGTTGACCCCAAAGTTACATTTTCAGGAGGTTTGTGAAGACACCTTCATTCATGAGTTACCAGGTGTTGTTGATCCTGAAGTTTATCGGCTTAAAACAAAGCAACAAGTGACTTGAACTCTCTATATGAGATAAGGACTCTGAAGAAGGCCCAATCAGTCCTGGCTGATATAAGCCACCCCCTGAACAGCTACTTCGTGATGTTGCCGTCTGGCCGCAGATTCTGTCTGCCAAAATGCTGGACAAACAGACACAAAAACTCTTTTGTTCCTGCTGCTATAGGCTTTGTTAATAACTCAATGTGAGATGTGGACTTCTGTGTAGTTTGTATTTATTTTGTCCATTATTGATGGTGTTTGTTGTCTGTATAGTCTATGTGTTGTTTATGTTGCATTCTATTGCTGCACAAAGAATTGCCCCTCAGGGATAATAAAGACTCCTTGAACCTTGAACAATTGTGGTTGCACTGACTGCCATCAATGATCTATAGGCTATCATAGGAGGGGAAACTCCACCAATTTTACACATTGAGAATTCACTTGTGGAAGCAGTGTAATGCTGTGTGTGGCTCAGGAGGATCTGTGAGAAAATAACCACTCATGGTGTCATCTGGATTGGAGTTAGAGACTACACATTTTTAACATTAAGCTGGCATTAACCAGGCAGGGGAAATTTAAAGACAACACTTTTTAGTTGGGTTATGGGATGTATGATCCAGAACTACAAACTAAAACTTTTTGGAAGTGCGATATAAAAATCGCTTAAGTACTCCTTTAAGGGGTCACGGATCACGATAAAACAATAAAACAAATAGTTTGTAGACTATAGCTGGATTTGGGTTTTGATTTACAGATAAGAATACAACTTCAGCTAGATCCCTCTATAATTTCTGGAAGAAATAAAAAAAGGGTCCATAATTGTGAGTGTGGTTTACTATGCAGCCAGGTAAATACAACGTCCTGAAGATTAAGGACATAGCCACTCCACTAAAAGCAATGACAAATTCCACAGGATAAGTTTGATTTAAGCTTAACGTTTTTACAGCCAAATTTCACAGTGAAATAAAATGTTTCCACAGAAAAATGTGCTCTTTTCTTGATGGGTAAAGGAAGGTCCCTGCCTTGTGTGGCCTGTAAAAGTTGCCACTGTAAAACACAACCAAGACTAGATTATGTTGTTATGTAACACAGTGATCTATACAAGGTTAACAGTGTGAGATGTCTGCAGAAACATGTCTTTAGTCTACATGTTGGTATGAGCATGAGATGTTACTCTTGATTCAAGGCTATTAATATGAGCCGTTAGAAACACACGAATAGAGAATGCTACCACCACACGGAGAGTAGGGGTGGGAATCTTCACTGGTCTCACTATTTGATTACGATTATCCTGTCAACAATTCGATCCGATTTGATATCCCGATGCGTCACCTCCTCAATATTATTATTTATTGCTACACATGGTTTTCAACAAATGTAAGCAGTCAGATATATATGAACTCCCCTTTTATTGTATCTGCTCTTGAAAAAGACACTTCCTGTAGCGGAGTCTGAACATAGCTAGTCTCGCTTTGCCAGACCATCCACACGCTGCGGAGCGGAGGAGGGTCTGGCTAGTCCACACAGCATTCCGGGAAGGGAGAAAGACGTGCTCTGGTTTATTGACATTTCTTTAAACCAATCACAATCGGCATGGGCGGTGCTAAACTCCGCACGGAGCCACTGTAAAGTCGTCGTGCGAGAGAAAAGTCAGATTGGACAGATAGTCTAGCTAGCTGTCTCAATTTACCCTGCAGAGATCTGAGGAGCAGTTAACCATAGTCCTCATAAATCCACTAGAGTTTAAAATTCCAACACAAACAAAGCGCAAGGAAATGGACATCGTCCGGCGGAATTTCCTGCGGCACTGGAGCAATCCCGGAAGTGAAACATCAAGGATATAGACTAGAATACAACAGACAAAATGCCAAAAACAAAAAAAGCAGCGACCGGAAAATCAACAAGTAACATCAATAGGCAATAATTAATTATGGTCTGTCACTGCATCAATGCAGAATCGTTCAGGTCCGTATTGCGATGCATCAATGTAATGATGAACTCCAACACCCCTAACAGAGAGGCAACATTTCACAGCAAATTGTAAATACCCTTTTTCAGCATAGACACTCTCACAAGGGAATCATGATTCTATCACCTCTTCTTCTTAATATACTAATATAACTTTATTTTCTGTACATTAAGCATGTATCACTGCACATTTGGCTGTTAACTCCACTGATGGCTTTCTAACCGCAGCCTCATGAGACACGGAGAGAGAGAAATTGAGAAACAAAATTGATTTATCTGCTCTTAAAAGCCACACTTTTTTTGAAAAAAAAATCCTCAAATCCATGGAGTGAAAGTGATATGCGATTCATTCTGTGGAAATATAATTTCCTCTATGTATTGATATTTTATGATGTACTGCCCCATTGTGGAGCCCAAAAGTAATCATTAGGCAGATAACCACACAATATTCAATGCAATTACATTTTTAAAAGGCACATTATAATTGAAATGACCTTCTCTGAGCTCATGAGTAAAGTTGAGAATGAAACACTAAGAATAATGGGATTCTTTTATGCTTTCCACATAAGGCCTGTCAAAGTGCTGTCTGATATGGGAGGAAACCGACGGCAAGGACACACACAAAAAAGAAGCAAAGGATCCACCCAGTATTGAGCCGTCTCTCTGAATCCTGTTCTCTGGCAGCCAAATGCCTTCGGCCTGTCCCTCTAACCAGTTACAGGTCTCTACTTTGAAGAAAAATAAACTGGACCTTGGTTAGAATCAATACAGCTGAATATATCACCTGCTGCTTATACTTTTAGCCATGCTAGCAGCTATGGATGGCAATGTTGGTTTGTCTGTCTGTCCACCACTTTGGTCCAGACTGAAATGTCCACACAACTGTTAAGACGGATTGCCATACAATTTTGGTAGATTTGTCGCCATCACGACAGATTATTTTTTCATTTACTTTGATCCCTTAAAAAGGTCCAATATGGAATATATTGACTGTAATAAATCCAAAAATAATTTCAATGCGTCATCAGATATTAAGGAGACATGCCAAGTTGTAATACTGTATTTTCTGACAACAATGCTAATGTCAGTATTTTCTCCTTTTGAAATTTCCGTTTCGTGACGGAATTTCTCTTTGTGTTTTGGCCTGTGTTGTTATCAACTACCCACTCTGACAGCCAGGTCAGATTGCTAGATATATCTGTAAAAACTTAAACCCACCGCACTACAGCTGTAACGTTATTATAGTCATGAAAGCAGCAAACAATTATTACAATTAATTTCTGAATTAATCAACGAATCCTTTTGTGTGTAAAATTTTGAATGTAGAACCCAAAGGGACATATTCAAATGACATGTTTAATCCAGTCCACACCCACAGATATTCAGTTTATCATATAAAACCAGTTTGAAATATGACTGAAACAAATAATCAATTATAAAATACAGTGTCTGATTAATTTTCTGTGAATTGACTAATCCGCCAATCTACTAATCATATCTGCTACATCACAAATCATGAGGAACTCATTAGACAAGGAGAGGTCCTAACTTTGGCAACTAGCTCGTTTGTCAATAAACTAATGTACATAGCTGGTCCTGGCACTCAGGTTTGAAAAGTTTGTCTAATGAATCAAATTATGGAAATTATGAGGAGCATGGGTCACTCTCTGCTTCCTTTCCAAAACATTTCAACGATTCAGCACAGTTGCCTCCATGAACTATCTGGTACCTTAAAGTGCTCATATTGTGCTCATTTTCAGATTCATAATTGTATTTAGAGGTTGGACCAGAATAGGTTTACATGGTTTAATTTTTAAAAAACATCATATATTTGTTACTACACATTGCTGCAGCTCCTATTTTCACCCTGTGTGTTGACCTCTCTGTTTTAGCTACAGAGAGAGAGTAAGACATCTCACTTCTGTACCATCTTTGTTGGGAGTCGCACATGCGCAGTAGCTAGGTAAGGACTACTTCCCAGTCAGAAGCAGAGTATGAGGGCGTGCCACGCTATTATACGTGTGTTACAAAGTGACGCACGTTTGTCTCTGAAGTAAAGGCTGGACTACAACAGAGCTGTTTGGAGCAGTTTGTGAACAGTGTTTTCTGTTGGAGATGGTAAGTCCCTTTGGGGTGGACTTTGGGCTTTTTCACTTTGTAAACCTATAACATGCACACAAAAAAGATATATAACACAATAAAGGAAAAGGGAAAAAGCCAAAAAGCATAACATGAGCACTTTAATGTTCACAGAGGAGTCTTACCATCTTCTAAAATGCTGGTCTGTCAGAGGGATGCTCCGTAAAGCTGCTCCTAACAGCATTAAGAACGCAGAGAGGAGGAGGGACGCCCGCAAACCTGGAAGACACATGATACGGTGATGGAAAGGGGAGAAAAGAGTAAAAATATGAAAGATAAGAAAAGAGGATAAGAGGCTCACCAACCCATATAGTACATTTTTTCCGATCACAAATAATTGTATTACTAATAATGATTACTTTATACTTGATTAATGTTGTTTGTCTTTATGTTTAGTCTATAAAATGTAAAAAAAAAAAAAAACACAAAATTATAACAAAAAGGTGAAAATTACTATTTCCCGAGACTAAGGTGATCTTCACATTAAACACTTCACGTCAACCCAAAGACAGTGACATAAAAGTGACACAAAATAAAAATAAAAAACAGCATAACTCACATTTGAGAAGCAGAAAATAGCAAATATTTGTTTTTGTTTTTTTTACTTGAAAACTTACTTAAACGATTAATTGGCAAACACAATTGTTCCAGATACATTTCTTTTAACTGATTAATCATTTTAGCACCATTTAAAAGGCACATACAGTATACACAGTACAACAGTTTTACAATAAACCCTTGTGTCATGACAGTTATCATGTTCTTTTATGTTGTTTTAGAGATGTTGATTCAGCTGTATGATCATTTTTGGAGGATGTAAGTTAAAGTGCTTTGCACAGAGAGGTGACCAATACGACTGCATTCGTTTTAGCTGAGTGTAACTTATAAACTGGCAACTAAGTGCATGTGGTACATACGTATAACACTAACGTGCAAAAAAAAAAAAAAAAACAGAAATCCCAAAGTTCCTTGTTTAATGCGGCCTATGTGAAAGCAGTAGTACAGACAAGAATCCTTTCTCTATCAATTTAGTCTCTATTCTCAGTTTCTTTTTTTTAAACATCATTTTTTGGGCATTTTCAGCCTTTATTTTGATAGGACAGCAGAAGACATGAAAGGGGAGACACGCAGCAAAGGGCCGCAGGTCGGAGTCGAACCCGGACCCGCTGTGTCGAGGAGTAAACCTCTATATATGGGCGCCGGCTCTACCGACTGCCTATTCTCAGTTTCACCCACATGACGCCCATTTAAGGAAACTCTCCCCACTTCCCTGTTCTTCTATTTCCATGAGAGTTGTTTTTTTAGCCAAAGCTCTGACTAACACCAGTTAACACAGGGCTGGGGTGGAATAGTACTTTATTGATCCCTGATGGGAAATACAGGTCACAACATGCCAATATGGCCTCATGGTGCATGTTAGGAGTTTGTCAGGCTGTATTTTTTTGATATCGACGTGGGCATGCAGTCAGTCCTTTGTCTCTTTGTGTTCTGCTGCATCAAATTTTTACACATATCACTAGTATCAACAAGTACCGTCAGAGACTTGTAATTAAATCCCTCAACAGAATATTAGTTTTCTGTCAGCTGTCTTAGCTTTAGTCAGAGCTGAATCAGACAAAGCTTTATTTCATTGTCACAGCTTGATTTAGAGAAGATGCTATAGTGGAATGATGATGCTATAATCACAACCTTTAAAAAGAATGCTGCTTCATTTAGGTTTCACAGTTTCAGATGCCTCTGCAGGGTTAGCCAGTTAGAAGAGAAGAATTTTAACAGATTTTTAAATGCCTTGGATATTTCTCTTTGAAATGCCTGGGGCAGTAGAGGCCTAGAACAGTCAAGAAGAAGGAATGAGGCACATAACAAGCTGGTCCCATACACCAGACTTTAGTTTTGTGTGGCATGTAGTAACCATGCAAGTGTAATTTGTTGAAAAATACCTAACCAGTATTGTCAATTAATCAGGTAGTAGACAACCATTTTGGTAATCACTAATGTGTTTAAGTAATTTAGCAAGCAATGATGTCAAACTTTCTCTTGTCATGTGTGAGAACTTGCTACTTTTTTCTGTTTTATATTATTGTAAACTGCATATCTTTGAATATTGGTGGTCACACAAAACAATTAGTCAAATATTAATGCAAATAACTTTTAGTTTTAGCTCTGAATTTTTTAAACTTAATATACAAAGAGCAACTCATCTTCAACTTGAGTGAAAACAGACCCTAATCAGTTAAACCAGTGGCATTGCTGCTGCATCATGTCATAATAATGTTGCTGCAGTGATATTACTGTACTTTCTGAAATGCATGTGTATGGTGGCCGACAGGGGCAAACGCACTGCAACTTAATGAAACGCACGCAAATAGACAAATCACAAGCAAATTAAGAAAACATCTTCATTAATTTGACAACACAAGGGCAGCATTTAGCAAACGCGCTGCAACTACACACAACACAACGAAATACACAAACGAGCTGCAAATAGAGAGCCGGGGCACGTTCAATCTCAGAATGGTGTGCACCGTTGTGAAACGGTGTGCAACTGCTTTGAGATCATAGACTGTAAACATTAAGTCTATGTTTGAGTTTTTGTTTTCTCTCGTTTGGTGGGTGTGTCTCTAGTTTATTGGCTCAGGTCACAGCTGATACTCAATCAGCAGAGACTGTCTGTAAACTCGTGGTAATAAAAAGCAGAGCGTTCTCTCCCCGTGGGGTCCAAAATCAAGCTGTTCCACTTAGCGCTCCCCCTAAAGGCCTGGAGAACTTCCGTTGTGTAATCTGGATGCAGCGTTTTTCTTTTTGTTGCATTTGTTTTTTCTTTTGCATCGTTTCTGGGTTTTTTTTGGGTTGTGTGCTTTTCTTTTTGCATTGTTTCTGTATTTGCAGTACATTTGTTTATTTGCCGCGCGTTTGCTAAATGCTGCGCATGTGTTGTCAAATTAATGAAGATTTTTTCTTAATTTGCTTGTGTTTTGTCTATTGGCGCGTTTCATTAAGTTGCAGTGCGTTTGCCCCCTGCAAGCAGCTTTACAACCTCACACTATTATAATAGTTTCTTTAAACTGCATGTAAATACTATCTCTCTGGCACATTCTGAAACATCAGTATACGTTTGTCATACCCTAAGCATGTTATGTAGGCTTACTATGCCTGACTGCATCACATATGACTTGATCTTAAGACTAACCTCTCATGGATGGCAACTGCTGTGTTGTTGATCATCAACGGTGTCTACCTTTGGGTAGGGGGAACTCCCAGTGGGAGGCCAAGCATTTTCCACACTAACAAGTTGGAGTAGAGCCAGTGAGTGTGTATAATACCTAGACAACAGTGTAAGCCTGTCGCAACCTCTGGATGTCAGAGAGGGTTTTTAAACAAGGTCACACCATGGCTTAACACAATTTGTGAGTGCTGAATGAGCTTCCCTAACTCAATATGTGACTCAGAGGCAGAGTAAGCTGCAAACTGGGTATAAAGTGGAGCTTTACTTTACTTTTATCTTGTCAGTAAGAAGTTTCCACTCACTGAGAGCAGTAGATATATTTTGACAACCTTTGTTTAAATGGAGGCAAACAAAACACCTAGCAACCTCTAATTGCTGATGAATCAGGATCACAAGATGCGTTGTGCAATTTCTTGGTAAGATTTATCCTAGCTGCGGATGACTTGTAATGTTGCTACGGCATTGTAACTGTTTTTGTCAGCTGACAGTCCAGCCAAGGCATGAACTACTACGCGTCAGTCAGGTGATACAGAGGAACTGGTTAGGTAAAGTGTGTCAAAACGTTCTGTGGCTTCAAGACCGTTGTGAATTTAAACTCTTTGAGAGGGAGGAGTCCTAAAAGCCCTTCAAGAGCCTTCAAGAGTTCCTCATCCTGCATCAGCACTTTTAACTCTCACATGGGTCCAACTCTGATGCTGTACAGTGGGCATGGACAACCCTTTGGCACAGCCTGGCATTTCAAGGATCGTGTCAATTAATACATATGCTGAATTTGCAAAAGAAGAAAATGCCAAACACCGCTGTGTCTGCGTTTTACTTTTCTCTGTTTCATACCTTTAGAATTGAATATCTTTTGAGTTTTAGGAAATTGTGATGGAAATATCTCACTGTTTAGTCTTAATGAACTGAGAATCAACAGATTAATCAACAATGAACACGATCATATCCCAGCAGTTTTTAGATTACATAAATGTATTGGCCAATACAGTGGGGAAATATTGGAGAATTGTATCAGCATCAAAAAAAACATACAGTATACATATTCATACCTCTTTGGGGGTTCATGTGCCCTCCTTTAAAAGTGCCCATATTATGAAAAAAATCACTTTTTCTGGGCTTTGGGGTGTTATTTTGTGTCTCTGGTGCTTCCACATGCATACAAACTTGGAAAAAAAAAACATCCATGCTGTTTTGAGTGAGATACAGGTTTCTGAATGATTCCTGCCTTCAGACTCCGGGTGAGCTCTGTCACTACCCGATGTGAGTCGAGTGCAGATGTGAGTTGCGTATGCGTCACTTTGCGACTTCACAAAAATCTGTTTTGCTGTTAGCCACAGAATAATAGGTACATTACATAGCAGTAATGTATTATTTAGCATAAGGCATCACATTTTCACGCCATGATCCCTGATGTCAGTTCTAGATTAGAGGCTGAAGTAGCCTACAACAACCTGCTAACGAGAGACTTCTGTAACGTCAATACAATACAAATGGACCTAGCTTTGTGGGATTTATAAAGGATCTTGAAAAGAATCGACATAACGAAGTTTATTCACTGCTGGCTACAAGTTAGCAATCAAACACAACAAAGGCTGTCACTTGAATGGTGTTTTGAGCTAACGTTATAAACAACATTTGCCAGATCCGGGTCCCTAGGGCGTTATGCCGTAAACCGTTTAAATCTGAAAATGCGCAACTCCTGCACTTGATTTAAAAAAAAAAAAAAATTCTAAATACTATGGTGTCAACATTTTCATTCAACAACCAGTGGTGGGTGAAGTATTCAGATCCATTACTATATACTATAGATAAGTAAAAGTACTAATTCCCCAACGGAAAAATGTCCTGCATTGAAAATGTTACTTTTAAAGTATATAAGTAAGTATAAGTGTAATCAGGAAAATGCACTTAAAGTATTGAAAGCAAAAATACTTAATGCAGAAAATGTCACCTGTGACTGTTATATTATTATTTGTTTATAATTAGATTCTTATTACTCATGCATTAATAAACAATTTTGTAGGCTAGGACTGCAAATAATGATTATTTTTACCATGGGTTAATTTGCTAATTATTGTCTTAATTAATCAATTGACTCTGTAAATAGTGAGCAATTAGCCAAAGCCTAAAGTAACATCTTCAAATACAAATGATAAAAAAAATATTTAAAATTGACAAAAAAAAATATTCAAATGAAAAGCAGCAAATCCTCAAATGTTGGGAAGTCGGAACCAACAAACAATTATCAAAATAGTTGCCAATCAATTCTCTGTCAATGGACGAATTGTTTAAATGACTAGCTAATTATTTCAGCTGTACTTATATATACTTATAAACTGTCGGGTAGTATCTATAACCAATCCTTAATCTATAAAAAAACATTATATTTGAAAAGCTCTTTGAATGTCTTGTATGGAAAAATCTGAATTTGTAAAGTAGGCCTAACTAGAAAGTACAGTTGTCATAAGAAATGTATTTAAGTAAAAAGTACAATATTTCCCTCGCAGAAAGTGTCATAAAGAGAAAGGTACAAGTGCCTCAAATGTGTACTTATGTACAGTACAAGTATATTTTACCAGTGATAACAGCTCAAATGTGTGAGCCTTAGCCTGTTTTTTTGTTTTTTTCAAATTACGTGACAGGAACCAAATTATGTCGCTGCGATTAACGTTAAAATACCTGGAATGTCTACTCAAATAGAATCTGACAGATAACAGAATAGTGTGTAAGGTTATACCGGATATCGCCACTAATGGTAGGCTATATAAAAGATAAGACTGATCGAGATGTCAAGTGACAACAGCAAACCTTTGAGCCATCAAATCAAATCATATAGCTAGTGTTTCGAGGACTTAACTAAGGTTGATAACATCTCATTAGATTGGTAGGGGTGAGAGAAATGAGGATATCAACATAATGTTACGATAGGACACAGTGTACCAAATTAAAATAGCTCACCTTTTTTATCCATTAACCACATAAACAACAGCCAGGGGACGAAACCCACCGGGCCCCACAGCACCAGAACTGCGATGTCAGACTTGGTGAAGCCGTACGCGTGAACGGCGGAGTTCTGGATGGGACCCCAGAAGTTCCACACCATTCCCTGCAGGAGTCCTAGGAGGGAAAACAGTGTCAGAACCAGCCATCTTCTCCCGTACACTCTGCTGTTTACTGGCGGACTGTTTGTCTCCGCATGTGAAGGGACGAGCAGCGGCTCCCTTTCGGCCTCTGTGCTCGAACCGGCACCCATAGTAGCTGTCTGTTTGTCAGTTCTGTTCAAATTCCGGGTTTAAGGGCTGTACAACAGCGGGAAATGGACGTCTCGCCGGGGTTCTGTCGACCAAAAACAAATCCAGCCGATAGCTTCTGTTGCTGTCACTTAACTTTACTGCGCATGCCCGAACGGAAATAGTTTGGGTAGTGAAACTGTGGTTGTCGGACTGCCATTTTGGCTTGTCTGGTGCATAAGCTTGAGTGGGGCGGTTGCAATGACAACAGAGCCGAAATGAAGTAGATTCACAGGGAGGTGTTGCAGATCTATGAAGAAACCGTACACTGTCATGTGAGGTTTGTTTACTTCCGCCCCAACCTAAACTGCACGTGTTGTGAAAGGTGAGTTGTCTGCCTTCCTGGAATATTTGCTTATTTGATAGTGGAGTCGAAGCCTCTGTTTCTTAAGACAACGCTCATAAACTACAACAACAAACAACAAATGCAGTCTTCAGTGCTGCTGGTCTGATATTTTGAGAAGCTAATTTTGTCATATCTGTTGTCTGATAAGCTAAGTTCCGTAGTCAGTGGTTGGGTTAGGTTAACCAAGTTGCTCATTATGTCACATAGCTAAAGCTAACGTTAGTTAACTGGATGGAGCATTAACGTTACTTACATATTTAGTGCTTTACGGTGAGGATTCGGAACTAGCTAGTTCGATCAGGAAATAAATTATTATTAGAACTGACTACCAAAAGTATTTATGTAAAAGTAAGGTACATAATTCTTTTTAGAGGCCAACCCTACCCTTGGTAAATGCAGGGACTGAGATCTGGGCAGTCATAAATGAAAATGTAAACTTGCTTTTAAAACCTAAATGTATGACTGTGTTGCTTTAAAATGATCTAATCTAGGTTTGGATTAACAAGGTTAATTATGTTCTATGAGACACAGTTTGGTGTGGAAAACCAAAAACTTGACCGGCCCCATCCAGCACCTTTGCTAAACTGGAACGCATCACATCAAGGGCCAAATTCTGTAATATCAGTGGATGGGATCAAATCTCAAGGCCATCTTTAGTAGAGTGGATGCGTTTATAGCAGCATATGCTCATGGTTTGGGTTTAAGTGTAACTTTAAAAACTGACCTTCAGTGACAAACATTACCTTTAGGTACCTCATTCTGTCAGGTTGCAGGTTTATGCTATAGGCAGTACAAACATTCTCGAAAATAAGAAAACTTCAGTTTCCTCTCTTCCCAAGTGAAATGATGGAAAAACGGTAAAAGGACACACAAGAACACATTTTTTGATCCTACAGAACAGAAGATAAGAAGGGTATGGTATAATAAGCTAGTAGGTACTGGTATAATGTCTGTGGATGACTGGTAATGTAACACCACAACTTGAAGACCACTAATATGATAATAATATAAATAAGCTAATCTGTATATACATCCTCTGTGTTGCAACACGCTATCTGTGTGTACTACAGGCCATGGCTGCCCCTGACTCCATTAAACCCTTCAGCCCAGAAGAGACCCAGAGGATTCTGCATCATCTGCAGCAGCCTGCGGTCTTCATTAACATGGCCGGTGGCTGGCCTGCTCTCCACTGGACTGCAGAGCACCTGTCTGGCTGCCTTGGTGACAAACTCATCCAATTCAGACTTGGGAGAAAACAGGAGACAAACTGTAAGAACAGTAGGTTAATCCAGACAGATTGGTGTTGATACAAAGTCATGTGTAATTAATCACCTGGATTGAACATAGAGTAGACTAAAAGCAGATTTATGTGACCCCAAAAATATCAAATTCAGTCTACCTTCCAGGCACTCGTAGCAGGCTCAGATTGTTTTAAAATGACATATACGGTAATAACAACGCTATGAAATTAGAACAATATTTAAAAAAGAACAATCACACAGCACCAGATATTTTGTTAAATTAGCCTAAGACTTATAGCATGGAAACTGTAAATGCACTTTGAAAAGTAACTTTTGATGCATTATTACATGAAATGTTTCCCCAAACTAACATGATTGATGAGTCAGTGGTGTTTCCCTTCCACTCTAAGACATTAATCCAAAACGGTCTTGCCAAATCACTCTCCTATTCGCAATGCAAACACATTTCATATATATTCAAAACATCCTGCATAATTGATCATTTATCAATTTCAATGGGGTAATTTGATGAGCTTTTCTGCTTTTGTTTTCCTGACCACAGCAATGCAGAGAGCCTCATATGACAGATGATACAGTTCTGCTTTTACACAATTTTCAGTAAGCACATAATAATTGCCTGCAGTCTTGTGTAGTTTGTCCTCTGACATGTGATCATTTGCAGATTACACTGGTTAGCAGGACCTGATGAAGTATTGGAGGCTGTTTAATGATCTAATTTAAAATGTCACATCAACGAGGGAGAGCAAAAACACTGATTTTTTTTGTCTTTGTGCATCTGGTGTATTTTGCCATCCATGTGGCTCTAAAACAGCTACAGTAATGACTCCTCCAGTGGTGAATAACGGAGAGCATGTCCTCTGATAACAGCTAGTTAATTAGATTTCTCAATCATCTTTTTCAGCTGACAGGAGGGCATTGCTCATGAGGGCTTATAAATGCCATCGCTCATCCATAGACACACTTTGTTTACTAAAACAAACGCAAGAGTAAATCGTCGCTACAACCGTTATTTATTTTTCTCATAAAAGTCGGTAAAATAAAATGTCATGCCTCTGTGATGATGCATAGTGCAGGGATTTTGGTTTATGAATTGCATTTCTTTTAGCATAGAACTGTGGAATTGTTTTTATCACAATTTTCCAGTGATTACTCTCTTTCTTGTATTTTTGCTCTCATAGCACCTCTGTTTGAAACCCAGTGTTCCTATGTGGAGGCCAGACTGGAGCACTTTCTCAGCTGGACCCGGGACCAGCCTGGGGCAGATGTAGGGCCTTTCTGTGATTACCCCAACTCAGATTATTGGGCTTATGCTGACTACAAATACATCGCCCTTTTGTTTCAACATCAGCCTTCCATGTTTGAGGTAATCTGCCTCCTGTGCATACATACATGTTGAGATATCAGGTTAGTTTTATATCGTTGCCAAAAAAATCTAAATTAAATCTCAACAGACATTTTTAAACAATGGGAGATCTATATTTACAGGTTTAGTGTTAGTTAATTACCACCTCAGATGTGTGAATCACATTACAATTAGAAGGCTTTTTGAAAAGCACACAACCAACCAACACACTTTTTTATAGGTTGTATAATTAGAGAAAAATTAAAACAGTTTTGCATAAAGGGTTAATTAACATCAGACCGATTCAGATCAAGCCAAGCTTTTTTCTAACCTACAAGTCATTGTATTGTGTTTTAAGTAATTCTGTCAGGATCCGTATCAGCTACAAGACGAAAGAAAAGTTAGAAAAAGTTTGACAACTTAGGAGGAGCGAGACGACCACCATTCAACTTGGAAAAAGTCATATAAACATTCCAGTGACTCCGAAGCTGTTCAGTTAAGGTCAATTAAGCTACAAAAGCTGCATCGTTCCCCTTTAATATATTAAGCTTCAAGTGCATATTTTGCTTATATCAATGACTACCCAGGTTCAGATATGTTGGCTTCCATGGTTCTGTATCACGTACTGGACCTGGTCATGTATGATCCATGTTTAAATCCAAGTCATATACAATTTAAGCAGACAGAGTCAAGTAAAGTTATGAATATACTTTTTTTTTTAAGATTATAAAAACACATTTAGAGTTCAAGTTTAATTAAAAAAAATATTCTCATGCAATTAAATGTTTTATCTAGTTGCAACAGCTTCAGTTTATCAACAAATTAACTATCAAATGGAAAAATAAAATACAAACCGAAAACCAAAATATTTCTTTATAGTCGTATCTTTTTTTTTAAATGCTCATTTATATTCTTATCTTTTTTTCCCTTGTTTTGACATTTTCAATTAAAATGTTAAGCTTTTGCAGCCATAGCAGCTTTATTTTAGCTGCTTTTCTTGTCCTGGCGACGGTAAAGACATAAAAGTCCCCATCCTTTCTCAAGCCACTGCCACACATTCATTTAATTGTTATCTGGGTGATACATTTTTATTAGGCATCCAACTGCAATTATTACCAGCTGACATTCATGCCTTTGAGACAGGCAGACATAGGCTTTTTACAGAATAAATGGTAGTGGGAGAAAGGCTGCCTGAAGGCCAGATTGACCATTCTGTCATTAACAGCTGCCTGCTTATGTGGTAATGACTTCATTATTCAGGACGCTGTCGTGATGCTACGCCTTTGTGCTCTGACAGGACATGAATGACAGACCAGTTTTCCTTGAATGATGACATATACCATAGCTTGCTTTCTCTACACAGAGACCTCCATTGGTCACCTATAATAGGCCCTGTCAAAGTAGCTGATGAGATGTACAGTAGGTACATGGGTAAGTTTAAAGCAGAGTTAGGCAGTTGTGAGATGTGAGAAAATGTGAGAAAAAGAGACAAGACTTTTAATTTAAAAGTCGGACTGGTATTTGTATTTTTACATTATCTTGGATTGATTGTTTGATTTTGTGTGTGTGTGTGTGTGTGTGTGTGTGTGTGTGTGTGTGTGTGTGTGTGTGTGTGTGTGTGTGTGTGTGTGTGTGTGTGTGTGTGTGTGTGTGTGTGTGTGTGTGTTATTTTTTTTGCAGGATGTGAGGTGGTCAGAGTTTGGTTTTGAGGGACGCAATGGGAGAGAGAGCACCTTATGGATCGGCACAGCGGGGGCCAACACGCCGTGTCACCTTGACTCTTATGGCTGTAACCTGGTACTGCAGGTACAAGGGCGGTAAGAAGATCATTGCGTGTGTTTTCCGCTTTATATTTCTCCAAAGTAACCACATTATAAATCAGTAATCCGATTTCTGAAACATCTTACAAACAAGAAAGGTTTCTTGTTCATATTTTCATTATTAGGTTAAAGGAAACACGAGTAGATTCTTGTGACCGTGTACACAGGACAAGAAAAGACAGTGAAAAGAAAATATCTATCATTAAATGTTGCTGTGTGGTTTGTTGTAAGGTCAAACATTCTGAAAGAACTTTTTGGGTTCTTGTGTTAATACTTTTCCGATTTCAATTAGATGTTAAGATTACATGCATATCTTGGAGCTTGCTGAACATCAGCCCAATGGTTGTCACATTTCAATCCAGTCAGTAATGGATCTGTCTGAGATGTAACTTTGGATATGCAACCATTCTGATTTTGTTATCTACAAAACTTTAAATAAAGCATCACTCATTTCCCTGCCTCGTAGATTTGTGAGTACGTGAGAGCTCCAGGTCACAACAAAGGATTTAATTAAATGGAGCACGAATCAAAACTAAGGTTTTACTAGTAGTCTAAGTGGCCTTGGAACTTGTAACATGGTAAAATAGTCAATGCAGTTAGGAACGCTTTGGACAGACTCAGCCCAAATACTACTTCAGAAATACAGGAGAATGCAAGAGACACTAACTATCTGCACGTAAACTAGAGTTGTACAGATAACTGCAGAGCATTTAAACCTGTTACCTGATTTCCTGCCACGACGTCATTTCTCACAGTAATCTACTGTAAGTCTTAGTTTGTGTCTGAAGATTATGTTTAAAAAAGAAGTGTACATTGAGTTTCAATTTTGGAAGCAGAAAAAATATATAAAAGGAGATGGACCCACTGGGAGGTGTAAAATAAAAAGTGACATTGCCCTGTCATACCTGTGGTAATGGGTTTGTGCATTTAATAGAGATGAGTTGTAACTGAGCATGAAGAAGGTTCAGGATTCCATACAGCCGTAGCTGTATTTCACCACAGCTGTGCTGGTGGAGGTTCTCTGCCTGTTAACCACGGAGCTCTTCTGCAACAGGAAAGGTACAGGCTTCTGTAACTTCTCCGGCAGAGTGTAATCTGTCCTCTGCCCTCTGAAAAAGAGAGTTAATTTGTTGCAGAGCTCACCAGAGCGGGAGGGAAATGGAGACAGAGGCTGAGGCGCTACATTGTGAGTCAAGACACAAAAGGGAAAAGATATTTTTGTATCTCACTCTGCTGCCTCTACTCCCAGAGAGCAACAGTGTATCTCACTCATTGTAATTGGGTCTCAAACTCTTTTATTTGGTATTGATCTCAAGCAGAATGAAATTCAGCTCAAGCTGTTCTTTGACCCTGCTGCTGATCCCTGAAAATACAACCGTGCGGATTGATATGATGGTATTTGTGACAGTGGTGGGTATTCCCAAATGTTTCAGGTAATGTAGTTTTTGTAATGTAATTAATTTCACTTTCAAGGGAGAACACTGGATTGTTTTACATGGATGCATTGGCAATTGGCCCTGTCAGTGATTATGAGTTCCCAGAAAAAAAAAGAAAAAGAAATTGGGAATAATTTTTGATTCCTCTGATGGAAAAATACTGTTGGATTTGTAAAACATCCTACCAAGAGCAAAAATGTTTTAGATTGATTGTCCACTTTACCACCAGGGGACCCGTGAGCAGAGAATATTATAAACCAGTATACGATGACTTTAAGTAATTTGAGTCATAAGAACATTTTCCCTCCTCTTTTCGTGATTCCCACGTGTTGTGTTGTATTTTGGGTGAATGTAAGTCAATTTCTGAGTCCAGTATTTACTATGCTCCGGCTAAGTGGAATAAAAGTTTTGTTTACAGTTGAACTGAATTCATTTCTAACAACAATCTTTTCCTGCTCTTTCAGTCTGAACTTGTATCTAACTGGGATGTTTCCTGTGTGTAGGAAGCGCTGGCACCTCTTTCCTCCAGAGGACACTGTTAACCTCTACCCAACCAGGATCCCCTATGAGGAGTCCAGTGTCTTCAGCCAGGTGGATGTTCTGCGCCCGGACCTGAGCAGGTTCCCTGCATTTCATGGAGCCAGGGCCCGCATCGTCACTCTGCAGCCAGGACAGGTCAGGATTCTTGACACAATATTTCACAATACAAAAATCTAATGCATCACAGAGATCACATTATTGGCTATAAAAACTGTGAACTGTCAGAGGTGTCAACTGCTGTCAGAAAATGTACACATGCTGATATTGTTTAGTCGTATGACAAAAAAAATAATTAGCAACTATTTTGACAATTGATGAATGTTTAGCTCATTTTCGAAGCAACAATGTCAAACACAGTTGTTCCAGCTTCTCAACTGTGAGGGTTTCCTGCTTGTCTTGTGTAAAAGTAGACTAAACGATTAGTTTCGTTCATTAAAAATTAAATCAGTAAATTAAAGGTGCCATAGGTAGGATTGCGAAGATCCAGGACTTAGCCAAAAAATTTGAACATCGACAACTTCTCAGTCCCTCCCCCCCTTTCTGCTAAAGCCCAAAACGGTCTCCTAAGCCCCTCCCCCCACAAGAGAGAATGAATGCATGTCCAGAGGAGCCGGATTTTTTTTTTAATTACCTGCTTCATGTAGTTCTACTGGAACATAGGGTCAGTTTCAGCAAATATGACAGAAAGTTAGTTTTATAAGGCTTACCTACTGCACCTAAGTCAAACTGTACTGAACTGTATTATGTATAATACAAAATAGTGAGCTGACTGTACAGTATTGTTAGACCCCTTAGGCAAAAAAAGAATTGTACCAAACATTGAACTAAGACGCATCAAACATTTCCTTTTTTTAAATCAGCTGTGTTTTTCAGACATTGGAAAACAACCATAAGTGATTTGCTGATGCTTGATGTTATGCAAGACTGTAGCACTACATTTATATGATGAACTGTTTGTGACACAGAAGCAATAACAATACAATACAGCTTTATTGGTCCTTAAGCCCCAAACATGTAAAAGAAGACTCAGCAGTGGGATTTATTTGTTGTGGTGTCCTTCATAAAAGTGTGAGGCAAGGCAACGGTCGTGACTTGTGTCCCAATTAAAACGTGGCCTTCTCAGTTATAGTGCTTCACCTTCAACAGCCTGGAGCTTTATATGGCAAAGTCAGCTGCGTCATCACTTTTGATGTCTTTTCACGAGAAAAGTAACAGGAGCGTTTAGTAGATCAACTGACAGAGCAGTCAAGTTCACGTCATTTGCTCTGCTTTAGAAGCAGGTGAGTTCAGAGTAAAGGTTATGATTAAAGTGTAGTGCAGTTAGAAGATGGCTGTCACTGTGACCTTTTTAGAAATGTCCTTAGCTACATTCAAAGTAGTTTTCAACTCTGAATTACTGCAAAACTCTTTGATGCATTTGTCCCACTTTGCCTAGTTTCAGATTCTAGCTGCATTGTTTTGTTCTTCAAGAGTCAAAATGGTGACAAAGCAATTAGCCATCTGTCTCTTCACTATCTGCCTGTGCCTGAGCTCCTGTAGCGCACCCTGCTATCAGCAACACCAAAGCCAGCTGCCAAGTTACAGTGTGCATTTCAGGGTCAAGTCATTTCAGATTTTTCTACCTAATGGAAAATTATAATTTTTTTCTTTTTCCGTGTATTACCAGATATTGTCTAATAACAACAGTTCCACTAAGGAGATATTTTGCTGATTTAAATCAGCTGTGTCATGGCAGTGTGGGTCGGATAACTCTAAATGTGTCACGGAGGCCCACCGAAATCAGCTGCTCCGCTCCTCCGTGCACTGGCGCCACATAGGGAAGGCAAACATCAGTCACCTAAACACACTGCCCACACAAAGATGGCACAGAGCTGAAATAGATAGAATCGACAAAGATTCACCAAGGTAGTTTCGTCCAAGGACGAGGAAGAAGGGTCCATTTCCCAGCTTTCAACAGCATCTCACAGTCTTCATTTACTAAAAGGAACTGGTTCAGGTGTTATCACATTAATCTGGTCCTTTTGTCACAAAATAAAAAGTGTTTCCACAACAGTCTCCAAATCAATCAATTGAACTCTTCCAGTCAGTGCTGTGGGCGTGGCCGGTTTTGGCCTTGCGTTTACATACAGTGGAAAGCTAAAGGTGGACTCTGGGATTATTTTCACCCTACACATGGAAACACTTCAGCTGTTGACACAGAATGTATAGTTTTGGTATCTACAGCAATCTCCTAAAAGATGGCTCCACCTCTGCAAATCAAATCAAAGGACAGCTCACTCCTCTTGTCTTGTCAGACTGCAGCCCATGAATGAATCAGCACTGCTGAGGAGGCAGGTAATCAATAAGGCTCGCCCATTTAATAGTCCCTGTATGAATGCATGAACCACAGACAGTCTGTTGGGAAGAAGGTGTATGCTGCCATCTAGAGGAAGACCAGTACAGCCATGTATTCCATCAGCATGTATCACAATGGCTTAAAGACAAAAAAGGGAGAGTGGGTGATCAATTTAAGCTTCTGCTGACATTTTATCTTCTCTGCTCAGGTGCTTTATGTCCCCAGACACTGGTGGCACTATGTGGAGTCATTGGATCCCATCACTGTCAGCGTCAATTCCTGGATCGAGTTGGTGAGCAACCAAATCATGTCTCTGCGTCGTACTGAATTATTGAGCTCAAAACCTGAAATAATGAAAAGATGTTCCACAATTTGAAGACAAAATTTGAGACACATCCTCTTTGCACCAAAGAGTGCTCCTGCTCAGGTCGATCCTAGCAGCGTTTAGATGAAGGCTCCGTTTCAGCTTTGAGTATTGAATTAGTCGGACCGTAAAAGATTCCCTGTCATTATGATGCAGACTGTGCCACTATCATTCAGTGTAATCATCTTGATGTGCGGTACTCATCCTTGCTTTGCTTGGATTTCTGTTCAGGAGGTGGATGACGTGGCAAGAGTTGGTGAAGCTGTGACAAAGGCTGTCGTCTTTGCCCTTAAAAGTGCACCAAGTGATGACAACAAGGACAACTGGCTTAATCCCACTGAGGTAGCACATTCATACTGTGATATTAATTACTCCCTCAAATCAACCTACCTGATTATTGCCACTGGCTTGTATTGGTGCAGCCATGCACAAAAAAAGTCAAACACAGTGTAGTCTTTTTGAAACATTTACAGGTTTTTCTTTCTGTTTAACTGTGAAAAATGTCTGAACTTGTTCTATTTACCACTTATGTCTCACTCACTACAGTATACAAGGGATTCTATCTAGAGGACTTTAATGTGTGTCAGATGGTAAAATCTGCTTATGTCAATCCTTCCATCCAGTAGTGGCCTAAACTTTTACCAATATTTTGCATATAATTGCCTTATCTGTATTTACCTCAATATCCTTATTAACACACTGATATTACATCTAAGCTCATGAATAGCCTTATTTAATTTGAAGTTGAAAAGGCCCACCTCTGGTGATGATGGCACCTCTATTTTTCTGGTCGGGTTCAAGAAGTCCTCCATTGTGCAACGTTACAGTATAAATTACTTTCCAGCTTGAACCTCCACAAACCTGATGAGGCTCTGGTCTGCCCATGATAGATGACTAACCACTGCACCTCCCACACCTTCTTCTTTCTCTGTGTATCAGTTGGCAAAGCCCAGCTGCTTGGACCACTCAGACAGTGTATGTACCCTACCTACAGGAGGTCATTTAGTGTGTAGCCGCTGTTTAGAAACAGTTACTTCCTGTAACTACAAAGAGAAGAGAGAAACTGAAATTACTTTCTCAGTGGTTTAGAAGCTAGACAACTGACATGTATTATTGTGCTATGCTGGAGTTAATAGACCAGGTTTAAATAAGGCAGTTTATATCTGAATATACAGTATATAGAGTTTAAGTATCTAGAAAAAATATTTAACTTTTCTTTCTAAGACCGCTATATGAGTTGTAATGGGGGTTCTGCAGGGCCAGTAGTATGAAAACTGAGACATTAATAAAAGCTGAAGAACAGAGGGTTCCCCAAAAATGTTAGTAATCAGCTACTGCTGCTGCAAGGCATACATTTCTGGTGATTTAGCAATAATGAAACAAGCTCTAAACCCCTATGTGTAGAGTATATACTGTATATATAGCCATGATCCTAGCCACACCCTGTTTAAGGAGTTCATGTTGCTTGTGTCTGGCCACAGACACTAAAATGTGTCATACAAGCAGCGAACTCCATTAAGGAATAACTTGCGTAGGCTGTGTGCATAATGTTAGCGAGTGGGCGGACAAGAGAGACAGAGAGACGGAGTAACGTTATAGCTGTGAACGTAGCAGTGCAGTGTGTGTACAGTGTTGTTGGTGAATAAATGCAACAACTCCTCAAGACCCAAGCCAAGTTCCTGTGTCTTGCTTGCCACCTTTTGCATTAAAGTGAGGGAGTTATTCCTGAAACTAGCAACAACTTCAGCGCCTGCTCAGCCCTCCCCCCAAAAAAGACACTTGGCTGCCAGTCCTAAAAACGTTTCTGGCAGAAAGCCTGCTGCTGCAATTGGCCTTTTAAAAAGCCATTTATTGTTTGTCTGATGGTTTTGTGGTTACTGCTGGCTGTACAACAAATTCCCATCGAAGATATCCTTGATCTTAATTTCTCGAAACCTTAAAATAAAACAAAAGCCTTGCACAGTAAACATCACCGTTATCATGTTGTTGAGTCAGCAGCTTCTTTGTACTTCCTCTCCACGACTATGTAAATGTAATAAATGTATTGTGTTTGGATATAAAATTAGCCTACCACACACAGGTGACCAGGTGGCTATTTAGCTTGGTGTTTGGGGAACTCTCTGTAACAGCTTGTTCGTGTTTCATGTTTCTGCAGGAAGGACTGGCATCCCATAATGAGAACATGCAGTACGTGAACCTGGCAGTGAGAGCTTGTGAAAGACAGAGGGGCCTCTGCCACAGCAAACTGACCCAGGACCCGAGAGACACCAGTCCAGTCAAGCGGGACTCCAGAGGACAAATCAGGGAAAATAGCAATTTGGTCAGGGATTCTGTGCCCTTCAGCGTTCCCTTTGGACCACATCTCATCCCTGTACGCTGTCAGCGCGAGTACTCGCCGGAAACCACAAAAGATCTGGAGGTCAAATCTTCCAGGAACTGCGATGCCAAATCTCTGGAGGACTGCACTGTCAGCTCAGATGCAGCACAAAGAACCAAGCTTGCATCTGCTGTCGGACTCTACCGGGGAAAACATGAATGTAGCGATGATTTAACTCAATGTAGACCACGTGACCGTGCAGATGGGACGTCAGCGAACTCTTCAGGGGATTATGAGGAGCTAGTTCACACAAAAATTACCACTAATGACCTGTTAGATTGCCTGGTGCATCCTGATATCATCTCCCGTGTCACTGAGCTTTTACTGGAATGGCACACAGGAAGTCACAGGACCACTACACCATCCTAGCTTTAATATTCACAAGCCATAAACAACATACTGTATTTTAAGGCTAGTTTGCAGTAATAAAGAAATGTGGAAGAAACAAAGATTTTTGGCTGCAGAAATCCATCCTCCAAGCTACCGGTAATTCTCTGGTGTCTGTGAAGAAGTGAAAGAGATGATTTTCTCTCTCCTCTCATCTGTCAAGGCCCCGCTGACATTAACCCTGGATGTGAGAAGTCACAACCAAAACTAATCGTAATGTGATGAGTGACGCAATCGAGCGGCTCTAACATTTCCTTGTTTTTTTCCCCCCCTGCACATATTAATCATGTTTGCGTCTTCCAGAGTCAGAAAATGGCCGCCTAAATCAATTTGGTATGCTAATAAGCCACATAATTCAAGATATTAATTCTGACGTGAACATTTGTTTTGTGCATATTGTTTCCCTGTCATTTCCTAATGAAAATTGCCATTGAACAACCACAGAAGGCTGATCGTAATGGTTTGGTGACTGATGAAAGCTGTGGAAGTCTGCCGCCACAGGTCACACATCTGAGAGAAAGGAAGGTTGCACATGTACGAGAATAATAAACCTAATCTTTGCTAACGTTGATGTCCTGTGCTTTGTTTTCCACTGACATGACTTGCATTTTAGCATTTTGCATTTTTTAACAATGCACATTTCAATCATCTTAAGAATTTCAAACAGCATCAACTATTTACAGACAGATATAGGGAACAGCATAATTTACACGTTGCCAGAGTAAAAACAAATTCCATCAAGTGTGTTATGACTTTAAAGGACCATACTGTTGGTTTTGCATGTTTTAGAACATAAACCACAGATCACATATACAATACTTTACAATATTGAGGACTATTTTTTTGAAGTTGTTAGATTTTTTTTCCCCCCTGCTAGTCAGTAACTCAGTTCAATTTGCAGACCCTAAAAGAGACTAATCACTAACAGTGAACTTTCTTGTCTGTCAAAAGTATTGTTGTATTAGGGCATCAAACGTATTGTATTAGGGGACGTAGCTATGGATTTCATTGATGTGATGTGTTCAAAGATGCTGCTGTCACATCTGACATTTGGCAACAATCAGCTTTGTTTTCAGAAAGTCAACCCAGAAGACAGACGATAAGAAAACAAATGTGAATTTGTTTTGTTTCCTGCACAAAAAGATTGCTGCCAGCTCCGAAATCTCAGGATACCGACTTAACAGAGTTTTCATAACAATATAACAAATAATAAGGCAACTCACGACAAGTAAAGGCTACAAATGCTCATTATAATCCAATAAATTTAAACATATAAATGAATGTTCTGACTGTAAAGGGTGGCTTCCTTAATGGCAGGACATTATTCAAAAACCTTGGTTACCCCTAACGGTAATTAGATCAACTGAATTTCTAACATGCAAAACCACCAGGAGCTATGGTCCTTTTAGTATCATTGTTAAAGGCACACAATGCAAACTGAACCAATTCCCCAACATGTTCATAGCAAATATACAGCATATTATATTTAACATTCATTTGTAATAACACTATTGATCACGTATGGGAAATCACACAGTACTTTGCTTCTTTGAAACACTATTTTGAGTATTCATTCTCATCCAGTAAATACTTTCCTGTTCTCTGGTTAAACATTGTTGAGTGACTGGAGTGTTATGAAAGGTTTCACATAATAAAGGATGAATAACAGACAACACAGAATAAAGGATGTGACAAATACTGAACTTCTAACCACAAGAAATGTCCAATGATCACATCTTAGTTATTCATTATCACAAGAAAAGTACCTTAAAACGAAAAAATAAAACAGCAACTGAATTAAAAAAAGGGTACCTTCAGATAACTCGTCGATATAGTTTGAGCTAAATCAGCTACAGCTAAGAAGATGGTGTATTTAATGTGGCATGGTTACAATCGGGTGCCCTTCCCCGTTTTGTTCAAGTGTAGGTAATCAGTTTTTTTCTTCCTGTTGTCATCATCATCATCGTCATTTTCCTCCTTCCCTGAATCCTCCCGGTAAATCTTGTCCAGCTGATCAGGGTTGACGTAGGTGTAGAAGTAAGCCATGATGGAGAAGATGATGCAGACGGCCAACAGTAGGACAGCAAACAGCAGGAACTCTTTCCACTGGGACAACAAATACTGGTTAGTGTGTGAACTGTACTGTGCAGAGAAAGATTCAGTTCACAGTTAAAGTGTGCTGCAGTCTTGAGAAAGCAATAGTGGCCTTCAGGTAGTCTCGCGTTGCCAGATCTTCCTCCACCGCACCGCTGCGGAGGAGGATCTGGCTAGTCCACACAGCATTCTGGTATGGGAGAAAAACCTGCACTGGTCTATTGGCATTTTTTTTTAACCAATCACAATCGTCATGGGTGGTGCTAAGCACCGGGAAAAGCAGCGGTGCCGCTGCAAAATAGCCTCGGGAAGGAACTTTTTTTTGGTGGAACGTGTGTGCAAAAAGTTTCTTTAGTCGTGCAACTGAAAACTCAGATTGGACAGATAGGCCTAGTCTAGCTAGCAGTCTCAATTTCCCTTGCAGAGATCAGATCAAAGGTTAACCATAGTCCTCATAAATCCACCGGAGTTTAAAATGCCAACACAAAGGAAGCCCAAGGCAACAGATATCCGTCTTAAATGAGTGAAATCTGGCAGAGTTTCCGTAGGAAACGGAGCAATCCCGGAAGTGGAACGTCGAGGATATAGACTAGCCTTTAGGTAATGTAAAAACGCAAAAGGCCCTATTTATAGAGCCGGTGTTTGGTTTGTCCATTCAAGTTCAAGTTCAAGTTCAATACTTTATTTCCATATGTCAACATAGTTGATTGGAATTTCTCTTGGTGCTAATAATCAGGTTAAAAAGGTTAAAAAAGACAATACATACACAGGAACATACATTAGATAAAAGACAATCATTCAGACCATTAAAAAAAGCTGTAAAGACCTTGTGCTATTGCAACTTCCCATAAAGTGTCTTGTGCAGTCTATAAAGTGCATTTGAATTCTAGGCTACTGTAAGTGGTGCAACTTGGCAGGCTCAGTGGATGAGGAACTGCTACATGTAGATATGAAGAGCTCATTCTAAGCTAACGACAACACAGCGATTCTTAGTGTCTGGTGATTATACACTAATGCAAACATGAATATTATATTCTATTTCTGCCAATATATCCCCCTCAATCCTACACGCTGGTCATTTAAATGATAATTAAACTATAGGCACTATTTACAGTAACCAGATAAACCACAGTATATACCACTGTACTGTATCTGTTCACCTTCATTGTATCGGGGTGACAGCAGAAAAAGGTAACCTTGGCAAATAAAAACAAAACTATCTGCATGGCTGCATATCATGTAAGAAAATGTGTGTTTTTCAAATTTTCAGTTAATTTTCAGGCAAATTGTGGGAAGTAATTGTTTTTTTTCATGTATGTTAACCGAAATAAAATGATTCATCATCATCGATTTAGGAGAACGGACCCTTAAAAAAAGAGCTTATTATTACACAAACTGTGATTTACAAGATTAAGATATATTTCAGCCTTAAAACTATTCCACAAAAAAGGTGGTTGACTGTGGTTTAGGTGTCTAAATCCTCCTTCTTTATTTTGTGTAAGAGATTTGAATGTCTCCCACAATGTCCCATGATGTCATACCTGCTCCAGTCCCGCCCCCTCCGCCACAATCAGCACTATCACGTTCCCAAATGCAACAGTGAGCAGCCAGCCGGCCTGCAGGACAGACTTCATGTTGGCTGGAGCCTGAAGAGAAGAGAGCTCCGCAGTTAGTAAAGAAAAGAGACAACAAGCAGCCCTGAGCTCATACAAATATTTTAAAGGTTCCATGAAATGGGATTATTACGTCCTAAATGTGATAGAAAGTATTGTTTTTTGTTAAAAAATAATTGTTTGGGTTGGGGCATAAGACAATGGGCTATACATTATGGAGACAAAGGCAGATTAATTTAACAGAAAAGGCAGAAGGGCAGGATTGTTGAAACCTTTTTCTGATGACTTTATTGGTTGAACTTGAATTACAACCACTTGGAAAGCCTAAATTTACTACTGAGTACTGTTTTCCAAGAAGTAGCTTTTCCAGAAATTTTAACAATTTTAGATTTCACACGATATCAAAAGGGCTACTTCTCTTTGTAGGTTTAAATGTTGGCTCTAAAAAGTTATCTTGCTCCCGCGTGGCGATGATAGCTAGAGTGTATCATGACAAACCTGTGAGTAGGAGAACTCCAGGCCTGTGATGGAGAACATGACCTCTCCAATAGTTATGAGCACATACTGGGGAATCTGCCAGGCAATGTGCACGTTGTTGGCGCCTACATCCTCCATCTTGCGAGCCACAATCTTACCCGATTCCTGACAAAACACACAGAAGGGGGTTCTGTCATGTTGTATAGCAGGGAAGATCTGTATATAAACTTGTATAGCAAGCACACTGACCTCCATGAGTATGACAGTGTAGGAAGCTCCAAAGTCCAGCAGGCCCAGGCCAAGATCAGAGCACTGGTCTGACTGTAAGCTGCAGCTGACATGTGGGTATCTACCCGGAGGCAGGAGGTACATGAAGGATGAGGTGAATACAAAAACACATATTATGATTTGGCTAGCTTTGTACGAGTCTACATTGAATTAAAAACATTATATCACATACTGTACATACAATCAATACATTTTTTTTGTTTAGTTTTTAGTCCAACTAAAAAACTAAATTTCTGAAGTGGGAGGAGTTATTTTTTTAGGGTCCATTGTTATGGAAGTCATTCAATTTGTATAGACAGGAATGCTAATTAAAAAATAACAACAAAAACAATAATACCTCCCTCTTTTAAACCTTAAATGACTACATTTTTTGCCCACTGGGGAGCATATTAACTTTTTTTTAGATATTTTTTTGGGGCATTTTCGGCCTTTATTTGTAAAGGACATCTGAAGACATGAAGGGGGGGAGAGAGAGGGGGGAATGACATGCAGCAAAGGGCCGCAAGTTGGAGTCAAACCCGCGGCTGCTGCATTGAGGAGTAAACCTCTATATATGGGTGCGCGCTCTGCCAGGTGAGCTACCCAGGCGCCCAGACATATTAACTTTTAAGTTGCTATAGCAACTTGTTTGCAAACAGTTGTTTATTCATACATCAATCTGGAGTTGTGTTTGTGTCCACCTGTTGAATGTAAGTCCAATATACACTCTTTTTTTAAGCTCTGTTTTGGTCTCCAACTCTTGAGAAAAATATCTGTCTCTTTAGCTGCTAAATGCCCTACTATGTTCACCAGTTAGTGTGTGTTTGGTGTTTGTTGCTGAGCAGCAGAGGTGGGTAGTAACGAGTTACATTTACTCTGTTACATTTACTTGAGTAAGTTTGTGAAGAAGAAACTGTACTCTTACTCCGCTACATTAGGCTACAATGAGCTCGTTGTTTTTATTTTTACCTCTTTGGTATTCTACGCGTCATTGTTTTTATCCCCCCGGCATACGCCTCATTTAATGTTTTATTTTGACAGAGAGAGAGGCTTCCACTAAAGGCTCTACCACACGACTGTGTTTCACCAATCACACGTAGTTGCGCAGTCTCGTCACATGACTATACTCAATCTCAGCGGCGGGACGGTTAGCTTTACAGTCGTAGCAAAACAAAAATGTCAGAATCAACCGTCGGCAATGCAGACACAGACGGGGAGGAACCCCCCTGGCCTCATATTGAAAGCATGTTTACCTTAGTAAAAGTGTCAAACAGCAGCTACATTATGCGGTGTCTTCTGTGTCTACCAAAACAAACGGACATTTCAGCATTCAAAAACTCAACATCTAACTTGAGGAATCATGTAGCGGTAAGTTTCCTAAATTCGGTTTTTGTTTGTTTGTTTTGCTGTGGATAGGTGAATGTTTGTCTTTTAGGTTACATATGTTTTAAACATTTCCTATATATATATATATATATATATATCCATTTACATTTGATGTGATAAGTCTCAACAGTTACTCAGTACTTGAGTAATTTTTCACCAAGCACTTTTTTTACTCTTACTCAAGTAATTATTTGGATGACTACTTTTTACTTTTACTTGAGTCATATTATCCTGAAGTAACAGTACTTTTACTTGAGCACCATTTTTGGCTACTCTACCCACCTCTGCTGAGCAGGTAGCAAGTGTGCAGTGAGTTTTTTAGCTGAAGACAGCTGCCTGCTGCTGGAAACGCTACTGTATAAAGCTCTAGAGCTGAGACAGCCTGAGTTCAGTAATAATATCCATGGGTTCATCACTACAAACTGCCCCTAATTGTAATTTGCGTTGTTAAGAGCACAAAGGTTTCAACTTCAAAAAGCATTGCATTTAGTTGCAGATGCTAGTCGAACAGCAACTAGACAGGAAGTGGCTTCAAGATTTCGGCTGTTTCCTACTCACTCTCCCCGATCCACAGTCTTGTTAGGAGACATGCTGTTACTCGAGGGCAACTGGAAAATCACTTGTCCAACAGTTAGGTTTATTGCCTTTGGCAGTGTGTTGAGGAACCTGTTGAATTAGAATTAGAAGAACTCATGAGCAAACTTCACTGATTATTCAAATTAGAGAACATGTTTACAGCAGCAAGGGAAGAATTATCTTAAAATATTGTACAGATGAGTCATAACCTCTAAGATTAAACCTATTTTACCTCAGGAGAGGATTCCCATCTTCATTTTTCATGATGTGGTCATCCACCTGGATGATAAAAAAAAACAAAAAAAACACAGCCAGGTCATGGGAGCGTCTATCAATAACATCAATTTCAATTCTCTGCTTAACTTATTTGTGTTGTTCTTAGAATTTCAGAGTATGATTTTTGCAAATAGTTTGACTTTGCAGTCTTATACAAGTTTTGCTAGAAATCAGCACTCACCATCAGTGAATATCATTTTTTTTAAAGGCCCTGAAAAGGCATTTTTTTATTCAGCTTCTTGCTATGATTGATGGGGTCCTACATGAACACACAATAATCTGACAAATTTGAAACTGGTTATTTCCCATGACAGATTTCATTATTTCAGTTGGAATAAGATGTCACACACTTCTGTGCAATTCGATTCAATTGTGTTCATAGTGTCTAATCATAACAGATGTTGCACCAATCAGGATTTAAATCGAAATGTACAACAGTTATGTTGTTGTTTGCTTAAGTTGCCAGGAAGACTGTCAATCAAATCTGATCAAACCACACCCACACAGTCCGACAAATCTTAAACTTTGACTGTTGCTTATTTAGCTTTGAATATTTAATGCTATGGAAAAGAAAACTGAACCAATTGTCAGGGGCACTTACAAGTTTGCACTGGATTCCAGTAGTAGTGTCTGAGTACAAGATGAGGCTGTAGGCCTTCTGTTCGTCAAACGTGTGGTTACACTCTGAGATTTTTCCATTGAAGGTGACTTGAATCGTCAGCTCCTTGCCGGATGCCTCCAGTGGAAGTGTCTCATATTTTGGAGGGTCCTGACACAGAGAGACCACGGGGTTAAGGTTCAGGTTCTTTCCAAAATCGTCACTGTTTGAAAAACAACTCTGACAAAATCACTATTAGAAAATAAAAGTCCTTGTTTCTGTTGAGCTCTTTTACTTCGTAGAAGGAAGTTGCAAAATAAGACATGGACTTGAGAAAGAAAGACAAAAGTGTCCTGATCCCTAAACTGTTCCTGTAGAGCAGCTTCAGGCTTTTGTGCACCTACTAATATCTGTGCGTTGTTTGGTGTTATATGGTACATAGAATTCTGATAGTTTTACAGTATCCTTCTGATCCTATTTGTATTAATTGATCTCTGTTTATTCTCTACATATTTTATATATAATCTTCACTGTTATGTATACTATATGCTCACTTTGCCAGACCTTCCTCCACGGCGCTACGGAGAGGGGTCTGTCTAGTCCACACAGCATTCCGGGATGGAAGAAAGACGTGCTCTGGTTTATTGGCATTTCTTTAAACCAATCACAATTGTCTTGGGCGGCGCTGAGCTCCGCACGGAGCCACTGTGCCTCTGCAAAATAGCCTCGGGAAGGAACTTGTTTTGGGGGAACGTGTACGTTCAAAAGTTGTTTTAGTCGTGCAACAGAAAACTCAGATTGGACAGATAGTCTAGCTAGCTGTCTGGATTTAACTTGCAGAGATCTGAGGAGCAGTTAACCACAGTCCTCAGAAATCCACCGGAGTTTAAAATTCCACCACAAAGAAAGCAGAAGGAAACGGACATTGGCTGAAAAGACATGTATCCACCGGAGCAATCGCGGAAGTGGAACGTCATGGATAGCGACTATGTATACTGCTGCTGTTTCAGCAAGGACACACTTCTAAAAAACACATTTTTTTATCTCAGTTAGGCATTTCCTTGTTGGATAGATAAAGTTAATATAATTGAAAGGGGGTGATAAACCCTGCACAGGTCGGCACTCTCACACTCAGTCTTCTGGTCAATTTCGAGGCTACAATCCAGACATGTTTGAAATGTAAAAGAAGAAGAAACAACTATGCATTTAAGGGAAACCTGTTCACTGTGAACGTCCCTGCATCCATACAGGATGGTATATAAAGTAGTTTTTCCCTCCTCCCGTCTTGTTACCTGAAGGTATTGGATTGGCTCTGGAAACAGGTCGCTGCCGGGGATCTTCAGACTCACATTAGCTTCTGCCAGGTTAAAGACCTGCAGGAGACAACTCCCAGAAGGTGCAGGATCCACCACCGTTTTCTAGAAGACAAAAACGGAAATCAGAGCACTAATACTGATAAATATCATAGAACAAAGACTTTTAAAGAAATGATTATATCATGAAGACTTATACATGCTATTTTTTCATGGTTCACGGACCACAAACCTTTGTAGATATGCTCAAAGGATTACGAAGAGTTAAAATGACTAAAGGTTGTGATTACCATTCTCAATAGATAACACCTGGGTATTCTGGGAAGTGCATATTTATCATGGCAGAAAATGGAAAACACAAGCTGCACATTTATTACTCAAAAGAATATTCTGTATACATTTTTGGCATCTTATTTCACCAGAATCAAACTAGTATTGTATATGAAGACACATTTGGCCAAGAGGATTATACCATGAAGTTTCCATTCTGGCACCAAAGCTTAAAAGATATCTGCAAGCTGCCCACATGATTTCAAATTGACCTCCTGAAGACAGCTACTACTCTAATTTTAGCAGCTGCTGCATAAGGACATCATACAAAAATAAATTCAGGGGACAGTTAACATTACCTAACCCTAAGGACAGCTCAATGTTTTGTCAGAACATATTGGTCAATGTCTTCTTCTCTTCCAGGGCTGGAAAGCAGAATTCCAGGTTTTCCACAATGCATGGGATCAACAAAGTCTATGTGCAGGTATTTTCATGTTTTATGGCTGGCTGTGCATGCATGCAAATAATCCTATATGTGTAAGTAAGTAAGTAAGTTTATTTTGTAAGTGTCTCTTTATTTTTGTAACGGGTGCAAGATTCATGATTGCTGCTCATACGTACCACAACGTTAACCTCTACCAGTGTGGCCGCTCCGAAGGCCAGCGCTGCAAAAATCATCCCTGTGGCCATTTTCCTCAGAGGCCTGAATGACAGACAGTCAACACTTTTATACACCTTTCATTCAGAGTCAAGCTTTATCACTTTATAAATCCGAAAAGTGATTTCCTCATCAGTGTCCTCACTGATCTTCTGCCTGATAAGAGACAGCATCATCCCTTGTTGTGACACAATGCCATCTGTTGCAAATATGTCCTTTACAACCTGGGCTATTCTCTTAAATACATTATTGGAATCAGTAATTAGAAAAGATGTCCTTCATTTGTTAACCATTTATTTGTATCTGTGGGATATAATGGCTCATTTTCCAGTTTAAGAGACTGCTAATTTCTGCAATAAAGGGAGTATCCAAAACAACAGGCTTCTACTCACGTGATGTTGATTCTGCAAAGTCCAACAAGCGGATATATGATGAGGTCAAAGATGGGCACAAAGAGAAGAATCAGCAGGGCATTCAACATCTAGACAACAGGGAGGGAAACAACATGGTTAAATGACTATAAAAGCTCACTAAACCTCATAAAGTCATAAAGGTTAGAGTTATACATGAACGAGAGACTGATTATGGTTCAGTATCAACAAGAGATGGCAAGATAGCAGTGATTAACAGCTGGAAAAGTGTTTTCACGAGAAAAACAAGTCAAACATCGTCTTTAGTGCTTTACTTGAGAAGTGCCACACACACAATATATGATTTTAAAATGGCTGGCAGGTGTTCCATAAATGTATATATCTAATACACACAGCAGTCTGTAGGTATTAGATTGACTCACTATGACACAATTTCTGTTGTTTTGTCTCTGTCTCTGCACACTGAAATGAAAATGAAATGACTGCTGACGTTCAGCCTTAAGTGTGTTTGAGGGTGTTCACATCAATATCAGGGGAACAGCAGAGTTATAGAGTCCTCTATTTTTAGGAAAATACAACAAGACAATGATCCTAAATATTAGGCAACCATGAACATCTCATGGCCAAAAAACAATCTTACAAACTGTTCATCTGATTAAACATCCTCAAATAAATGAATCGTTGACATACTGAGAAATACACTTTTTTTGCTTTCTTTCTGAGAGTTAAATCAGAGGACTTATACCATTTATATGTCTGTTAAGCCCAGAGCCCAGAGCTTCCTTCTCCCCGGATCTTCCCTCTTCCAGCAAAATTTTAACTGTATCATCGATGACTGCGGATTTTTGCCATTGAATAAGTGGGGAGCTCAAGGCACTAGCAACATGGAGGTAAGTCAAAAACCGTTCGTCTGTGTAAACTACCCACACTGCAGTGACACAAAGTATTCCTTTTATGTATGGAGTTAGAAACGAGGCAATTAGCCTAGCTAAGCATAGAAGCTGGAAGCAAAGAGAAACAGCCAGCCTGACTCTCTCCAACGTTCAGAAATACACCTATTATTACCTCTAAAGATCATTTATTGGGCGTACGCCTGTCCAGCTTTCTGTTCTTGCAGTTTACAATTGTATGAGCGCAATCTGAAGCTGAATCATAAGAGGTAAAACCGCAAGGTAAGGCGCAGAGCAGAGAGGCAAAGCGCAGGTATACGTCATCATTGCTTCTGGCTTTGGTTGTGCCTTGAAAGGTCAGCGGCAACAAGGTCAAAGTTGAAATGGTTTGAACTCTGAACTCTGAGCTCAGCGCTCTGCGCCAATTCAGAGCAGTGCGTGCGTGGGGCAAAGCGTAGCGCTTCCTCCGAGTTGTCTCCACCGCTCTCCCCTCAGGAAAACAATGGCACAACCAGTGCAGAGTGGTTTTACCGCGGATCATCTGGTCTTGTCTCAGAACACCTTGTTGTGCATTATTCCTAATTTTGGTGAGAGCAGGAGGAGCTGCACGTACCTGCATTTGGTCAGGCTTAATAACGAAGATATCTCCCTGTAAGAAAACAAAAATATTCCATCTTAACAGGTAAGCCATTTAAAATGTAACTTCATAAATTTAACAGGATGTGCAGGGTTTGCATTGCCCAATAACATTCACTTCAACCAGTTGAGTGCATGGTTTAAGACCATAAACAACCGTAAATTACAGGAATAAAAGATAAATTGCAACAACGCCCAACCAAAAGGAAAATCTGTTTTACAAGATGTGCAATCAGATGAATATCAAACCCACCCTCTGATATCAGAGTGCAATAAAAGATGTTATCGGCTTTTTAACATTTCTACACCATTGTCATTTCATGAAAGAAACTCTTACAAAAGCCATGTTCATCCTTGTGGCTTGAAGCGTCCAGCGGGAACCCTGCAATAAAGAAAAACACTGACTGTTAACAGCTGCATCTCATGTCACTTATTTGATAGCTCCTCGACTCCTTGGTCGAACCGGAAGTTGTTCTGTCCCTCCTCGGTGAAGGCCGTCTCAAAGCTCTTATTTCTGCCCCAAAGAGCGAGCATCGAGGAGGGATCATTGTGGAGCTATAGAGTGGTGAAGTCCCTCCCCTTCCGGTGGACCGCCATGGGACCTTAACTCGGAAAAAAATATGAACGGTAGTGAATGGGGAAAGACAAATCATTTTTTTTATCCCATTTGAATTGAGCCATGGATGATGTTCATCAGTTTAATAGATAATTTCACAAGTCAAGAAAGTCTCAGTTTGTTGTTAAATTGTTGAAGTATAACACTGTGAAAATACGTAATTAGAAAGACTACACACTTCAAAGTCGCATGGATGACGTCTCGCTGTAACGTTACTCAAATGAGCAGAGGATCTTGCTTGCTCTTTTGAAAACTGAAAACACTCACTGGATAAAACACATCAGGTAAATAACGTTACATGTGTTGTTGTGGAACAGAGCTACCTACTTACCTAGCTAGCGAGCAAGTTGAGCATCAAGCTAGGTGACGTTTTTGTGTGAGATGAGAGATGTAGTTCACACAAAACTAAGTGGTCATATGATAAACCTATGGTTAACTGAGACTTTCTTTGGTTGAAAAAATATATTTTAAGTTGGCGAATATTATATTTGTAATCCATGGCTCAATTCAAACGGGATCAAAAACTAATTTGCCTCGTTCACTACCGTTCATATTGTTTTCGAAAGATAGGTCCCATGGACCGGAAGTAGAAGGGCATGACTTTGGCTCTATATAGAGCTCAACAGTCCCGCCCACAGCGGGTTCCGTAAGTAAAAATCCAATGCAATTTCTCCATAAAATCGTAACCGTCGATGTTAGACTTAAAACCAGCTACGACATGACTAAGAGATTGTATATGCTCATATAGATGCCAAAAGTTCATGGGGCACTAACCTTGTTTTGAGATGAATGTCTTTTAATCGCGATGTCTTGGATAAGTACTTCATTACCCACAATCCTGAACAATCCCACAGTGATGCCTCTGATTGATGGAACTCATGCTGGTGAGGAGGGGGAGCTGCCTGCACGATCCAGCATGCACATGCGCAAGATGATTTTCCTAATGTTAGTTTAGCTAACAGCTAATTAGGCTAACCGCTAGCTAACAGCTTGATTCAGTCTAAAATAACATTAACTCAAACTAAATACTGGGGAAAACAGGCTACAGCTGTTATATATTTTAATGGTTCTTTTCAGGTTTTATTTTGAGGGTCTTTTAAAGTTATTACATGCTGTCTGAGCTAGCGGTTAGCCGAATTAGCAGTTAGCTAAACTAACGCTAGCTTCCTTTATTCAGTGGTGTGCGGTGGTTTGTGGGATGAGTAGTTCCTTTGCTCGATATTGAAAATATGTACACAGTATTGTATCTTTGACTTTTTGGACATTTTCTGTTCGTTTTTTCACTCGAAAATGAGTCTTATGAGTCACGTCGTAGCTGGTTATCCTAAGGCATGGTCTAAAACTCTTTGTATACGGATTTTTCCAGATGTCAATGGGAGAAATGAATGGGAAATTTACTTCCGGAACCCAAGGTCTCTCGGAGTGTGGGCGGGACTGTTGAGCTCTATAGGCTCTATAGATAGGCTCTATATATACACGAGAGCAGCCTTCCCTGAAGCCGTACAGTTGAAGGAGTTGCTAACTCCGCCCAAACAGCTGACGTATTCATGTGACGCTTCAGAGGAAAGGACGGCTCATCCCTCTAAAACACATTTGCTTGTTTCCTCTCTCCTCCGATGATTAATAAGGAAGAACTGGTTAATATTTGACATGCCTTCGAAAGAGAAGTGGGTTTCCTTTTCTTTTCTGTTATTTTGATGGAGAATGAGCTCAGGAGGAATAAAGCTCAGTAATGTTGAATGTGGCTTTGAGGTTTTCCATAATCAGATGGTTGTGTTGAGTGTTGGCCAGAGGAGAAGATAACAGATAGTTATGGGATTTTATACAGTAAGAATGCTATGACACAAGGCATTGACCTTGTGCTGACTGATAAGACAAGGTAATGTTCAGTATGTACAATCAACAATAATTGAATATGATACTTGATTTAAACACTAACACTATAATATTTAATTTACATTTTGCAGGTATGTGGTCATAAACCATTGCCAACCCTAGAGCCTCTTTTGACTTTTTCAGTGCACTAAACTTTAGTACATGGTGTATGAATTGTGGAGTTGGGTCATCAAATCGTCTCCACATACCTGCTGATCAAACAGAGCCCAGAACATTGGCAGCGGGATGTACAGCACCAAAACACGCAGCACCATCTTAATCTCCTCGATCAGACGCTTCTGTTAACACACAAACACACAGACTGGATGCATTATTGATGCAATGAAGCCACCAATGCTCTTTTTGAGTGCAATCCCCAGAAGAGACTCTAAAGAAGAGTGATTTGTAGGAGTTCTTCTGTTACCGAGTAATTCTCCTCAGCCCAGTCCAACCAGTGTTTCCTCTGAGGGTCATACTTCCATCTCCTCCAGCGGTTTTTGATGGCAAACTGCAAACCAAAAGACAAAAATGAAAATGGAAAAAGGGGACAGCTCAGAACGAAACAGAAGCAGATGTATTTTATTACAAGACACAGTGTTTCTTGGACGGTACAAATGGAACTGAATAAATCCATTTGCATTTTAATAAATCATCTCGGGAGGACTGGGAGATGACTCACCCCAATGCAATTGCAGACTTCCAACAAGATGTTTCCCTGGGGAGGATTCCTCTTGTACAGCACGCTGCCAGCAGTGAACACAACTGCACGAGATGGATGAAGAGTTAGTTTGGACTCAGAAGAGTGAAGAAAACAATTTATGTTGGCAACGGCTCAGCTGTTGTGCTGGGAACAATTGCTCCACTTGCCTTGTAAGAGAAGTACCAACATGCTCATATCAGCTATATATTTATTTCCTAACCAACATGAGAAGAAACAGCAGAATCTGACAGAGTGGTTTACCATTTCTATTATTTTTTGTCCTCTCACAATGGATTGTGCGTAAGAGAAATAAAATCTATCATGTTGTAAACAAGCTTAGAGCCCTGAAAACACTGAGGCCAGTACTTTTGTCTCACTCTCAAATGGTCCCTCCAGTAATAAAAACACAACTTGTTTTCACAGGGAGTGGTCAACCAAGCATGAATCCCAAAAGGTTTAGTGGGGATTCAGAGGCAAAGACAACTGACTGTCAGGTTGCATAAGGAGGGGTCTTGATAAAGAGGAAGCCCAGCCTGTCAAAAGCTTGACTTCATACAAACATGCATTCAGCATGCAGATAGGAACCATAAAGTAAGCTCAAATTCTTAAATGTGACAGTTAATTCGGACGCTGATTTTAGAATTGGGGCATTGTGTTGCAGCCTGGTGTTTTCATGTACTGTATATCCTGTAGGCATACAAAGTGCATTTATGTTTTTTTTTATGGCTTTTCTAAGCAGTTCTTTGGTATCCGTAGATTAGGCATCCACACAGCTGCTACTACTGCTTGTATTCACACTTATGAGGGACGGTAATTAGTTCTTGACCATTGAGCTGCTCAAGCAGCTATAACCAGAGTTTAATTGCGTTGAACCAGAACACTTATGGAGAAGTATCAGAGTTCCACTAATACTATATCGACAAGGCTGACATTATTAGCTGATATTGGTTTATCACAGCTATATCCTTATCAATACATATTTTGGCAGATAAGTATGTAATAAGTTACGTACAAAAATGTTTTATAGGCTGCATGTTTTGACCTTATATGCTGTTTTTTTTTTACTTTCAAATATCGATAGTTACCGGCCATATCGGTCAGGCTCTAGAGAAGAGAATGTTTTGCAGTCCCTGTCTGTACTTTCACTACTACAGTAGACTACTACATGTAGATTACACCTGCCTAGATGATGTTACAGCTGGATGGACACTCACCTAAAGCCACGATCATCAGAACTGCAGGAACGCCGAAGGCCAGAGCGTAGCAGTCGCCACCAAAACACTGCACATCCCCTGCAGATATTCCAGCGTAAACGGCATCAACACAGTGATGTCAGTCACACAGTCAACCTCACTGGGTATATAACATGTGTTGAACATTTAGAATGTGAACGATCACCTCTCAGTATGGGTGTAATCACAGTCGACAAGAGACTCCCAGCATTGATTGACATGTAGAAAATGGAGAAGAATTTCTGCCTCTCGCTGCCCTGGAGGTCATCAATGGAATAATTAGGAGACGCTTTAAATTATTTATTTTCAAATATTGTATTCTGTGATCTTTAAGTCCTCATTAAGTTTATACATTACTTTTCTAAGCACTGTGATTATTATGTTAATTTAGTGGATACCATGCAATTCTAGCACTGTAGAATTTTGTGTAACCCATTCTTCAACTTGTTTTTTGATCTTTCTATTCTGACAATCAAAGCTGCATTTGTCTATTTTGGACCATTTGTCTATTTTCATTTACAAATCCAGCATAGACTTAGGAACATTTTGTGTTTTCATGTTTTGTGTCCACCTGATAATTATAAGTTTAATATTCACATATTCGCTCTGGTTTGGTCTCAACAAACTCTTGAGAAAACTATATGACTCTGAGATTGTTTTACTTTTTTAATGTACGACAACAACAATGAGCTAAAAGAGGCTGAAACGCAACACATAATTATGTGACTTTCACATTATGAACACTGAAACAACAAGTCTTTTAATTCAACATTCATACCAAAAACATTTTTTTATTTTTACAGTTTTTTTATTGTCACAACTAGTACATGCACAGGCTTTCCCACACTTAAACATTTTCAATCTCTGTTTGGTATTATTCCCATTACCTTGTACTGAATGTTTATGAGTGAACCACTGTGGCACAACAGTTAAGCAGCTTTTATTGATGCCATGACTTTTTTTGTCTTTTACTGCAGAAGGCCTGAAGAAGCTATCTGTAAAACTAACACGTAAATCTATAGGCACTACAGTGAATTGCAGGGAAGCTGTTGTATAGAGAGTAATACTTTGGTTGACAACATTTTTATCTTGGTGACCCAGTCAAAATCTTCCACTATCAATGGATGGTACTTTCTACTGACTAATTTTTTGGACATACGGGTACGTGGCATTTACTGATTCATTTGACAGATATTTTTCCACTGTGTCCTTCAAAGACAATATAAACAGTACCAACTGTTGTGTCTTCAAACTAAAGAGAAAGTTCTGTGACTTACATGCTCCTCGTCAAACTGGTCTCCGCCAAATGCCGCCACGCAGGGTTTGATTCCTCCGGTGCCGAAGGCTATGAGTATCAGACCTAACATGGACAGAGCACTGCAACAACATACAAAGGACCTGCTGTTGATGCTACTGGACGTGGACTATATACTTTATATACAGTGTGTTAAGTGTGGTACTGAAAGTATTAGTCTATTAATTGATTAGTTGACCCAACAGAATAAGTAATGCACTGTGATAATCAATTGATTGTTAAATTCATTTATCAAGGTTTTCTCTAATGTGGGACACAGAAGAAGAATTAATGAACAATTGTGATTCATTTGGCTAATCTATTCATAATTTAAGTAATTTATCAAGCAAAAATACCAAACATTTATTGGTTACAGTTTCTTAAAGTAAAACACTCATTTGAAGTGCTTCATTTTAAAATGAACATGTTTGGATGTTGGACTGTTGGTTCAACAAAATAAGCAAGTTTAGGATGTCATCTTGGACTGTGGTAGCTTTTAATTGACATCTCTTATGATTAATTGACTGATATAATATTTTGTCTAATCAAGAAAATAAGCAACATATGAATCAATGATGAATGTAATTGGTGTAACTGCCTAAACTGAGCCTGGTTGAAGACCTCTGAATCCCACATCTCTAACATGTTGAGGGATTCAAAGTTAAAGAAAATGGCAATTCAGTCTGATTCTTTGGCTAGCCTAATACATCTGTGGGCTCTTGATACACAGTAATGATAAGGAACTCTTTGTATTCTGTCTAACAGCACTTAACTATGATTCTGCAAAATGACTGAATCAGCCCCAGAGAACTTACATGTGCATGCTGTTGTTTCCCACAGTGGGAATGGCTCCGACCGACTTGACCACATGCCCGATCACGTAGACAATGGATAGGTAGATGATGGTCCTGTTGAGAGCAAACTGGAATTATGATCATTCAAAGCTGCACTCTTATTACCATACAATATATGTGTGTGTGGTCAAGGTGATTCATCTCCACTGATAGGTGGTGTTACACAATTTAGACAAAGCTCACAGGTTAAAGGACTGAAATACTGCATGATGTATTGCCAACTGAAATCATGAGCCACTGATGATGACGCAACCACAGATGTTTGCTGTACATACACTACCATTCAAAAATATCTAATCTCCAGCCACAAAAGCTTGATTGGGTACAGTCATATCGGTTGAGAGGACTACTCTATATTTTGGTGACTGACAACTGAAAGGGCAGAAAGAGACAAAGTTCCCTCTCAGCAACAGTTGAATAAGAAGAGAAGAAAATAGCAGTCATTCTTTAAAGAAACTGGAAGCTTTGCATCAAAATGTGCGCAGATTTAAATAGGAACAGGTTCCTGTTTCCGTGTCAAGTGCACAATAATGCAGTTAAACACAAACAATATACAGACATCACTACTGTGGTGAAAGCAGATATCTTGCCTCACAAACACTAGAAACTCTTAAAATGACTACTGCATTTATGTTTTGTGGAGTTGCAGCATTACCTTAAGCTACAAGCTGACTTAACACCTCGTCTATGACACCGACCACACCCTCTGTATTTTTGTAAGTAGATCCAAAGAAAATTGTTTATAATAAAGTCTGTGGATTACCACTTTTGTGATTTGGGGTGAACTAATCCCTTAACGCATTTGGGGATGAAGGACACAGGGACTCACTTGAATTTTCCGAGCCATGAGTCAGCGATGAGAGCTCCCAGTATGGGTGTGAAGTAGCAGAGGCCGCTGAAGGCGTGGTAGACAGCGGTGGAGAGGTCCTTGTCCCAGTGCAGGTAGGTGAGGAAGTAAAGCGTGAGCACCGCTGTGAACAGACACACAAGCATGAGGGGAATGATACTCCCAACTCCACATATAAAGTCCAAATACCTAACAACATGTCTTCAAGACCTGTACTACTCAAAAGTCTCCTTCAATGTGGTTCATTTCTGTGAGTGGGTCAGTCATTACAAACTCATTCTGTGAGCATTGTTCAAACCAATAGAGATGCATTTTATGCAAAGAATGTAGCTATTTAGAGAGCTGGGGAATGTTAAAGGTCCTGTATTTAAGTGAGATTTCCATGTATTTTTTATTATAAAGCATGTGCTATATAAATACTGTGAAAGTGTCAAAATGGTCACTCCACGGATAAATACACACAGCCTATATTTAGAAACTGTGCCTTTAAACGAGCTAGCAAGACTTCCATATGGTTTTGATGTCACAACTATATGGGTAGAAAAATGCCGCTACAGTTATTCCCGGCTGCAATGACAGTGCAGAGACTCCAAATGCAGAAGACCCAGAAACGCTGAACAAAAAGAGACAGGCGCTAAAAAGTAGTAGCAGACAGAGGGTGAATACAGGTATATTCAGACAGTATGAGAAAAATAATCTGTTTTTTTTTAACATTAAAACATGTAAACATGTTCTATAGTAGAAACCCAAAATATAAGTATGAACCTGGAAATGAGCACAATACTGTATGGTACCTTTAAATGCATAAACTCCTTTGTTTACTGCTGTTACCAGCCTAAACATGTCTTTCAACACTAAATAAGCCATTGAGACAAATAGGAGTTGCATGGCCATGTTTACTATTAACCTTTTATACTGTTTGTCCAACATGCCTTGAAGTAAACACAACTCACATTGGTAACTCAGCAACCAGAAAACCTGCTCCAGTAGTATATACCACTTTGTGTGTCATTTGAGTGCATTTTTCTGGTAGCAAACCCTAAATTATCTGACAAATAAACTATCTATTCAAGGTCCACTTACTGGCTTTTTTCATGAGCTTCGTATTACATCTCATGCTCTTCCTTATCAGGAGTTTGCTCAGTTGTTAGTTCACACACAAAAGCACGCCATGCAAAAGCACCATTTTGCAAAATGCAATTGAACGCTTTGGATAAACGCTAGAATGTAGACCTTGAATTACAGTAAGATTGCCTTTACAAACTACTGTCAAGAATTAACTTTCATGCTCAGCTCAAATGATTGATGTTATGAGGACACGAGGATCACCACAACACACACGCCGGAAAATGGCGTTTTCCGGCGGTCCAAAGCTACATCTTTTAGTAGGACTCTGAACTGTGACAGCTGTTAACTCAAAATGAACTGATCCAGTGCTGAAATTATTATTTGATTTTTTATTAACAGATTAATAATTGAATTCATTTATCAAGCAACAATGTCAAACACCTTCTGGTTCCTGTTTCTCAGTGGGTTAGGGTTACTGAGAGTGTGACTTTTTTATTTCATTATATATATATATATATATATATATATATATATATATATATATATATATCTTTGGGTTTTGACTGCTTGGCACACAAAACAAGACATTTGAAGACATCACTTTAGGCTCTGGGAACACCTCTGGGCATCCATTCACTAATTTCTGACATTTTATAGACATGCCATTAACTAATAATTACATTAATCATGAGTTGCTGCTCTACAGTTTCTATTAGTTGAATCCTAAGTTCACTGAACTTGAGAAACACTTGACATAAAGGTAAATTACAGTAACATTTGTTCAGTCACATTGACAAGCGCTTTATATATTGTATTTACTTCTCAGTTACTAACAGTGCATTTAAAAAAAAGAGAGGTTTGGTGTGAAATGGTATCGTTATTTTTTACTTCAATAGAGTAAATGATTAATTAAAAAAAATAATCAATACAGAAATTGATAATGACAATCATTTGCAATTGATCTGTTTCATAATATATTGCTTCATGAGATACTTGTCGTTCTCACAATTACATTTCAAATCATCAAGTGGAATTCACTTCCCTGTCATAAATCAGCATCAGTCCTTCAGATGAAAATACTGGCACAATGATTCAATTTAAACAGCTTGAAAAGGAAATGGCCCTTTTGCATGGCATGTTAATGTGTGTGTGTGTGTGTGTGTGTGTGTGTGTGTGTGTGTGTGTGTGTGTGTGTGTGTGTGTGTGTGTTGAAGTAATGTGACAGACAGCCTTATCTGTCCATTATAGGCTCTCTGTGATGTGGCCCCCATTGACCCACACTCTGTTAACCAGTTTAACAAGCTAAGTGGAGAGTGGTGACCTAGGGAGTTAAGGAAACAAACTCGTGAGCGGGATGTTGTCGGTTCAATCCCCAGACCGGCAGGATAAAATCTGGGTGGGGGAAAGTGAAAGAGCAGCGCTTGTCCCTCCCTCATTACCACCACTGAGGTGCCCTTGAGCAAGGCCCTTAACCTCAACTGCTCCAGTGGAGCTGCTCAGTGGCCAGCAGATCAGACAGTGGTTGTACTGGGCAGCTTCCAGGTATGAATGTGGAACTGTGTGAATGTGACAGATCGTCGTTGCAAATGAGAAGTTGTTCTCAATCGACTTACCTGGATAAATAAAGGTAAAAAAAAAAAAGTATCATTACTAATTCAACTTTTTGTCAAGGACACTTAAAGATATAATATGCAACATTTAAAAAGTCTACAAATTACTAGACCTATGATATATGGGTTTAGTTATGGCTAACCTCTTGGCGCGTGTGTATGTGAACATTTGTGTGTGTGTCATTTGTCTTGGCATTTGCATTTGCATCTTGGCAGACTACAGTATATACTTTCCAGAGATCCAAACAGTCAGTGGACGAACAACGGTCCCATGACAGTCATTGGACAAACAACATCTTTGTTTTTTTGGTCATAGAAACTGTTTACTCGCAACACTAGCAGAGAAACAATCTGTACTACCAAATGTTGTTGAGACAGAAGATTTGCATAGCTACCTTTCATGCCATAGTAGGAGAAGCGTTCGCAAAACTCGTTCACCACAATGAAGCAGATGCTGGCTGGGTAATTGGTCCCACATAGTTTCTGTAAGAGGCAAAGGTTGTTTACTGACTAATGTTCAACACTTTCTAAGCGACAACATAAAGTATGAGACATTGTTTTATGCAAACCCACTGACAACAAATCCACAATAATCTAATAACGTATCTCTTTTATCCAAATAAAAAGTTGTTGATTCAATCAATAGTTTACCATCTTTTAACAGGGTTGATCAATATTTTGTCATAGAACGGGAGAAATGTGGCCGATGCATTCTTCCTGTTAGTTAATCAGTCATTAGTTACTCAAGTGAATCATTATGCGGTAATACAAGTTACACATGTAAGGCTTCTGATGTGATCATGCTCAGCTGAACTGCTGAAAATGTTTAATATAATCTTATAATAAGCAGATACCCTGCTGGTTATTGTAACTTTTATACTTACTCATTTGTCCAATTATTCGAAAAGGCAGAAACCAAACCCCTTAAAAAAAACTTTATTAAATAAAATACAACCCCAAATCAGAAAAAGTTGGGACAGTATGGAAAACACAAATAAAAAAAGAAAGTAGTGATTTCTAAATGTACTTTGACTTGTATTTCATTGCAGACAATGTGAACACAAAATATTTCATGTTTTGTCTGGTCAACTTAATTTCATTTGTAAATATACATCCTTTCCTGTCATTCAGACCTGCAACACATTCCAAAAAAGGTTGGGACAGGAGCAATTTAGGGCTAGTAATCAGGTAAATTGGTTAAATAATTATGTGATTTGAAACAGGTGATGTGAACAGGTGATTGTAATTATGATTTGGTACAAAAGCAGCATCCAAGAAAGGTCTAGTCCTTTAGGAGCAAAGATGGGCCGAGGATCGCAAGTTTGCCAACAAATACGTGAGAAAATTATTGAAATGTTTAAAAACAATGTTCCTCAAAGAAAGATAGGAAGATATTTGCTTATTTCACCTTCAACAGTGCATAACATAATTAAAAGATGCAAGGAATGAGGAGGAATTTCAGTGCGTAAAGGACAAGGGCGCAAACCTTTGTCAAGTACCACAATACGTAGTTAAAGCCACAAATGCCAGTTAAAACTGTACTGTGCCAAAAGGAAGCCCTATGTTAACAGTGTCCAGAAGCGCCGTCGACTTCTCTGGGCTCGGAGCCATCTGGGATGGACCATCACACAGTGGAAACGTGTACTGTGGTCAGATGAATCAGTATTTCAGGTATTTTTTGGGAGAAATGGACGCTGTGTGCTCTGGACCAAAGAAGAAAAGGATCATCCAGACTGTTACCAGCAACAAGTCCAAAAGCCAGGGTCTGTCATGGTATGGGGTTATGTCAGTGCCCTTGGCAAAGGTAACTTGCACTTCTGTGATGGCACCATTAATGCTGAAAAGTACATAGAGATTTTGGAGCACAATATGCTGCCTTCAAGAAGACATCTTTTCCAGAGACGTCCATGCATATTTCAACAAGATAATGCAAAACCACATTCTGCACACATTACAAAGTCCTGGCTGCGGAGGAAGAGGATACTGGTACTTGACTGGCCTGCCTGCAGTCCTGACCTGTCTCCAATAGAGAATGTGTGGCGCATTTTGAAGCGCAAAATGCGACAACGAAGACCCCGTACTGTTGCCCACCTTAAGACTTGTTTGCAGCAAGAATGGGACAAAATTACACCTGAAACACTTCATCACTTGGTGTCTTCAGTCCCTAAACGTCTTTTAAGTGTTGTGAAAAGGAATGTCAACATTACAAAGTGGTAAATGCTTTTTTTGAAATGTGTTGCAAGAACCAAAATAGGAATTTTGTTTTTTTGAAAAAGAAAACAATAAAAATCATGAGGAACACATTAAATTATGTGCTGTTGTATTGTCTGCAATGAAATACAAGTCAAAGTACATTTAAAAATCACTACTTTCTTTTTTAATTTGTGCTTTCCATACTGTCCCAACTTTTTCTGATTTGGGGTTGTAAATAAATAAATAAAGAAGTAACATTTAAAACACACAATGGTCTTCCATCCATCCATCCATCCATCCATCCATCCATCCATCCATCCATCCATCCATCCATCCATCCATCCATCCATCCATCCATCCATCCATCCATCCATCCATCCATCCATCCATCCATCCATCGTAAACCGCTTATCCGGGGTCGGGTCTTATCAATGGTCTTATCATATAAAACACTGTTACAGAACTCTACCCAGAACTATTCAACAGAAAATATTCAGTATATAACAGTTGTGATAATCTATTAATCGTTAATGTAATTTATCAAGCAAATACTCTCTGTTTCGGGCGCCTTTATGTAGAAGTTTATTCCTCAACGCAGAAGCATGTCTTCTCCATCTTTCTCCCCTTTCATATCTAAGCTGTCCTAATGATTAAAGGTGGAAATACCACAAAACAAAAGTCTTTAATATATATATTCTCTGTTTCCAGCTTCTCCAATGTGAGGATTTGCTGCTTTCACCTGCTTTCTAATATTTCTTTTGAGAAAGCTCACCTTGGGTTCTGGGAAACTGTGATGAGCATTACAACACCTTTATATCTTGGCTCACCAGTCAATCCATCAATTAAGAAATAATTAGCAAATGAATCAATAATGAATCATGTTGGACCTGACCCCATGTTACCTTACAGTGAGTTTTACACAATGATACAGTTTTAAAAATTGGGATAAAGAGAGCACCGATCTTGGTATCAGCAGATACTCCGAGCTGAGGTATTGGGGGAGAAATGGTTGGATCGGTGCATTCCTGATTCTAATACTAAAATTACAACAAGAAATATTTCCATCCATCTCTCTAGTTGTATCTATTCATGCAAATACAGTACTTTTGGTTGCTACAACGGAGATAAATGTAATTATATGTGCAGTCCTCACATAACTGACATAGCCTTACATTTGTTTTTGTCTACAGCATCTTCAGAAAGTCCTCAGAAATAGTTTTGAACACTTTCATGACATCTGAGTGAACTGAATTTAATGATGAGAATCATGTGAAAGAGGTGTGGTTGTTTTGTCAATCATTCACTGCCTCACTGTCAACAGTTGGCACAGGGACTAGATCCTCAGTAGAAGTTAGTTTCAGTGAATAGTGAGGACATCATAGACAGATATCTCAAAACCTGAGCAAATAAAAAGGAAAGTGCATATATATGCTGCATAGATAATAACAGCAGCCTAATAATAATAATAATAGGATAATACAAATGGTATTTTTAAAGTGGTTTTATTAAAACCAAAGCGTCAGAGATGAGTTATTATGAAACCCGTGCAACTTCTAGGCAAGAAGTCAATAGACAATAGCATTCACACACTACTATTGGCCAGGCCAGGCGTTCAAGGTAACGTAACCCGATTTGATCAGGTCCTATCCCCTGACCAATCGGCTATCCTAACCTAACCACTCCAGGTCTGCCTAAACCCAAGTCCCAACCACTCGAGCTGCTTTGTAGGGCGGGACTTGCCTAGAAGTTACGTGGGATCCATAATAATGCGGCAGTCAGAGATACAAAACAAAAACAAAAGACATACAAGCACTGTAACGTGCAGTAGCTGACATAATCTCTAGTGGAGATACAATAAATTTACTTGTATTTTATTTGGGTGACACTCACGAACCTTTAAACGATTTATCGCGATGTCTCAAAAGAAGCCAATCAGTAGGCTATAGGCTACAACTTCAGGTTAAGGAATTATCCTCTAAAAACATGAGTGAGGGCGATACCGAAACGAATGTTGAAAGAGAACACAATTGTGCTGTAGCCTATAGGCACCAAATGTCTGCACACGCCAGCCTGCGCGCCTGTTGCATCATCACCTTACTATAATCATTTATCATAGCGGTTCAGTCGGTGAGAGCAGAGCAGAGCAAAACGTCTGCAGTTTGACTTACAAGACAAGAAAATACATATTTACTTCATATACAGACATTATAAGCACCCTCCGCATGCGCACACTCCTCTGATCCAGAAGGACTCGATACAACTTTTTACGGTGCATTTAAATGATTTCTTTTAAATAAACTTGTTAAACAACCTGAATGACTCAGTTTATGCTGCACAAAAACATCGCTTATGCTTACCTTAGTCATGTTGTTTTCTTTGCTGGTGAGATTTTGGATGTTTACTGGTACATCGGGAGCTCGTAACTGATCTCCAAGTCCGTCCCACTCTGCTCTGCTCTCTGAGGGTACTGTAAAACCTCGATCATGTGTAGGCACCCTCTTGAAGCCGAATTAAAGTTAATATTCCACCACAAAACTTGGACTTGTTCCTTTACGAGCTCCAGTGGGCCTCCGCAGGCTTCAGCTCTAGTGAAAAAAAGACTCTTAACAGACAGAAATGAATATTCCTATGTCTAAAAATCGAATTAACTTGCAGCCTAGCCTACTGTTTGCGGAGCAGGAGGTCCGTTAGTTGTAGTGAAGTGCTGATCGGCAGCCTGTCTGTAGGCTAACCTACAATAGAGTCGTTGTAAAGCTCGCAGCCGGAGACCTGACTGTGGGATCCAAGTGTTGGCCAAGCTGCCTCTTTTCTTCGGAAGAATGACGCCGAGCGCTTTACTAATTTCATTTCAGTTGACCATGAGTCATGACCATGAGCAACATGCACTACCTCCGTGTGTGTGTGTGTGTGTGTGTGTGTGTGTGTGTGTGTGTGTGTGTGTGTGTGTGTGTGTGTGTGTGTGTGTGTGTGTGTGTGTGTGTGTGTGTGTGTGTGTGTGTGTGTGTGTGTGTGTGTGTGTGTGTGTGTGTGTGTGTGTGTGTTATGACAAGTCAGTCACCTAATTACACTGAAAATACTGTAGCCTAGTTCCTTTTTTTGTCATCTTCACATGTGTTTGACTTTGTATTGCTTAATTATAGTTACAGTTATAGTCATAATGAACAAGTAACTTGTAGGCCTAATAGCTATTGTACGTATTGCCCGACATTTATTTGACAAATTGAGTTACTAATTACTTTACAAATATATGATCAACGAATAAATCATGATGTGAGATTAAGAACTGTATTGAACATCGAGGTAAATTCCCAAACTACCCAGCAGATAAGCCTATGAATTAGCTCCACCTTTACCAGCTTAACATTCAAGTGATGAATACATTAATGAATCAATAATTATAATCCGGTAATACGTTATTCTGAAATGGGCCATTCTGTAACATCATCAGTTAGCTATTGAAGCAAAGTTAATTTAGAGGGGCATATTAAGTTAAGTGGGCTTGTGACTGGGAGGTTGTTGGTTCAATCCCCAGACACAGGATAAAATCTGCTTGGGGAAAGTGAAAGACCATCGTCCCTCCCTCATTACCACCACCACTGAGGTTTCCTTGAGCAAGGCCCTTAACTTGACCTACAACTGATCCAGTGGAGCTGCTCAGTGCCAACAGACTGTGGATATCCTGGGCAGCTTCCAGAGGCCTGTAGGCCTACCTACTATGACAACATGCCCTGGATTTATTTCAGCTCCATAAACTGTGCCCTAGCCCTAACCAATTACTATAGTTCAACCGAACCAGGGTTTCCCCATTCAGTGATTTTTTTTTTTTTTTTTTTTTTTTACATGTCATTTAGCTGACGCTTTTATCCAAAGCGACTTACAATTGCTATATATGTCAGGAGCAACTAGGAGTTAAGTGTCCTGCTCAGGGGACACATTGGTTGATGTATCACAGTGGGAAGTGAACCCCGGTCGCCCACACCAAAGGCATGTGTCAACTGCACCATCACCATCTTCGTGCTTTCACATGAAAGAGGTGGTGTTTGCACCAAATAAACATTTGAAAACATCTACCAGAGTCGCATATTTTACATCAGAACAGCAAACTATAATTCTACATAAATATGAAGAACACAGACACGGTTTTACAGGCAAAACGCAATACAGTCGCTGCTTCCTAAAACAGGAAGGAAAGGAAAAATAAATAGGTGACGCTGTAATATCACTTCCCCATCAGTCAGGCACAATATCTGACTATCATTACACTTGTGCTTTCCATCAACTTTCATTGCTGCAGCCTATATTCTTGAAGTTGCAACCCTGGCAGTTTAGTGATCGTGGGAACATAATTCAAACCGTTGCGCGCATTGGCAACATTTGGCCAAGAAACTGATAGGCTAGGCCTACTAATTCCCCCCGTTAAAATCTATATCTTTCATAAATATGGGGTTGTCGGTCTCTTAATGTTTGAACTTTTATGAGCGCACCTCTCTCTCTCCGCACACCGAGCTCCACCGGATCTTCTAAGAACGGTGACGCCGTTATCAATCGAGTCAGTAGGCGGTGATTTTACACCGGTTGATCTCTAATCTCCCACATAACCTTTTAACCCGGTAACAAGTGATCCACCGTCGACACAAAACCCCGGGTTCAACCTGAAGTTACCTCGTTAACGCCTAATCTTGCTTCAAGGCCTACAGGCCTCAGGGGTCCGTTTCAGAAAGCAGGTTTAGTGAAAACTCTGAGTTTGTTAACCCTGAGATGAGGGAAGCTCTGGGTTTTCTGTTTCAGAAAGGGAGGTTAATCAAACTTGAGAGAGAGGGGGAACCCGCCTGTTTCAGAAAGAGAGGTAACTTAACCTCAGAGTCAGTTACTATGGTAACTGAGCCTGTGAACCTAACCTGGGGCCCATTTCAGGAAGGAGGTTTAACAAACTCTGAGTCTAACCCTGATGTCTGAGTTGATTTACCCTGAGATGGGAAACTCTGAGTTTTCGGTTCCAACAGCTGATTTGAGTTGGTTCAGTCAGCTCAGAGTAGGTCCACTCAGAGTTAAGCAAGTGCATCACCACTATAAAAAGGCAGCATGAATGCCGCCATGATACTACGATTCACCATGGTAACACAACCACAACCACAAACAAACTGGTCAGCGGAAATACTCATGCGCGCGTAGCCTACACATGGAGCACCTGTTTGACGAGGCGTACCAGGACCCACCAGACTCTCCTCACAGTATGAGAAATCATCAGGAGGAAGTTATTGCTGGACAGGTGTCATACTTCAGTCAAGCGATGGTCTGAAGACAACATCAGGAAAAGATTGTCTGTAGACATCAGGAAAAGATGGTCTGAAGACAACATCGGGAAAAGATGGTCTGAAGACAACATCGGGAAAAGATGGTCTGAAGACAACATCGGGAAAAAATGGTCTGAAGACAACATCGGGAAAAGATGGTCTGAAGAAAACATCGGGAAAAGATGGTCTGAAGACAACATCACGAAAAGTCTCAGTATCCAGAAGACGTCAGGATGAACACATCATAATCCTATTATACTGTAGCAACAATAAAGCAAACAAATTAAACAAGCTTGTGTTATTTATATAACCTGATCTAAGATATATTAAAACATTTGACTGAAAATAATAATGAAACGGACAAAAAACACTGTTGATGTAATGTTTTCACTAGTGAAAAGGGAGAAATGAACCTTTATCAAGGTCCACTGATGGTAAAAACAAGTGTGGCTTACTGGTTGTCTGTATTACATCTATTCGGATTACAGTTGATGAGATGCAAAAGAGCACTTTATGACCCTGATTGCAGACAGAAATGTGAAACCGTGTGCAAATGGTAATTCAACTCTTATGTTATGGCTCATAAATGAAGTTGCTTGGAAAAAGGACTTTTTCTAAGTGTGCAACCTTTAAGGAAATGTAAGGATGTGTAATAGATTAGTAAACAGATTTGTAACAGATAACAACAATCCAAACAGTCATGATCTTGTGACATTTAGTGATTTAGTAATCACTTAGTGGGATGAGCTGGCATGACGTAAACATTAAGTGGCCTACCACTTTTAGAGCAGCTACTGGAAGTGGTTCAGTGTTAAATATTTTCCTGTTAAATAACAGGAAATTACTGGCAGCAGGGTTACCATTATTTTCCTGTTATTTTAACATTTTATTCCTGTTAATGTTGAAGGAATGTTAAGGAGTTTGATGTTAAATCACCATTTACTTTGTTTCCATTAAAACTTGCTTTTTAAATGTATTGTTAATTATTTTAGCATAGTAATGTGTACCACTGATTGTAATAGACATATTCTTGCTTGAGTTAATACAAGAATAGGCATAATACATCACATAACACTTAGGTGAAAGAAAACTATCTAGTTCCGTGTTGAAATTAACTTTTTTTTAATGAAATACAAACACTGAAAGGCAAATACTTACACATGTAGGCACACATAGATCGGATCAAATCACAGAAAAATATATCATGTTCATAGCTGACATCTAAAACATTAAGGGCCTTATTTTAACGATCTAAGCGCAAGGCGTGAAGCGCATGGTGCAGGTGCGTTTAGGGCGCCTACAAAGCCACTTTTGCTAGTGTGACGGGAGTAAATAAAGGTTCCGCGGAACCTTTATTTACGCGTGCGCCGGGCGCATGGTTCAAAAGGGTTGTACTTAGTGTCTTCATAACATGCCATAAACCAATCAGTGTCATCTCCCATTCCCTTTAAAAGCCAGCCGCATTTGTACCTTGGTGCATTGCTATTATGATGGAGGATTTGCACCGTAATATTTTTATTTGTAATCTTCTGCATGTGTGTGTGTGCTGCTGCGCGTCCCTGTGTGTGTAACAAGCATAGTGTGATCAGGCTGTGATCAAAATAAAATGCAGACTGATCTCATGAAGTGGCGTATGTATGACACGCCAATTCATAGAAGAACTAATGTGCTGTTAAAATAACAATGAAATGCAGCGTTATTGACTTTAGACCAGGTTTTTGTGGTTTTTGTTGGTCAATGGCGTGATCGCTTCCCGCTGCCTCAAGATGTAACAGAGTATCAGGAGCAGCCGGAGCAGCAGCAGCGGCAGTAGCCTATAATAGCGGGAGCGGTACGCGCCTGGCCAATAAATGCTATTGAAGGGCGGGTCTTGGCGTGGCCATAGTGGGACTCGTAATATCGCGAGCGGTACCGGGAGCTGGACGGACTGCCGCCGGTGCATGGTTGTAACAACTCAGCTCCTATACCTTGCAGAATGTTTGTGGTAGGGCACTCACATTTTGACACAAAGTACCCTCATTTGTCTACTACAAATATCAATGTTTTTAACTTCTCCAACTATATCACAGAATTCATTATTTGATGTCAAATGCAAGGAGTGCCATTGTTACAACCTACCCCACTACCAGGGTATGTTGTAACACAACCTGGGGTAAATTGTAACAGTAAGATTGAAGAACTAAAAACTGAGACTACACCACAACATATGCATTTATATAAGTTTATTGTGCATGTGCCAACACTAAAGCATCTTCCTGTGCTTCACTAAGAACATAAAGAACTCATCACTGACGGCTAAATGAAGAACAGTGTCAGTGGTATGGATCCTAACAGAGCTTTCTAAAAGAACATATTCTGATAATACCTATGAATGTTACACACACAAATGGAAACCTTCAGCAGGAGGTCAGAAGTAGCTCACAACCCACACAAAATTACAAGAAGACATTTTGACAATTAGTAAAACAACAAACATGCACACTGTGTCTGTCTTAAATGATACAACATGAACTTGAGTGTGTGTATCTGTGTGTGTTATCCATCTAATCAGAGTGATCCGAGTCACATGTGGTGACAGGTGTATGTGGGTTTTCCAGGGGTGCAGTTTTTGTGGGCCCAGAACTTGCAATTGACATGGTTGTGACATTTTCCTATATGGTCTTTACAACCATCCCCACCCCTGTCAGCCAATGTGTAGCTAGCTGTATCAGCAAGGTGGTTTGAAATTAGCATAGATGAAATGACTCACATTTTACATAAGAACCTACTCTCTTACCTAATACAAGTTACCTAATTCAAACTTCAACAATATCAGTACTAATCAAAATATAGACTTGGTCCAAAAAATTACTTTCTTACCTGAAAATTGATGTTTTGGCTGTAAAATATGCACACTTGTTCTCACAGCTGTGCAAATTCACATGCAAGATCAGGGAGGGAGTGGTTATACATGACATTTATCACATGACTCTTATGTTATCCCTTATTGGTGAAAGTGATGCTGTTACAACTATCCCTTTGTTACAACCATCCCCGGTCTCCCCTACTTAAGCACAGTAACGAAGTATTTGTACTTCGTCACATTCCACCACTGAGCACAGAACAGTTTCAAATGACCCCCCCCCCCCCCCCCCTCCAATACAGAAACTTAACATCCTTAGTTATCTGTGCTTAATATGATCTGAGCATTGCATACTTACGCTGATTATTACAAACAACTCATGTGATTTAATTAGTAATGAATATGCTTTTTAACAAAACACGAAAGAATAAGTAGTGACCACTAAAAAGTTTTATTACAACTACATCTGGGTTTACAGTGAAATTAAACTACAAATAACAATTAAAACAAAAGGCTTATTCCAGAAAATGTAAACCTTACTTGACATTAACCAAAACAAAAATACTTAATATAATGTAAATCAAGCACGCACAAAACAATCAGAGCCGCCGTAACTCAGTGCCTCTAGGTGTCTGGCTTTGTGTGAACTGGTCGCGCTGTCAGGAGGATGTGGCGATGGAAGGATACGAGATGTCCACCACAGTGCTTTTCTTCAACTGGTTTTGCTTCTGAGCACATTGAGATCGCAAGAGGTCGCTCGCAAACCATTTTTGACAACCATGCCGCAACACACCCTCCCACATCTGGACGTCATGGGTGTCATTTTCTAAGTTTAAGAAGTGCGTAGAAGTCAGCCTTTAAGATTTATAGTGACGACTATATTTTAAGACGCAAATAAAGTACTTTCCACGCCAGAATGGGTGGCAAAAAAAAAAAGTAAGACACACGTCCCAGAGGGACCAAAAGTGCATATGACACACATGTTTAACTGTTTTTAAATGCTCTTTAATGTTTAATTTCTTATACTGCACTGTAACTTTTATTCTCGTATTTGATCTTTTTTTTTTTTTTTTTTTTTTTATCGTTTTTATGTAATTGCCCTGTTGCTGAAATGTGCGATAATAAAGCTGCCTTGCCCTGCCTTTAAATATATTGCTCTACTGTATTGGCGACCATGCAGTTATTCCCAGGGCAACATGTTATTTAGGCCTATAGGCTATATTTCATGCCCATATGCTATAATGTTATAGCCTATGTTTTAACAGTCATGTTATATGAATGCCCCAGGCGAGTGCCTATATGGCAATGATAGATCCTTTCTCTTTCTGACAACTAGAATGAAGTTTCTTGTAAAAAACAACGTATCATCTTATAACAAGATGGAGTTATAGCCTATGTTATAGCAAGAAGTTAAGTTTCTGCAAGTTTGGTAACTAGTTAATAGGTTAATAATGAGAAAGTACCATATGACTACATATATTAATAAGTAATACTTTATGCCACTGCCAATTAAACTTCATAGAGAAACCAAATCGTTGTTCCAACATCTAGAACTTATTTTATTATACAGTATATTATTTTATTTAACTTTCTATTATCTGTCTCATCACTACCAATTAATTTCCTTTGTGCATTGAATTGTGGGACATTAGGGTCAATCAAGAACACGCTACACATATAAGTGTTTTTTAAGTCTGCATACCTACTGTTTTGACTTTATTTTGCTTGAATAAGTAATTTGGATTTGGGACACAGCGTCAGTCTCACACAATGTAAATAAGCAAGTAACAATAATACACATTTTTACACGTCTGCCTTTATTAGACAAAATCAGGAGAAATAGTAGGATGACATGGTGATGAGGAGTACTAATAGTACAGCCATTGTGCAACATGACCCCACACAAATTGCAACAGAAACTCTTTCAACTGATCTAGTCTCATAACAGTCTCCTCTATAACATATAAAAAGTGATCCAAGCAGTGGAGAGTATTGAAAAATACTGAAATCGGTGATGCCAAAATTTCCCATTGCAGCCCGTGTTAAGGGAAGACACTACAGGTGAATAGGGAAAATATTTTAACTTACAGATATCACCATGAAACTTCCCCAGTTGATTACTTACATTAAAGTGCTCATGTTTTGCTTTTTGGCTTTTCCCCTTTCCTTTATTGTGTTATATATCTTTTTTGTGCATGTTATAGGTTTACAAAGTGAAAAATAACACCTACAATGAAGTGATCCTACTAACAAGTATTGTCTGTGTATCCAAAATCTGATATATCTTATTCCTCTGTGCCATAAAGCTCCATTGTTGTGTGAAAACTATTAAAAGCACATCAATGAGGCACACTGTTGCACGGGGTGACATGTTCCTTCTTTGCCATAAACACACTCACTGTAGTTTAATTTGACTCAATCCCACATAAACTGTCCTGCTGCTGTAAATTATAACGAGTGTACCTTAAGTGTATATCTGTGACATATAACCCATAACCCATTTAAAGTATATTTTACGGACAGGTTTTTAAAGGTTAACGTTTTCAGTGGGAACCTTTGGGACGTAGGGCTGGCTGCCACAGACAGAGTGGGGAGCTCTGAAAGTTTTGAAAATCAGACACATTGTTGGTTTTGGTCCGTTCGTGGGATTTGTGACATGAAGAAAACTATATAGAATTACACAAGACTTGGCCTGTAGGAGTTACATGTATGTATGTTGGTGTTGGGGAAACTAAAGAGAACACACACACACACACACACACACACACACACACACACACACACACACACACACACACACACACACACACACACACACACACACACACACACACACACACGAGGGGAACATGCAAACTCCAGACTGTAAAGAACCAGTCAGCCGTGCTGACAGCCCTCCCTAACAACTGAAAGAAAACACATGGCATTTGTGGAACTAAAACTAAATAAATCATAAAGTATTCATATTTCCATGAAACAACAACCAAAGGCTCTACATACAGCATTATACTCTTTACTATACAACCTATCACATCTTCATTCAGCTTGTATTTTTATGCCACAGTTTCAGTGCATTCCAGCCAGTCCTCATCACATGAACGCTCTATAAACAAGTGCTTGGTGACAGGCAGGCAACACAGTGTGAATACTAAAACAGCTCACAGAGAAACTCCTGCCGCTGTTCTCGGCTGCTCCTGCTCGACTCGTCTGTCCAGAAACTGCAGGTTGATTGGTTTAGCAGGGCAGAGCAGGGTTCTGGTGACCGGCTTGACTGTGGTTCCAGCAGGATCCGGCCTTATCTCGTATTGTTTTATCAACTTTAAAATAAAAAAAGAGACATTTGTTCAAGTAGAAATACGTGAAATGCTGTTTTTGGCAGGATTTGCATTTATGTGAGGCACAAGAGTGCAGACACAGTCCACATTGCATTTAATTATGACTAACTGCTGCTGACTGAATTATAACAGGCTTTAGCGTTACGGTCAAATGGAGCGTGTTATGTATCCATTCTACTGCCAAGACTAACAAAAGAAGAACAGCCATACCTCTGTGCTCTGGTTAGATAGCTACTACAGATCAATACGGCTCTCTGAATGTAGCTAAAAAACAACCGGTTTCCCGGGAGTGAAAGCAGAGGTAGAGTAAGTGTTTAACTGGCTCTGTTCACAAGGTTTTTACGGCTGAAATGTTGGTTTGGGTGCAGCAGTAGTCAAAAGCCACTAATATAAGCATGTAAAAAAAACAACAAATTGAGCGTCAGCGTCAGTTCTGGCAGGCCAGGTAGTCAAGACGCTGCTAACGCTATTGGCCATCAACATGGTCTCATCAGCTGATCTGCTCCAGCTGATCTGGATTAGCCCATCAGCTGGTCAACACCCCTCGCTGCTCAATGGCTACACTCAAACAGGGCGCCCTATTTAAGCAGATTCAGTTTGCTCCTACCTGCTCGCTGCTCGCTTCTCTGCCGCCCGCCACCTCCCCTGCTCCTCCTTGTCGTGTAACGTGGCATTTGCTTCTATGTCATCGTTGCTGCTCTGTTCATGTGGGGGAATAGTTCAGCTCACACAGTCCTAAACTGTGTGAGCGTTCCCTAATGCTGCTGCTGTCCTCTGACTCTCTGCTATTTCATGGTGCTCATGAAAGGTCAGAGGACTCCCTGAACAGAGCCATACCGCCAAAATGTAATTCTGAATTTATTAGCTGAAATGCAATTATTCATTAAAAATTTTCTAATATTTTTAATTGTCATGTGTATTCTTGAGTTTATGGACCTGACAGAACTGATATTGATACAATAATCTGCAAACCTACTGGTGCTTCAATCATGCAGAGCTTTCCTTCACCACACTACTGAAGGAGTGCTCTGTCCTTGGAAGAATAACATTTTACTTAAAGTTTGTTTCTGATGAAAATGAAGTAAAACATGTATAAAGCCAAACACATTAAAATAATAATAGAATAACTTAGTAATAATTCAATTCTTGTTTAAATTACATTTGATTTAGTTTCCTGGCAGAGCAAACTGCACACTCTCATTTACTAGGGAAGCGGTAATGCTACAGCATACAATTATTAATATATAGAGACTTTCTTTTCTCTATTTTAGTCAACGGTGAGCTTCCAACTTTGTGGTTGGGGAAGTCCCTCTCCTGTTTCAACGTGACAATTCTGCACAGAGCCCTGACCTTAAAGCCATCCAACACTTTTACGATGAACTGAAGGCCAGAACATCAGTGTTGGACTTTGGTAAAGCGCTTGTGACTGAATGGGAGGAAATCCATTCCGCCAAGTTTCCAACAACTTGTAAAAAATCTTCCCAGAAGAGTGGAGGATGTTATGGCAGCAGATTAAAGGGATACTTCACCGATTAGAAACCCGGTAGTATTTTCGAATGAGCGTGCTTCCCTCCCTCATGTCCCCCCCTGATACGAGAGATAGCTGTATTGTGTGTCTGGAAAAAAAACTCTCATGATGCAAAGACCGGGTTTCTACTGAATCAAAGCTTAATGCTAATCGGTGAAGTATCCCTTTAATGCCCACGGTTTTGAAATGAAGTGTTCAGCATCACATGTGGGTGTAATGTTATTGTGCTCGCAACAGGTGTTTGCAAAAGGAAAGAACACGATTCAGAATGCTGATAACTTCACACAGACTTCCATTTCTTAATCTACAGAAAAGCACCAGAAATGAATGACAACATCTTTGACAGAGAAAGCAGATCTACGGTCACGGTAGCAACAGCAGTGAGATGTCCTTACCCTGGATAGGAGGAGATACATCTCCAGCTCAGCCACCCGTCTGCCCAGACACGCCCGGATCCCAAAACCAAACGGCACTGACCCGAACGGGTGGTGCTTGGACTTCTCCTCTGCTCCTCGAAGCCAGCGCTGTGGCAGGAAGGCGTGGGGGTCGGGGAAAATATTCTCATCATAGGACACAGCATAGTGGCACAAGTGGAACAGCGTCTGTGAGAGAGGACATTCCTGTTACAATGTAATACTGTGGATTTCATTAGGGAAGTAAAATGTGCACAGGACCTTTAGACATGCATACCAGTAGCTGTTAGGCTTAAAGCTTTGTGATTATTAGCTTTAGATGAAGTGAGGTTTAAAGTATTAAAAGTCAGAACATTTCAGGGCTTGTGTTGTGTCTGACACGTGTCTCACATTTTTGGGGAAGAGATGATCTCCAACCACAATCTCTTTTTCAACAGTGACACGGGCGTTTCCTGGTACCACTGGATACAGCCTGGTGACCACAGAACACAGTGAGGAGTCAACAAAAGTAACTTTTGTTTTGTTTTGTTGCAACAACAGGAGTGTAACTTACTCGACTAACATTTGACACAATGGGATCACAATGAAGAGAAACCACTGATAAGTGTCCTAGATAGAAGGGTGGTGTCAATCTTCTCATCTTACTCTAAGCAAGAAAGCAAATTACAAAATGTCCCAAAATGCTGAACTATTCCTTTCAGTGACAGCTGAAACTTTATATTACACTATCATATATGGCATAAAAAATTGTTGTTAATCAAAGGGTAGAGTTCAATATTTTTATTTGTCTAGTATACGATGTCCGCAGTTTGGACCCCGGGTGATGTTATCTCCTTTTAGTCAGAACAAACATAGTGGTCACTGCAAGAAACTGCATGTCCTGCAATAAAGTGTCCTATTAATGTAATACACAAATACAAATGAAAGAAAGCCTCTAACCGCAGAGTCTCTCTGATGATGGCCTTCAGGTACGGCATCTGAGCAATGTCATCGTTGTTTGGCACCTTGTCCCCAGGGCAAACACGTATCACTTCCTGGTATAATTGTTCCTGGATCTCTGGCTCCTGAGCCATTTGATACAGAGACCACGAGATAGTGTTGGAGGTCTGCAACAGAGAGGCACGCACACTGTTATCTTCTGTTTTTTTTTTATGGAATGTTTGGCGCCTTCTCTCTGAGCACTGATTTGGTTATCTTTAGGTTGAAAGTTGTCTGGGTTAGAACTGGGCTAACTTTGGAAGTTTTATAGATGCCTAGGTTACATAAAACTGTTCAATATTCTAAAGAATACTTTTTAATGTGAAGCACAATTTCATGTGTTACAATGAGGCATTATGCATACATTGCTCTACTTTAAGCCAATAAGACAACTAAATGTAGGAAAAGTTAACTACTGTACAGTAAATCCCTCCCTTCCACAGAGTGCACACACTGCATCTACTCACTGTGTCGACTCCTGCCAGCAGGAGTTCGGTGATGCTGCCCAGGATCTCAGTCATCGTCATCTGATCACCGAGCAGCAGGTGTGTGAGGTATGCCCCCTCCAAGTTCTGGTCCAGGTTCACCTTCCCCTGGATCTCCTCCATCTTTTGCTTCACCAGCTCTTCCGCTATGAGACAAATTCATCTTTTTTGTTTATTTCACATGGGAGAACCAACACTAGGAGGAGACAGGCTTGACACTTTCGTCCACTAGATGGCAAAAGAAACACACTTTCAACTGACGGAATAAGGGGGAATAAGGAATAAGGGCAGCAGGACCTGTGAGCGTCGCCTAGCGTCCTTGAAATGATTTGTTAATGCAAATGGCCATGAAGCGTGAGCTGTAGTAAACCTTTTGGGCCCTATTTTAACGATCTAAGGTGTTGTACTTAGTGTCTTCATTAATTCATAGTGTTTTGGGGCGTAACATGCAATAAACCAATCAGAGTATCATCTCCCATTCCCTTTAAAAGCCAGGTGCGTGGCCGGGTTAGCTCAGTTGGTAGAGCAGGCACACATGTATGGAGGTTTACTCCTCGACTCCGACCTGCGGCCCTTTGCTGCATGTCATTCCCCCCTCGCTCTCCCATTTCATGTCTTCATCTGTCCTGTAGAATTAAAATGCCCCAAAAAAAGCCAGGTGCGTTTGTTATTATGATGGCAGATTGACACCGTAATATTTTTTATTTGGAATCTTTTGCATGTTTGGGTGCTGCTGCGCTTCCCTGTGTGTGTAACAAGCATAGTGTACGCACTGTGCACGAGCCTAGGCGCATTTTTCTAATGCGCTGTTAAAATAACAGTGAAATGCTGCATTATTGACTTTAGACCAGGTTTTTGTTGGTCAATGGCGCCATCACTTCCCGCTGCCACAAGATAGAAATACGCCAAGAATTCACCTGAACACACCTCCCTGTAAGACCAGCACGCCCATGGGCGCAAAGATGGACGCAGGTGCATTTGCTATTAAAATGACGTGGGCGCTGGATGGTCTTAATAGCAAAGACACTTGCGTAGGGCCCTTAGTGATAACAGTCAGTAATGGGGAGTGGCAGAAAAGGGACCCAAAACACTAATGCCACCTTTCTACTGAACAGTCCAGATCAGTCCAGTCCAATTCGGTTCAGTTCATTTCAGTTCAGTTTGGTTTTGACCCGCAACATAACAGGAGGGTTAAATAATAACCCTCTTTCTGTAACAGAATTACCTAAAACAAGCTACACTTTGACTCGCTGGTGGAAATGAATGCTGCTCACCGACTCTGAAGAGATTATCCCAGGCTGCCACAAACTGCTTCCAGAAAGGCATGTAGGGCCAGATGGCCTTGGGGAAGAGGACGACGATAGGGGAGAGCCGAAACATTTCCCCCACAGAGAAGATGAACTTCTGGGTTTCCTCGGGTACCACCTTGTTCATGCAGCCCATACGGGTCTCAAACAACACTGAACAGATCCCTGCATATAAAGATACAGTTGTTATACAGAGATTACTTGGCTTCTGTGGGACAAAACAGGTGATTTTAATACAACACGTACTGGTTATTTTCCTCCTTTCCGGAGCACATAGACTATTACACTATGACCAAAGGTGTGGACACCTAAATATTCCACCCATATGTGATTGTTGAAGATGTCATTCAAAAACCATGGGCATTAATCTGCTGCCATACGGGCCTCCACTCTTCTGGTTTCAGGATTTTCACCAGATTTTGGAGCCTGGCTGCAGAGATTTGCTCAGCCACAAGATCATTAATAAGGTCCAACACTGATGCTAGATGATAAGGTCTGGCTCACAGTCAGTGTTCCAGTTCATGTCAAAGGTGTTGGATGGGTTTGAGGTAAGAGCTCTGTGCAAACCAATCAAGTTCTTTCTCACCAAACCGGGAATTAAAACCACTGATACTGATCATATACACAACATCTAATCAGCTGTCAAGGCCAAAAGACTCAACAACTATGTCAAGTCAAGTCAACACCCTGAATGACTGCAGTGCACACACATACACTGACTGGTTGCCCTATATATAGCTGACTAATTATCTACTCCACCCAGTGAAAAAGGTCAATGTGTTGTTGCAATCATTACTTAACAAATACTTTAATACTAGTATCCAAAACTGGCTCCACATTGACAAACTACAACAATAAAACACTCAATGTGTATTGGTTCTTAAGAAAAACAGAATATAAAATTCTATAATATATCATGAAAGAAGCCATTCTGCATACAGTAATTAGTTGTGACGACCCCTCTGCTCTACTTGGTGTGCCTTGCGGGTTCTCTGGTTGCCTTTCCATCCCATAGGGCTAGGGGGAGTTTAGCTAGTTTCTGGTTAGGCAGTTAGAGGGACGGGGCTGTGTTGAGGTTTTGGCTGTGTGACAGGTTAGGTGTACAGTACATGCTGACCAAAAACATCTCACTAATACAGTACAAGATCTCACTGTTTTTTTTTGGCTTGTCCTCCTGCTCTTCCTGTCTTAATCTACCGCTTAATTTTCTCCTAGCATCCAAGGTTGCAAGTTGGAGTGGGGAGGTTGCTAAAGTTAAATTACGTCTTTGAAGAAGTCTTATGTTGGCTTGGGTAGTTTTCCTCTGCTCTATACAGGCAACAAAAATATGTTTTAACTTTTTTGCACAGCCCAAACCACAGGTTGATGTGATGGGTTTTCTTGCCTCTCCGAGCAGATTAGAGTTAAAGGAATACGCCACCGTTTGTTGAAATAGGGCTTATCACGGTCTCCTCTAGCTGTAGATAGGTGGGCAAACGCATTTTTTGTCTCAGTGCATGCATTGTCTCAGTCCGGCAGAGCCGCCGCTAGCTTAGCTTAGCATAGTGAATGGAATCCTTTGTTGCAGTTAGCATGTCGCGAGTAAAAGTGAGCCAACAACAACAACAAAACAACCTAATTACTTCTTGTGGCCTGCGTATTCACAACAAGTACAAATAGCAACGCAAAATAAGACGATTTCCTAGGCATATATTGATTTGGGACTATATTGGGTGGAAGTAGCCGACAGCCGAAGCACTGCTACTTGGCGCAGAGATATCATGCAGCAACTCTATGTGAGTACAGGTCTGATATGGGTCGATCTATCCCGTAAAATAACCACGCGCCATGTTTACAGTAATCACTTACTCTGTGGACAGCTGTTTATTGGGTCCATTCAGCATTTTTCCCAGAGGAGACCTTGATAAGCCCTATTTCAACAAACGGTGGCGTATTCCTTTAACATGATAAAATGATTGAGATAAGTAAAAATACTGCAGAACACAAACAGTATCCATTCAAGTTGTGTCAAATTATAACAAAATGCAGTTTCTTTCATTCATGTAAGATTTATTTAACCAGCAACTATTAAGTGACATGCATTTAGTCTTTTAGTAACCTCTATTACAACCAATATGTTTTCAAGTATCATAAAAAAAGATGAGTTTCCACAGCTGATTTCCTTTGTTTGTTCTCTGCTTACCTTCAAAAGCAAATTTGTAGAGTTCTCCAGTCAGGTCATTGACCATAACTCCCTGGCCACTGGTTTCCCTCAGCCAGGCCACTCTGTCGATGAAGTCTGTCACCACCCCGTTGATGGTGTTAGCGTAAGAGGAGACGTGTTTGGGCTTCAACATCCGAGGATTCAGGATGCTGCGGATGCGCTGCCAGTTGGCTCCCATTCTACAAATGAGAATTATTAAAAGGCAATGGGCTTCCAGACAAAATGAGATTATGTTGTTTAATACCTAGTCAAACTGAAACAATGCCTTCAATGGTTTTCATCTTAAACGGCTTTAAGATCAGCTTTGAGCTAGAGAAAGACAGGCCTGCATTAGATCATTCACTGGAAACTTTTTCATCTTTGAAATGATGCCAGTTTCAAAGCGGAAATTATTACATTTGACTTATTGGACTCTTGTTTACGTGCCTATTTGAGTTTTTAGCTGCGACCAGCAGAGCACATGTGGTTCCTCTCACTTTACTCTAAACTATTCTTTCATTTGTGAATGAAATTCATGAAACATTTTAAAAACACCTGTATTCTGCAGGTTGTTTTCAGCGTCAGAGTTGTTAACATGTCAGCAGCTCTCTGATCTGAGAACAACATTCACCACCAATGACGAGTGCTGCTGCAACAGGTTTGACAGGAAAAAATTGAATAACAACTAGGAAAAGCTGATATTCCTCCCACTCTGTGCACTGTTAAGGAACCCTGACACCATTAAGTACACATCAAGTACAAAGCACACAGCAACTTAATACATACAGTAGTTTCCCAAGAATTATATTGAACTAGAACTTAAAATAACTGACTTACTCTTTTGAATCAAATTATTCATTAGATTGTACAGTATGTTTTGGTGTTAGTCAGTGCTTTGATCACAACATCACCTTATATAGCCTAAAAAGGTTCTTTTAAAGACTGCATTTACATAGTCAATGAGTCCTACTGTCCTTTTAGTGTGATTAAAGAGCATAATAGGCTAGCCACACAGCATACATACAGGAAAATAGTTGGGCTTTTTAAAGGATGGTTCACATTTCTTGCAGTTTGAGTCTGAGTCAAATTAACAAAATTACAAAGTTAAAGTCTAACAATTTCCCCCTGTGTTTCCTGGGACATTATTTCTTGCTGAGCTGTCACAGAGCAAAAGTAAAACAGAGGGGAATTTTATACAAAAATATGGAGGATACTCATGTGTATAACTCTAACTTCTGAATACTCATATTAGTGTATAACTAACTTCTGAATACTCATATTAGCTTCATTTGAATGTTTATTTTGTTGTTGCACAAAACGAGGACTTTGGATTTTTGCTGGAGGGGATCTGTTCACAGCCAGTATGGACAGCAGGAACACTTACAGTGACTAATAACTCTTTAGATGTACAGATCGGCATACTGATTATTGTTTTAAGTAGAGCTGCAACTAACCATATTTTTCATTGATTAATCTGCCGATAATCTTTCTGTCGATCAACTTATCAAATAACTAATAGTTGCAGCTCCAGCTCTTCCTGGTCTGGCCTCCTCGTCACCCACACATTCTGCCTCTCCACCATGGGAGCCAGGGCCTTCAGCTGTTCTGCACCAAGACTCTGGAATGCCCTCCCCTCCCACATTTGACAGTCACATTTAAAAAATGTTAAATACCTATCTTTTTAAGAAAGCTTTTCATTTTTAGCTCTTTATAGTACTGCATAGCCATAGAAACCCTCCAGACACATTTCTTTTACTGCTTTTCTGACGTTTCTTAGCACTTGTAGCACAGATGTTGTCAGATGTTGTCTATTTTGTTAAATGTATTTCTATGAAGCTCAAAGTATTTTATTGTATTTCCTCCTTTTATGCCCTCTTAAACATGTAAGATGTCCTTGTGTATCTAGAAAGGCGTCCGCCAAATAAAATGTATTACTATTATTATTATCATTATTATTATTTAGGATAGATTTGAGCAAATGTGGAACCCTTTGGAACACAGAAGTGGATGTAAAGCTAGAGGATCTATGGGGGGGGGGGGGTGTCACTTACTCTGTCAGGGGTCCGTGGGCCTGGTTCCTGAGCTCTCTGTAGCTCCTCCAGTGGGGCATGTCTGACCGGACCGGGAGTCTCCCCTCCTGCCTCAGTACCTGCTCTATCAGCTCGGCGCTGGCCACGTTCACCACCACCAGTGGGCCGTACTTTGACTTCCACAGAGGACCGTAGATCTTGCTGTGCTCAATCTGTGAGCAAAGAGTGTGAGTTATTTATTGAGTTATTAGATGTTCAATGTACTAACGTACTTAACATGTACTTAGCACAATCAGTTGCCTACTGGAATTAGAAAGTGAACATTTCAGCCTTTCAGCGGTAATATTTGCAACGTGCTCATTTAGACGTCTATAACTTTAAAGGGACTGTTCACCCAAATCATAGGGGAAAAAACACTTCTCACTTACTTCTATATCGGTAAATAAGGTAATCTTCATCATTAGAGCTTTGCACTATGTTTGCATAAATGGTCAAAATCATTGCACAAACTGCTGAGGTAGAATGTTTTGTAATTAAGATTTTGCTTTTGTATGTGAATTCAAAATGTTTTGAAGATACTGTAGCTGGCACTGATTGAAGGCCTGTGAAAGAAACACACATTTAGTTTGCTTATTCCAACATGACATTTTTTGGTTTTTGGGCTGCATGCAATACTTAAATGCGATGTCTTACGTATCTCTTTCGTGTCTTCTCTCCATGGTGTTAGGGCAAAAAGAGTTAAGATATAATAATAATGTAGTTGTTGAAATGTAATGCGGAATTTTCTAAACTGTTTGCAAATATTGTTTCCCAGCTCATTTATTAATGTCCGTCTTTGATTGTGAGCATATCCAAACACCAATTTAAAGGTTCCAGGAGGGAACAAGTGATATAATGGGGGGGTGTTACATGTACGTTAACCTGGAGTTTAGATGCTTGTTTTTTTCTATATAATGTGCAAAATAGGTTAGGTAATTTTGCTGTTGTAGTTGTTGTTTATGTTAGTTTAAAGGTAAAGTTAGGGATAGACTACCCTGTACTGTGGTAGAGACTAGTCATTGCCAGTAGCAGGATATAAAAGGATTCTGGTTTCCTGTGACCTGACCTTTATTTCATTATCCTGTTTTTATTTTTTTATGTATTTGTTTTATATATTCTCTTTTGTTATTAATAGCATTTATTAGAAAAAAAGAAAAAGAAAAAGAAAAAAAAAGGGTACAAGACAAATTCAGTCACATGCTGCCTCCAATCCTCTGGAGTGCTCCTCCTCCATCACGTTTTTGTTTTTTATGGATAGAAAAGGGCACAAGCCCTGAGCTATCCTCTTGGCTCAAGATCTACAACTACTACTGCCCTGACCACATGCTGCACTGTGATCTGGCCAGTTTGTGACAGTGACATACGTCATTACTGTATTTGAATTAATGTATTACTTAAAGTGCTCATATTATGCTTTTTGGCTTGTTGGCTTTTTCCCTTTTCCATTATTGTGTTATATATCTTTTTTGTGCATGTTACAGGTTTACAAAGTGAAAAAGCCCAAAGTCCACCCCAAAGGGACTTACCATCTCCAGGGCTTGACATTAACTTTTTGAGGCACTTTGAGGCACACATTTACGTTTCACTTGTCCATGCACAAAAGTCACTTGTCCGGGTAAAGATTTATCATTTTATAATTTTGCTGTTGTTGTTGTGTTTTGCTAATGCAGAATTCGAACAAACCGTTGAAAGCATCCAAACACTATCAACATTAATAAAATTCAGTTTAAATACTTTCTACCCGGCAGAGGCTGATTTACCAAGGGATACTTTAAAAGGTGTAGTTACTTTACAGTTGAATATTAGCTGATATTTAACTACATACATTTAACCGATACAAATGCTGCTAATGCTTGCTAGGTACACAGCTGCCGACGCTAGCTAACGTCACTTACTTGTTTGAGTTTTAACTTGTCCAGTGGGGCAACTAAATTTCTCTTGCCCTACAAAAACATCCACAAGCCTTAAAGGTATAGGGGAGGATTTTCTTTTTCCGGGTGGATCATCAAGACTATTGGTCCTCCTAGTTGTCAATCATTCTGTATATGTTTACGTAAGGCTCGTACGTGCCGTGACAGGTCAGCGAGCAGACGGCCACGGCCTCCGACCTTATGGTGCGTTCTTTTTGCCTCGGAAGTCGGAGGTCGCAACTGGGAATGACGTCACACACGAGTTGAATGCGTTCTTTTTGCAAGTCAGATTTTCATTGTTTTCATTAGCTCTAGCCAGGTTAGCCATTTTTTAAACAATGTATACGCAGTTTTTTTGTGCATACAAACCGCGTGACAACACAGATAGAAGACAGCGCTGCGTGTACGACTGATTTAGTGTGACACAAATAACACAGAAGTGCTTATAACTATGTTACTACAGCTTTCACAACTGTCGATACAGGGGGCAGCCATGTTGGATTTTCAGCTTGGGTATCTCGGTGGATGTATGAGTTCCGAACTCGTAAATACGAGGTCAGGGGGCGTTTACGGCTTTGACCTCATAAAATACAAGTTGCGAGGCAAAAAGAACGCACCAATAGACAGTATATAAAATCGTATATATAAAAAAGCTGCCTCGCCTCCCCGCTCTCGGTGATAGCTTGTTTGTTGGCCTGTAGCATGCTAAAGTTAGCTATAGAGATGCTTGTCGTAAATAGATTTCCACTTACCGGTGGCGAGTCTGACATAGTGGAAAAAGTGCAAATCTTCTTTTGGAAAGTAGGCTTGTAGAGCCATGCCGACAGCAACTTGTAAACAGAGCATGCACGAGCCTAGTTCTCGTGCACACGTTTAATAGGTGTTCCCTCTCGGGAGCAGGTAGGGTGTTGCGCATGTGCATTTTTTCAAAAAGTGGAGAGGGCGGTTCTTTTCTAAAATTCGGGAAAATCCTCCATTATACCTTTAATGTCGAGCCCTGATCTCCAACAGAAAACACTGTTCACCAACTGCTCCAAACAGCTCTATTGTAGTCCTGCATTTACTTACGTGCGTCACATTGTAACACACGTTATAATGCTCGCCTAGCTGCTAGCATGGCACGCCCTCATACTCTGCTTCTGACTGTGAAGTAGTCCTTACCTAGCTACTGCGCATGTGCGACTCCCAACAAAGATAGAAGTGCGATGCCTCACTCTGTAGCTAAAACAGAGAGCTCAACACACAGGGTGAAAAGAGGAGCTGCAGCAATGTGTAGTACAACAAATATATGGTGTTTTTTGAAAATTAAACCAATTATGAACTTGAAAATTAGCATAATATGAGCACTTTAAGTCGATTACTATCAACTCCTGAAGTGACAACCCAGCTGCTTAACCATCCTCATAAGCTACTATCCATAGTTTGGGTTTTCTTCTCGCCAGATTATTGACATCTGAGATGCCTCCACCAAAAAGCTTTTCTTTTCAGACACAATGTCCCACTTACTCCTTGCTGACTAGTTTTCATACTTCCTGCTGACATTCATGACAGTGTCATGTGCACACATGCACGCACAACTGCCTGCACGGATAGATACCATTAGAGGAGAAGTGAGAAAATATAGCCTATTTTTGCAATTTGGGTAAACTGATCCTTTACAGAGAGTACAGTAATTTAACTTGTCTTGCAATTAAAGTATATGCAGAAATCAAGGTGAAAGAAAAACAAAGGTCAATGAAACCCCAAAAAACGGAATCAACAAAACATTCTACACCAAACCAAACATAATCACACATCCCTTTTACTTACTTGTAATTGTTGGGTCGTTTTGAAATATCCCTTTACAAAAAGCCAGTTTAAGGTAGTCATGAAACTTGGTCCGCCTAATTCGTCCATAGATTTTATTTTGACGTTGTCTCCCATCACGGTGGCGGTGGTCGAGGACACGTCGCGGCGGTGTACGTTCCCATAATCCCCTGGATTCAGTCCCGCTGTCACTATGTGAATCCCTTCATGCTGCTGACGGCTCACTCGCAGTCCGATGTTCAGCAGAGATTTTCTGAGCATTTTAACCGTATAAACCGTCTGTTTTTCTGCAGTGTCTGAGGTCCAAACAGCAAACAGCAGCGACGACAGCTATGGAATTCGATTTGTGCCAATATATTCAAACAAAAATTACTCACTGAAGCAAAAACAATTTGATCTCAAAAGTAAAACTCATAACTTGCAAACGAATTATTTGTGTAATCGTAAATCGGTCTTTCACTTGTAATATTTTCTTTCTCACTGATCAGACTCATGCTCTCTCCATAATAAATCCAGTAGTGCCACTGTTTAAGGGGGGGAATGGGGGATGGATTACTTTTTTTCATGTCATTGGATTAAGGCAAAATACGGATCTTTTTTCTTAACGTGTCTTAACGTTTTATGGTGTGATTGCGCTTGGTTTCTGCGTTTGGAGAAGCATCTCAACAGACTGTAGGTTGAACACTGATTGTTCACTGTTACATTTTAGTTGAATTTAAGTGTCTGGGCATTCCGCCACCGTCTGTCTATTGTGCTCCAAGACAGCCGTGCCGCGATTGGATTTCATAAAGGCAAATTGTTAAATTGTTACAATGTAATATCAAATCTGCTTTAAAAAATAAACATATATGTTTATTTAGCATGTTTGTTTTGTCCATACAGTATGTGCTCGTGCTGTGTTCCCTAGGTCTCAGCTGCTACAATGAGTTTTTTTTGTTGTTGCCCCACCCCTGGCTCGAATGTCAAACTCCGCTTATGTGTTTAAGGTGTGTGACTGCACTGAACAATATATTGAGTTACTTATACCCAGAGATGGGAAGTAATGAAGTACAAATACTTTGTTACTGTACTTAAGTAGATTTTTCAGGTATTTTTACTTTACTTTACTATTTATTTTTGTGCCGACTTTTTACTTTTACTCCTTACATTTTTAACATAAATACCGGTACTTTCTACTCCTTACGTTTTACAAAAGTGGCTGGTTACTTACCCACTTACAAAAGCGCGATGATACGTAACAACATTGTTTGTGACAGAACGTTCTCATTTTCATTCATAAATTCACCCCTGTCTGTTGGGATTCTTTGCGCGGTCTTTCCTTTCTCGCAACTAGTTAGTTACCTAGAGTTTGAACTAAGTTTTATAAGTAACGAGATATGAAACGTTACTAAACAGACCTAAATAACACTACTTCAGTGTTTTCTAAAGTCTGTCCCTGAATCTACTGCCACGTCGGGTGACGCTGTAGCTGCCACCAACGTTAGCCTACTGTTACCTGGTAAGTGAGAGTAGCCTAGCTTATATGATACCGCGTATCTCTGTCACAATACAGAGATACCGCGTATCTCTGTCACAATAATCATATATGTGATGTTTTAGGCCTTTTGGCAGACATCCATTTAAAATGTAGACAATGGCATATATACATAAAGAGCCTTTTCTCCATGTCTACTGAAGTTTCTCAGCTTGCACTCTAGTAACATTAGTGGTCCAGGTAGCTTTGCATAAAAAATGGTTGTCATTCGCAAGGCTACTTTTACTTTTATACTTTAAGTACATTTCCAAGCCTGTACTTTGTTACTTTTGAGTAAATAAGTTAAATCAGTACTTCTACTTTTACCAGAGTATTTTTTAACACAAGTATCTGTACTTCTACTTAAGTATGAGAAGTGAGTACTTTTCCCATCTCTGCTTACATCTCATTTTGCACTGGTCTTGTAATGCATACCTAATCTGTACTTCATGTAGCCTATTGTATTCTGTATTCTTGTACTGTATTCATGGGCGTCAGTTTGGTTTGAAATGTACTGGGGACAGAGACACATTTTGAAGTGCATTTTCAGAAGTGCTGGGTACAATGACGCATTTATTTTATTTTTTCTCTTTCGCGAAGCTTAGTAATGTAAATGAATAAAAATGTATACAAAAATGTGATGATGTCCGACACGTTTTATGAAGAAGAAAGCCTTAAATTTTCAAAAAACAAACATTTTTACGGTTGTGTGGAGGCTCCACGCAGAGCTTTCGCCATAGCCTACGTAAGTGGCCTGGTGTTTATACTTGTGCGCTGGTGTGTGCGTCGAGCCGGCATGTTGTGTGTGTGTGGGGAGTGTGTTTTAGAGCAAGGAGGAAGTGAGAGAGAGTTGGCGATTAGCTTCGGAGTGAGTAGCGACTCTAGAGTCATAGTGAGAGAAAGTGTCTCCCCTGTTCTTTCTGACCACGGTGGAAATGAGTAGGGGGAAATGCAACGCTACCAAGCCACGGCCGAGTGACGTGCGTCGCTGTGACACGTAGTTACATTTTTCGAGAGGTGCACGTCAGGCTACAGCGTAGGGTCCTGGAGGTAACTGGTTCCAACTAGCCTACTGCTCTGAATAAGTGACAAAATAACGGCAACATGTTCCTATTTACATGTTGTGATTTGTATAGTCACAGCGTGTACAAATAACGTCACATGAGACACAGCCATCTTCTAACCGTATATAAACTGGGAACTATATTTTCAGAAAGGCGAAGAAGTGCTACTTGGGCGGAGTGATATGCTTGCAGTGCTACTTGAGCGGAGTGATATGCTTGCAGCTCTGCTCTCGGAGAGCAGAGCGCTACTTGGGCGGAGAGCTGCAAGCATATCACTCCGCTTTGCCTTTCTGAGAATATAGTTCCCAGTTTATAGGTTAGAAGATGGCTGTGTCTCATGTGACGTTATTTGTACACGCTGCCTTTTTGGACTTCTGCGCGACTTCTGCGTTTTCTGAGTGATTGAAATGTGGCACAGAAAACGTCTAATCTGTTTTATGTTTTGTGTGGACCCCAGGAAGAGTAATGGGGATGCTAATAAAATCAAAAATCAAAGTATTTGTCTCTAAATGTCACAATGATCATTTAACGCACATGAAAACATAAATATTCATGACTAAATAAGTAACAAAGGTTTAAATGAAACAAACAAACAAGCCGTCTGTTAGTTTTTTACTGAACAAGGCACAGGCATAATTCTGTAATTCTGCCCATTACCATGTAGTTACATAGTCAATAATATGCTCATAACCACTACAGCGCTCAATTGCCTATTTTTGAGGCAAAATAAACAAAAGAAATTTGCCGCAAAGGCATCACCGGTCCTCCGGAAGACATCCTCCAGACCAGCGGGCGCTCTCACGATTGTTGTCGGCCGCGGAAAGCGAGGTCGGTGGGCAGGAAGCAGAAGCACGGCCGCCAGTAAGAAACTACCACAACGATCCCCACAGCAGAGAATACTACTCTCCAACGCCAGATGGATCGCACACAAAATGGATATATATCATATATATCCATATATATGCTACAAATACACACGGGACTGCTGCGTGATGATTATTACTGAAGCCTGACTGAACACTCTCACGTCATCCAAGAGGACAGCTAGCTAGCAGCTAACAGGGTAGGTGGATGTTGAAAACACTTCTTGTTGTCATGTTCATGTTACACAGACATTTTAATTGCATTTTGTGTCTGTAAAGATACACAAAGGCACTATTTCATTTATGTCCCCATAACTGCCGTTTAGCTAAGTGGGAGCGGTGGGCATTAGCTGCTGCAGCTCCGTGTAGGTAGCTGCTATTACGCTAATTGTTTTTGCTATAGACAGGTCTCGCATAGTTATATTTAGCAAGATTAACGTAAAAATTGGCCGCAGTTCTCCTTTAAGAAGTTTTGTTTGAACATATTGGAACAAATTTAATTCCATACAGTCTGTCTGTCTGATACAGTCTGATACTCCTTGTTTGAACTGGCACAACGCAGCAGATTGCTTAATAATATAAATTCTAACCACTCAGCCAACTGTGGACTTTGATATAATAAACTTTGTCTAACACCCATGTTCAAAAAGATCTGTTGATATTTTAGTTTACTTAGTTGAGAGAAAAACTACAGTACAACACGTTGTTTTTACATGTATTCTTTTAATGTTCAAAATGACAAATACAGCAATTCCTAAAATATGACACTTTAATGAGGGGAGTTAAGTTAATGAATAACTTGGAGCTTCTAGAGCAGCACATATTACAAGATCAAAAAAGACAATAACTACAGGATTCAACATTTTTTTTCCATTCTGTTTTTCTGTGTAGACTTTCTTGTCTTGTAGTTTTACCTTATATTGTTTGGATATGTGTGTAAATGTTATAGATCAACTTTTGGGACACTTTGCCTTCATGGGTTTTGTCTAAAGGTTGAGTTCAGAATTTGAACATTGCACTGATCCTGATCCGGTGAACTGATCCTTTATATACAGTAATTGAACTGTTCTTGCAATTCAAGTCAATGCAGAAATCAAGGTGAAAGAAAACTAAAACTAGTTTGACAAAACTACTAAAGACATAGTTGTGTCGCCTATTTCCAAAGTCAAGAATGTACTTTCATGCCCATTAAGAAATCTCATTTGGGAAGGGAAAAAAACAGTATGTCTTTACAGAAAAAGTGTCACTGGAAAATCCAAAGACCTCACTGTGAACTATTTTAAAGTGTAACTCTCGCCAAAATGCAACCTAGGGTCTTTTTGTGAATATACCCGAGTCACTTTTATGCTAGCCTCAAAATAGCTTTTTTAAACACTAAGAAGGCTCGACACAACATGAAACTTTGCTCCAAGTATCACCAGTGGCTCTACACATTAACGCAAGCATTGAGAACATTGTTTGTGTACACAGATTTACTAAAAAGAAAGGTTTCAAACAACTCACCGTAGCTGTTGTTGTTTTCGCTTGTAGCCATCTTTGCCAGTCAAAAAGAATCAATCTCTGGATTCGAATGAACGGACTCCATAGGAGGAAATGTAATTCTTATATGAGGCTCCTTTTTCAACTACAAGGTCAATATTGTCAAACAATAAAACTAAAAATAATCCGTGCATTTATATGGGACTAAGCTTTAGGAGCTTTCCATCTGTACTCTCCTCCCTGTTACATTGCATTCGGAAATCGACTCTTTTTGACTGATAAAATGGCTGCGGCCGGAAACAACAAGAGCTACGGTGAGTTGTTCAAAACCTTTCTTTTTTGTAAACTCTGTGTACACAAACAATGTTCTCAATGTTTGCGTTAATGTATGGAGCACCTGGTGATACTTGAAGCAAAGTTGTGTCAAAAAATGTTGTGTCGAGCCTTCTTAGTGTTTAAAAATAGCTATTTTGATGCTATCATAAAAGTGCCCCTAGCTCTTCCATTCAAAAGGCCATTTGACCGAAAAACGAGAATACGGCAAATCGTAAAAGTGGCGCTTCAGTCCTAAATATGCTTTTAAACTAAAGTTTGACTCGGGTACATTCACAAAAAGACCCAATGTTGCATTTTGGCGAGAGTTATGCTTTAACATAGGGACTATTTCTCTAGTAGAAAGCAGTTCCAATGCAAAACTGTCCACAGTGAAGTCTGTGGAATCGTTGAGTCACCGGGACATTTCTGGGACAATTACAGGAAGTTGCAGTTGAGTTTTTTTTTTTATTCTTTAAGCACCACAAATGAAAGATTATTCACCTCAATTGTATTGGGGTGGAGGCAGAAATTGAGACTTATCTATATCTATATATATATATCTTCACATAATATATATCTTCACATAAGGCAAACTATCTGCAGAGCTAAATAAAATGTCTTCTTGTAATGACCCTCTAAAATGAAAATATTACCTCAGCAGCTTTTTTTTTCATTTCCACTTTGATGTCTAACCTGGAAGACATCAAAATTAGATGTGCTTTTCCTGTGGTTCTACATATCATTTTTGCACCTTATAACTTAAATATATTGCCCAGGTTGTAACCTGAATCGTTTAAGCATTTATGAAAATCACAGGCTCCTCCATACACCTGTACACTGTAACACACTGTAAATTGACAAGGACAAAATTAAAATCATAATAAAAATACAGAAAACTGTAATGTTTTCATGCAGTGTAAAAAAAAAAAAAATATATATATAATGAAGGTGATGCGTGAAAAGGTATCAAATGACTCCAGTTTAAGACTAACACTGTTCCAGGGTGTACGTTTCAGTTGCTGGTAGATGTTCAAAGAGATTACCAGGCTCACTGCCAAAGAGAACCACACAAGTTTTCACATGTAGTGTTTCTAGGGTAGACACTACTTTACATGTCCTTACGTTTTCACGCTGCTCCCGCTATAAGTTGAGCAACTGTAGACTTCTGAGTATATGGTCAGTCTAACACATGAATCCTTAATGTTGCCTATGATTGTCTGTTTCACCTCAATTATTATTTCTCATTTGTTTATCAACAAATTACTGAAAGAAAATTACAATGAAATTACATAATAAAGCCCAAGTCAGCAGAAATGTGTAGTGCAAAGTCATGTAAAGGTGTGAAGATCTTTTGAACTTTTTATTTTGAGCCACTGTTCTGTTCCTACCCTTCTCTCTGGTTTGTATTTGTGCTTGGGATCACTAAAAGGGTTATTTCATATCAATGTCTACACATTTACAAACGCAGTATTCAAGCCTCATGCTGCCACAAGAGGGTGACACAACCACTTTCCTTTAAGATAGGGAAAATGTGGTTGTAAAACCCTTCCACCACTGTACACCAAGTAAATCAAAATCCAGGTGCTTCTCTTAAACAGGACAAAGATAATAGTATTCTAAGTGTTTCCAGATATTTACTGTATGTTCAATCTCCCCCTTGAGGAAAAGAAATCAGATAAAAAGGAAGGAAGATGACGTCCAGGATGTCCTGTTGTAACCTGTTGAGACCTCAGGGTCACCATGACAACAGACTTTTTGGGGCACAGTGCAATTTTTAAACAAAAAAGTACTGTGTGAGCAGAATAACGTGAACGAAAGAAAATAGTAATGCAGAAGCACAAAAAAAACTTTTAAAATCTTTATTTTTCTACAAAGAAATTACTCTCGAAATAGTTTACAAATGATGCTCTAAGGCCACCGTTCTCCTTAAGGCTAAAACATATTATTGACTTAAGACATGGCTTTCATCTCCATCTCTCACCGTACGAGTCAGCTGGGATGCCAAAGAAATGCTGGGACATAAAGAGCAGCTTCCTGTTTGCTGAGATAGCTCAGCGGTGATATGGGGCTTGTGACAAAAACAAGAAGAGGCCTATGTTATAACTGGCAGAGGCAAATAACAAAGGTACATGAAGTTCTTTAAGACTCACATTGAGGTGCAGTATCAAATCATCTGGCTTGTTTTACGCAATACAGTTCATACTTACTTGCACCACCAATTGCTTGGCTATATGTAAAATATATTAAGCAATTCACCATTGGTTGAGTATATTTTGAAATATAAATTATTAGATTCAAGTATTGCAGGTTTAAAGCTACAAAGCATGACCCTCACTGAGTCAACTGAGTACTAGTGCCCTACTTCGCCAGAAATCACTTATATACTAAGATATCACAATAAACATGGTTTTAGAGACATCTTGATTCTTAAAGCTGCAATAATCAATATTAATTATCCCCCGCCTTTGCCCTTAAGCTCTACAGAGCATTTAAGTGTCTTTCAGCTCATTGTTTTGGTTTTCTGGCCAACACCTCTGCTCTCATCCACCCAGTTTCCAGTCACAGCAGGCAGCTGTTATCTGCCAAAAATTGTACACTGGCCACCCAGTGTCAACAGCAGACAGAGACAGAGTTAGCAACTAGCTGGTGGACATAGTGGAGCATCTAGCAGCTAAAGAGACAGATTATTTTCTGTGACTGCTGGGTGTGTAAATAAGCAACTGTTTGCTACCCCTTTGCTACAACTTTCTAAGGAGAGAATACATCAATGTTATGTTCTCAGGTTGTTCCATTGCCCCCAAAGCACTGCCAACATTTTAATTTTCATTGATGCATCTTTAAATGAAAATATGTAGTTGTCCTGCAGCTGGGTTTCAGTAATCTAAAGCAAAAGACTCTACAGTTAACTTTAAAATAACTATAAGTCATATGAGTGTGGCTCATCCTAAAATCTGTTGAAACAGATTAATGTCTCCAATCAGAAACTAATGCAGCTGAACTAAAGCTATTATCCGACATCTGACCTAAGGCACAGCAAAATTCCTAATATTGCTAAGCTAAAATGCAGAAACTCCAGGGATGGTTTAAGACAACTGATTGGTGTGCAGAAACATCCACATTAACACTCATCATTCTGCCTTCGATATGCTTGGTCAGTTTAACCACAGATGTGCATCCAGTGAGACGAAACATTACGGATAGTTTGTTATAATTTACTGCTTCTCTTACACAAACTACATCACGTCACTCTGAACTAAGATATCTCTTTGACATACAGTATCCACACAAAAAAAACAAAAAAATAAAGATCATGAAGCAATAAATGTGACATAAAATTTGAAGTTTGTTGGCAGAGAAGCAACTAATTATATTTAGCTAGCAGAATTGTGAATATGTAGAGAAGACAGGTTCCACATTAAAGGAAGCAAGACACTGACAGGTCTGTACCCGGCTCCTCACTGAAAATCCTCCTGATGTCCACAGTCGTCCCCGTGTTCAGTCACTTTCACTGCCTGATTCACTCAACTGGAGGTCATTCTCTGCAACACAAGTAGATAGCAAAATAAACAATTAGTTTGAACTGCTTACAGACATCTATTCATATACATTAATGCATATAAACATGATATGAGTCTCCCTCTCTCTGTCTCTTCATACCCACTACCCCTACCTTGCCCTATCTATCTGAAGCACAAGTTTACGATATACTGCAAAAGGGGTTGTGAGTATTGGAAGTTAAAATTATACAAAAGACATAAGAAGTAATGCAGTGTAATATGCAAAAAGGGTATAAAACTCAAAAAAGGCCTTGTTCATTACCACTACCTAAATAATTTAGATAATGTTCACAAGACTGCACTAAATTTAGTATAGTTTTTAAAGTGTTTTACTATGTATGTTTACTGTTCATTGTCATCGGTGATCCTGTGACTGCCGATAAAAAGATCCAGCGAGAGAACACATTGTTTGTGTGGCGTTGAAGATGATGTCAAGGCAGTTTCACGCAGCGTCGCTATGATGACCAGCTAAGAATCCCTTGAAAAGTACCTTGAACCAAAAACGAGTCCAGCCGAGCGGTACCATGCAATGGAAATTTGGCATTACATCCACAAGTGGAGCTGAGAGGCTACTCACTGAGTGTGTTCATGAGACCTCCTCCACTCTCCTGGTTGCGACTGTTGGTGTTGGCACTGGTGGTGAGGATAGGCATGCTGTGGTTGGCCGGGGCTGTGGGTGGCGCAGAAGTTCGCTCATCTTCAGAGTCACTGCTGCTGGAGCTGTCATCACTGCTGGAGGACGAGGAGCTGTTGGAATCTGAGGAGCTGTCACCGCTGCTCAGCTGGTCCATGACCTGAGCCTCTGCCATCAACTCTGTAAACAGAAGCATATACACAAACAAAGATAAAGAAATGTGTGATAATTATCCCCATTTACGGGAAAGAGTGCACATTAAATAAAACCGAGCAGTCAAACACAATCACTGACCCAATCAACGTTACATCAGATGCAAATGCACTAAAACCCTCAACAAAAATGAGAAATAAATTCTCATGAAAGCCACTATAGTTGAAGAAATTGTGACACCATGTTACCTCTCTCGATGTCGTCCATGGGAGATGCCGGGGATGTCTTATCTTTGGGAGGAGAATTCTTGGAGCTGGCTGAGGTCTTGTTACTGCTGCTGTTGTTACTCTTCACTTGCTGTTGCTGGCTCAGGCGACTGGTCTGTTGCTCCAGGCGAGAATGGATCTTACTGCTGCCCTCAGCCCTGGGAATGCACATATATACACAGTATAAGCAAATATTTGAAAGTATGTGACAAGATTACAGTAACTCATTCATCGGGGCATTTTAGACTTGTTTTTATGCCAAAAATACACATTAAAACAAGTGGATGTACACACACACACACACATCTACAAATCGCATGATGGTAAAATGTGTTGAAGAACTATGGAATAAAAAAACAAACAAAAAAAAAACAGTAGTAACATGATTTCTAAGTTATTGTTTAACACACCTGGTCTTTTTCACAGCTATATTGCTGTTGAGTTTTTCCAATCTGTATTCCCCTGTGTCATGGTTCACAATGAGGATGCACTCTTTCATGTATGGCCTCTTTGACCCCTTGAAGACTGTTACTGGAGCACTTGAACCCTACAAAAACAGGCAACACAGGCAGGACCTTAGAAATACTGCAGTCATGAGTCTAAGGCTGGAACTTCGATACTTTCAGGCAACGACCTAATTGCCTCCGTAGCATTGAGTATTGAAAAATGCTGTGTTATTCAATACCAAATAACAGTACCTAAGGAGTAATCTCATTAGCGTCAGTGAGCCAGTAAGCATGCTTGTCCCCTTTCCCCCAGAGACTTCTGACCAAACACCAAAAATACATATGACATTTAAAAAATGTTTAAAAAAAAAAAATTACTTGTGAAACCCCAAACATACACACATATTTCTGGTGAAGAGACGCGTTGGAGCATCAAACACTGACCTCTAAATTGGGTAAAGTAATAGTGACTTGCTCTCCTTTGCCCACTTCAAGCTCCCCTTCACATGTTGTATCAATGGAGGCTGGCTTGAAGTCATCTGTACAAGAAAAGTATTAATACATATTATTAACATTTAAATTTATATAATGTACTCAATATTAACGACAGCAGCATTATTATATTTGTAGAATACAAACACAACGGGTGGGCCCTAATTTCCGCAGTTGCCTACCCTTACCACCAGATGGTGGTAGTGTAACGTTACAGATAGACGCAATGCTAACAGTGGCTAACATTTTGACAGCTGAAGCATCCACGGTTTGTAATAGTTGAGAGTTAACGAACTTATTAAAACGACCAGGAGGATACAGAAGTGTCAACTTACTTAAACAGGAAGCGGATACAAACGGACTGACGAGGCGGCTTACCTGGCTACATACAGCAGCCTTCGGAATTTTTGGCTACAAAGCTAACTAGCATGCTACTTTTAGCTAACGTTACTGTAAAAGCCATACGTATCCGAATGATTCAAAATCCCACTTACATCGCACTGTATGGTAGCCACTTTTAGGATGTTTCTCAAACGTCTCTCCTAATTTCAACACATGTTCTTGCTTGTCAAAGTTGGAATAAGCCGTCCCATTCATTCTGATGGTTTCATGAGCTGTAAACTTTCTTCTGTTCTTTTTTATCCGATAACCATGTACGGCAGAGTCCTGAACACCTCATTGGTACCGTTAAGTCCCGCCTCCTCCTCGTTATGATTGGTCAGGCGGACTGTTTCCTTGTCTGATTTGTTCAACGTCTGTTCATCAAGATTTGGTGATGACGGGGCAGCTACATGGTAAATGTCATTATGGTTTCTAATGCTCCATCTGTGTTTTGGAGAGTTAAAGATACATTCATAACAAGACTGGACACTATAAAAATGATGCATAAAGACATTAATACCAAATTATTATATTTGTAGTTATTGTAGGCAAGATTATCTAAGTCCTTCTCAAACCTTAACATTTTTCTGGTTTCATTAAATTTGTACATCGATACATTTACCCTTATGACAAACGAAAGAATACATATGGTTTCTTCCCTAAAATAGTATACAGTATTTAAGACTTTGGTCACGATAATCATCATGACAGACTCAATAAAATGTAAACAATTATGGATGCTAAACAAAATTTATCATAATGATTTCAGATACATGTGTGATAGACGCAGTTGTCCACTTATCTACTCAGCTCTTAATACTATTACAAACAGTCCCTATAGAGTAAAACAGGTTACAAGATCTAGGTTGGCATGATTATTTTTCAGAAAGCAAATGAATATGTAAAACACAATATGTAAATATTTTTGAGACAGGAAAAAAAAACAGGTGATGCTCATTAAGCAAACACATCAGTCAAATCCTAAATATAAAGAAGCCTGTCTAGCTCAGGAGTTCATTGCTAATATAGCAGGAGAGCCTTGTGCCTTTTGTGTTTAAAAACTCTGTCCCATTGAAACTAATGAGAAACACAGTTTATGTTCTTGATAGTATGTAAAAGATTCAAAAAATAAAACCAAGATAAATATCAATGTATTATTTACTGTGGTATTATTTATGGTGCATGTGTACATTCTGTTTTGTGCATGATATATATTTGATAGTAAGCTCTTTTGTATGTTAACTTAATAGGTTTTGTTGTTTTATCATATTTTTAGTGTCCCAGTGAAATATCTAGCCAGCGCCAACAGATGACAGTGAGCCTAACGGTACTCCCTTACATTTCTTTCTTCTTTTTTCGTATCTTTTCTTTATTTGATTTAAAATGTCTTTTAAAACCCTACTTTTAGTTTTTACTTTTCTACATGATCTTTTTATGTGCTTTATAGTGAATTTTTTCTTTATGTATTCTTTGTTTTATCTGTGCTTGTGTTATTTGATGTTTTATAGTATTGCTCACACTTGTACTTAGATTGTTGTTTTTCACTGCACAATCATTTCCTTTGGGATTAAATCCATTCTATTATACATAGGCCTACATGTTACTATTTTTCTCTGTTGATCACTGAACACATTCCTTTACATATAAACCAATAGAATACATTCAACATGTCAGTGTCTATAGCAAATAAAATATCAACCCACAGGTCCCAACATTGACAAACTACAACGTACCTTTTACACAAAATTAGCAGCATCACTGCGCTAAGCTAAACCTAATTACTAAATTAGCTTAAAGCTCAAAGACAGTTAATATGTCCTGCAGGTCTGGCAATGAGAGAATAATGAACTGCTGCAGCAATACTTGCTGAGTGCTGTTCCAAGCTGCACAGGCTGCAGGGGCTCTGGCACTGGCAGTGAAAATAATCTGTTTTCCTTTCTTCAAACTGTTAATGATTCCTAAGCCCCTATATTCCTGCCCTGTCTGCACTTTACTGAGGCCATATGCTCTGCTGCCTTCAAACATTAAAGGATCAACATCTAAGACGAAGTGGAATGTCGAGATTACACAAGTGTATAGTATAAACCATTGTCAAAACATGGTCTTCCCGTCTACTTATGTGCCTGTGTGCAGGTGGTTCGGTGAGCAATCAGGTATGGAAGAAAAGTGGTTTGGGAGATGCTACGGGATCCTCTGAAATAGGAATAAACAACAGAGCAGTAACCAACAGACAGTGGGGCTCTAAATTAGCCAGCTCTGTCACCTTTGACCTCCATCTCATAGAGTAAGAATCAAAGTAAAGTTCATCAGCTGCATGACGATTCAGAGTATGAAGATGTAGGAAAGGTCTCAAAAGGGGACAACAAAGATTAGTAAAACATGGGCTATTTCAGGCAATCCCATTGATTTTAATGGCTCGTATTTCCATTTTTTTGTGTGATTAGAATCCCAAAATAGCTAGTGCTTGACCAAGATGGATCGCAAAAGGACAGGAATCCTGTTTCACTGTATCCGTATCCCTTGCGAAAAGAAACCAGGGGTCTGTTTCCATGGATGGAGGTAAACAGTGGTTGTTTGATATCAATTACTGTGGTGGTTGCCCTTGGACCGCAGGAGGTAAGGTTTACTGTTTCCAAGCAACTATCCACAAGTTACCAATACTGAGGTTGGAGGAGAGTTCCCAGCAGTCTTTACTCAGCCAGAGTAGACTAAGCAGCTCATGTGTGTAACTTAATAGTATGAATGATGCTCTTTTGGAGTGTGTGACAGTTTGTTAGTCTCTTTCTGTTGTTTGTATTATATTTATTGTTGTAACAATGCTTTTACGTTACCTTCTGGGCCAGGACTCAATAATCTCAATGAGACTGTAAAATAAAGGAAGAGACAAAAAAGATATTCTGCTCTCTCATTATTACATTTCTAGTTTATTAGTGAAGTCATTTTTGAGGCAAATGTTGGAACAGCAAACACCTACAGTATGTGAGATAGAATAACCACAATCAGCTGTTTTTAGCTGTCTTTGGGGGCAAGTCCCAGTCAAGTCCCAATGACTATGATAATAATGTATAGAAAAGAAGCAGCTCCTCTTAAAAATCTGTTTCACAAATCTGTTTTGTATTAGATTGCATTAGAGTGTTAAGTCTTCTTGTCACTAGTGTCATTGTTGTTATTACAATTCACAAAGGTATGTTATGTACAGTACTAATCCTGATATATATGCTACAGTGTATACCCCAATACATATTAAACCTTATGGTTCTACTTTCAGTTATCACATTTTCCCATTGCTATTTATAAAGGACAGATGTTTCTTTTTTTCTGGCCACTTAGTGTAGAAAAGAAGAGGAGGCAGAAGACACATCAGGCTAAGACTGACTGAATGATGGAGAGAGAAACACCACCATGATCTGGGCTGAGGAGGGGGGACATATGGGCTGAGTGTGGCCGCAGGCAGGCTTTTTTAATCTTAGCCAATCAGGAGCAGAGTGAGATCAGAGCCCTGAGCGTTTGTCCTATAGTAAGTGCTGCCTTCACTTGCTGTCGGAAATAGAATAATCACACTATGAACATCCAACGGAACGTGGTTGGGCCAAATATGCATTATTGATCCCTATAGTCACCTCCACATAAACGTAACCTGTTAACTGCTCATCATAACACACGTATACCGACAAACAGACAATATTTTCTAAGTTTCTGAGCCTGTTTCCAAAAATGGCATTGGAATTTCTGCAGTTATGAGCATAGCCTATATTCTGAATGAATTTGGACTGTTGTATTTAGGTATTGAGGTAATGTATTTAGGCTACATGCAAAAACAAAATCATTTCCCACATATTTTTTCTATATTTACTATTTAAATCACACCACTGCCACGATATTATCTGGCTTTAAGGTGAAGAAAGAAGACACGTTCCAGATTTAAAACTGAGGGTGATTTTACTGTTTTTACTTGAAGGCACCACAGTTCCCAAGGAGAACCCCGCAAAAGAAAGAGGTCGTGTATCCGGGATCCTCCGGTAAAAATCCCTCAAATCAGCACGAGGGAAGGACAGAGAATGAATGAACATTCAACCTGTGTGTGATTTTATGTCGGTGCCGTTACCGTCCGCCCTGCGCGGTTCCCGGTCTGTAAACTCACATCAGACCCTTCATTCTGAGGAGCAGCGAGTGTTCAACCTGCTGCCTGACTTCTTCTCTGATGGGATGGAGGTGAAACCGTCCTGAAAGTAACTCTCTGAGTAAGTAGCCGAATGACACAAATTGTATTTTTGTTATCAAATCCAAAGGCAGGTAACGATGTCTGGTTGATGAAGCCAGTATTTTTGATTTACTGTGCGCACAGGTTTGTAAAATGTGCGCACGGATTTAGGCTCTCTTTTCCCTCAGCTGACACCAGGGGGGCTCCATTCAATGCACCTGAAGTAGGGTGTTGGTGTTGTGTGTGTGTTTGTGGTCCTCAACTGTGATTCTACACTGAAAGCAGTCTTTATAGTTTATACACAGGCTACATGTAGCTGATAACTGGCAAATTAAGGTTCTTTGACAATATACAGTATATCAGAATCAGCTTTAATGGCTAAATAGGCCTAAGTGTAAACACATACAGGGAATTTGACAGGTGCTTTGGCTTTCAAAAAGTAGGCTACATACACAGAAATAGACATTCATGTACAAATACATAGGCAACATCCAATAGACATTTGCATGTTGTCACTCTGCAACCTGTCACAGTTTCACTTCATGTTGCTCCTGTTTGAATAATGGAGAAGAAGCTGGGAATGTGTGTGGTCTGCAAATATCTTTGTTTTTCATCCTAAAGAGTTCTTCATTGGTTAATAATTTAATCTATTCAACGACAAAAATGCTCGTCACTATTTAAGGGAACCTTAAGTGATTTCTTTAATAGTGAAACCTCAACAATATTGAGGTATATTTGTTATAGAAGATGATATTTTGCTATGTATTGCCACTTTTGTTTATTTGCTTTACAGCTGCTTGCTGTGAGATATTTGGTCAACTACTGTTTTGAAGCTTGAGAATGAACCCTCAATCTCAACTTTTAGGTCAAGAAGTCCTTAAAGGGCTACAAAAAATGGAAATTTGAACATTTACAGTTCCATACTCTATCTACTGAGAAAGATCATGTGGCATGGTTGAAAGCTCCAGAACAGCTACTTAGTGGAACTTGTGGGGGGGATTATTTTGCCAACCTCACATTTGGTATGAAACGGGGGGGAAAGCAGCACATTGTCTTATTTAAGAAGCTATGACTAACTCAATTTTAATATTTTACTCTTTATAAATGACTTGAAATTATTTCATTATCCAAATCACTCTTGATTAAATGTCTTTTGATCGACTTATCAAGAAGTTGACTGACTAATCAGACCTAGTCTTGAATAATTGGGTTTGTAGTGCAAAGCTCAGGCTGCACCAGAAATGACATTCTGACTCCCACACTAAATGACTTAATGCCATTACCTGGGTCAAGTAAGGGAAACAGCTGCCAGGTTGAGCTCTCCTCACCTTTGGGAATTGTCTTGACAGCCTGAACACTGTCCTCAGTCTCAAACAGTCCCATAACAGTAGTGTCTGTAGGTTAAAAAAACAAAAACAAAACAAGCTCAGCTGAGGAGATTTCTATTGGTCAATATGATTTATACCCAAGATGGGAGAGTGTGAAACCATGCTGCAATAGAAATAAGACTGCATGTGTCTTTATTTTCTGTTCTCTCTATGCGATGCCATTTTATACTGTAAATTAAATAGCAAGGCTGAAGGCAGTGTAGTTATTCCTTATATCCCTTAGGGAGTCCCTGGAGTCTCCTGGGAGTCCTTTAGCACAACATTTTGGGGGATGACTGGGCTGCAGCAAGCAGGTGCATCCAAACCATAACTGGAAATGCCTATAGGGCTGATGAGAGTGCTGGCTGACTTCCAGACTGTAATCAGATAATGTTAATGAATACGGTAAAAGTGTGTTATTTGCACAAGCAGCAGCTTCTTTGTTTTCCGGGAATGGAAAATACTGTAAAATGAACCTCAGTCTCGCTACACATAAATATTGATGAAAACTGACTTAGTTGGGAGTGTTTTTTTTCCCCCAGGGTCACGTGACTGGAAAACCATTTGAATTGTCACAGGCACTCTCACAACGGCATTCCCCACCGGATGTGTATTAGTGCACCTCGAAACATATTTCTACGTAGCTTGCATAATGTTTGAAGTGTATGGTTTTAAGTAGAAATGATTGGCTTATAAGAAGAAGGATCTGATTCTTGACTAACGGATTAGTTTTGCTTGTAAACACTACCGTGTGACCGTGTTCATTTTCTCAATCATGTTTTGAAAGGAATTCCGCCAAGGCCTTCTCTGCTATTTTAAATGAACACATCAGTATGTTGGAATTTTATGCATTCATAGATGTAATTTCATACTGTTTTCAGGGATATCTGGGAATTGCCAACTGTAGCTGCCATTGAGGTCATGTCCTCCGTACTGTTTCTGGGAATTTGGGGGTTTTAACCAGCTGGATTGGGTTGCATCAGCTATCCATAAATCCATCTCTCAGTTTGTGTGTAAAGTTCTTAGTATCTACTAGCTCGTTTCAAACTAGTGATTTGCTTAAGCAGGTTGCACCGTTAAAGTTAAAGAAATGTCTTAGAGACTTAAGAAATGTGTAAACCCGAAGTCAGTGGAGCATCACAAACTGTACCCTAACTGCTAAATACAATAGTTTTAGTGGGTTAAATCATATATTAAACTTAACTGCCAATCCTTTGTAAATGTGGGTCTGGTTTATTTTTGATACCTCCACCATTCACGTTATGTTTTCAGTTTGGTTTGTTTTTTGTTTTTTTTGTCTGTCAGCAGGATTTCAGAAATACTACTTGCCCGATTTTCCTTAAACTTGGTGGGAGGGTGAAGCATGGGCCAAGGAAGAACCCATTAAAGTTTGGAGCGGATAGGCTACAATTTACGGGGCGCATATACAAACTATTTTTCACTTTTGTTAACATTGCGAGATCGGGCGTTTGTGCTGCATTCATGTGGTTTTAGAATAATCAGAAAAATGAGATCCCGACTGGGAAAATTACCACTGCATCAACATTTTGAAGTAGTAGTAGTAGTAGTAGTAGTAGTAGTAGTAGTAGTAGTAGTAGTAGTAGAACACTGATGCTGATTTCATTTATTTTTTTGAGTGATTTAGAATCATATCTCTGGCAATGTGGAGATGGCTTTCAAATGCAGCTTTTAAACGGTCACGGTGATAAAATTGACAGGGAAATTGAATTGAAATGTCTTCGGAGGGTGATGTTATGTTGGGAAATTTGGACCCTTGACCTCTGCATTTTTCTAAAATACTGGCTACAGCCCTGATGGATAATCTGGTCTGGTAGAAATGCATAATGCAGAAGTAAATCAACTCGCCCTCAGGACCTTTTTCTTTTACCTTCTAACTGAACGTGACGGACAGACTAATGTTTAACTCAGAGACTCCACACTGTAGATTAGAATATTATAGATTTTCCTGCACGCATGATATTACTTTGATGCTCCCTATCTGAGCTCTACATGGACTTAATCAGTGAGGTGATGTGATAAAAGGTCAAACGGTGGACCTGCAGACTCTAACAGCTTCCTGCTATAGCCACACACACACACACACACACACACACACACACACACACACACACACACACACACACACACACACACACGGCCACCTACTGTAAACAGGAGTCAATAACACTAGATTTAATGAGACAGGTCAATCTGTCAGGCTAAGCCTGCAAAAATGCATGGCCGGTATACTAAGGGCCCTGGGGCCCTCTACTGCTATGTGTGTACACTTGCGACAGGCATTGTAATGTACTGGTTTTGTTTTGGAGCAAGATGAGCTTGGCTAGACAGAACATAATTACCTTTCATTAACTTACTGGCTGAGGTCAGGTGTTTTTTTAGTCCATTGACTTCCAATTACTTGGATCTTAGGTTATAGTCATTTGTAGTCATTAAAGGTTTAAGGTTATATGTTATGAGCGTTTTTTTTTTTTTTTTACACAGTGTACAAATGACTACAAAATGACACCACTTTATATGACTACAGTGTAAACTTCAATATGATTACTGTTGTGTGGATTTCTTTGAATGCTTATATTGCTGATATTAATAACTACCTTTCAACATATGTCCTTGCCTGACACTGCTCAACACACTGATCATAAAACACACTGCTAAAATGATCTTTTAAGCCATTGCCAATAGACGAGTATGCCTTTCTGTTGTTTTTTTCTGGTGTGTCACGTTTGACATCCCGGACACAAAACAGGGTTAGTAAACAGTAGAACACAGCTCCCGGTTAGGATTCCTTCAGTGTTCATCGTTCAGGAGGTTTTTACTGGGAGCCAAATTATCCGCAGAGGTCTCCCCGTCTGTACAATAAATGGTCCCGGTGTTTTAACACCGGTAAAACACTGAATATAGCAGTTTCTTGTTAAAAATCTGTGTTTCTCTGACGCTGTTTGTCGGACACCCCAGAGGGACTGCAAACGTTTGCTCAGCTTGTTTCTCAGATAACTAAGATCCAGATGTCTGATGACTAAAATTCTTCATCGGGTTAAAATATATCGTTAAAAATTCACATGTGATTTTGCATACATTTGCCGTATTGTGATATATACAGTAGTAATATCAGAGAAATATTCCAATTTATTTGACCAAAGAACATCTTAGCTCTAGGTCTACTTACTGGCTTTTTTTTCTGGAGCTTTCAACTGCATCTCACAGTCTTTTTTAAGAGTTTTTACTACGTTGTTAAGAATGGAACTTTGGTCGCGTAAAAACTCCATTCACTGAGGAAGACTGTATAATGTGGTTGAAAGCTCTGGGAAAAGCTAGTAAGTAGGGTTAACTTTTCTATGTCAAACTGTCTAAGATCAGGAATAAACTTTCATGTTCAACATTCTTCTTCTGTGGTAGACTGGCAATCTGTTCAGGATGTACCCCGCCTCTCACCCAATGTAAGGGCTCCAGCATTCATGACCTTCCAAAGGATAAGATGGTATTGATAATGGGTGGATGATTTCAACCACCTCCATCTTGCATAGTACAACCAGTTCCAGCTGTTTTTATCGACTTGAGTCTGAGAATGCAAACCTCGTCTTGGCTTGAATCAATTATACCTCAGACTTCTCGGAAAGGTGTTTTACATCTCACAGTGCAGCTTTTTTTTTATCTGTGTGTAGTGTGTAATAACAGCAGAGTGTCAATTGTAATTTCCCCATTGGGGATCAATAAAGAGTATAAATAAATAAATACATTATTTTACATGCAGGCAAATGAACATGTTTTAAATAGTATAAAGCAGAATAGAGTCTAGACTAATGTATGTAAAAATCTTCTACTTTGCTCTTGACATCAGTCCAAAGGCACTCAGCCTTCCCAGCCGTGATGAAAGGAATGCCACTTTGATTCAAGGCTATAGTGATTACACTTGCATAAAATGTGGCCCAAATTTTTTACTCGCTGGAAAAGACATCTCTGCTGTTAAGGTTGTTGATAGCAAATACTTTGGAGATTCATATTTAGGAATTCAAGTCAACAAGAATGAAGTAAGCGACATAATGACGATGATGGGAGTGTGTTCGAGGCAGCAAATGAGCATCGAACCTCTTACATTGAACCGGTTGTTCCCTGAGAACCTCCTTTGTTCTTACTCTCCTGATGAACTGTAACACATCCCCTTGTGTCCCGTTAGAACATCAGTCACAGCTGCATGCACAGCCGTGTGTGTGTGTGTGTGTGTGTGTGTGTGTGTGTGTGTGTGTGTGTGTGTGTGTGTGTGTGTGTGTGTGTGTGTGTGTGTGTGTGTGTGTGTGTGTCCCGTCCTCGCCCTTTTACGAACGAAAACAATCAACATAGGGATTGGTGGATGACAGTCTGGAGTCCCTATCCCAATTATGGACAACCACTAATTACCGGTGGAGTAATTAAGAATCAGGCAGCTGGGGCAACAATAAACTGCTTCTGGGAGACTAGCAAGAAATGCTGCTGCTGAAGGTGAAACTGTTAATTATGCCCTTTTACACTGCATTTACATACACTGTCAAAATATGGCTGCATGCAGTGATTTTTTTTTCTTCCCAGTTTTGAGTCATACATTGCAGTTTGGATCATACAGAGTTGCTTATTTTGTCTTTACGGAGTAAAAAATGAAGGCTGGAGAGAAAAAGAAAACTGTATTTTAAGAGGCAGACTGAAGAGCAGGAAGGTCATTTGATAAAATGCTAATACGAGCGCTTAGCATCCATGCTCTGTCAGTCTGACAAGGCTGGCTGGCCTGGTTGGCTGAGAGATCTCTTCAAATAAACACACATACAGCACATACAGTACAGATCACACACACACACACACACACACACACACACACACACACACACACACACACACACACACACACACACACACACACACACACACACACACACACACACACACACACACACACACACACACTGCTTTGAAGGACATGGATAGTGTATTAGACACTTCTACAAACAAAAAAAGACCATGAGTTTCTCAACCTTGGAGTTGATTTGCCTCACAGGGTTGCTTGATATGCAGACAGAGTCACCAGAAATGTATAGGCTTCAGTAGTTTGATATTTGGTTGATATAATCAGTTTGGAATGTTCTGACAACAACAATATTCTCTCAGCAACTCCAGATTGTACATCTTATAATCAAATAATACAATTTATGTCAAGTAGTGGTGGAAACCAGCTAGAGTAAAATACTAGTCACACATTTACACACATTCAGTGTTAATAATCCAATACTATAATATATAATAATGTATATCTGAAAATGCATTATAATGTAATGCATTTACTTATTTTGAATGCATATTGACGTATTGAAGTATTTTTACCCTGTTGTACTGTGCTCACAAAAACACACCATTTCTCATGATGTGATAGATTCGCATATGAATTTCACTTTTGATGACGTCACATACATATATAGTTTTCAGACATTTCACATGTACCTAATTATATGAAAACATGAATTCCTCATTCTTCTTTTAAGGAAACAAACAAGTAAATAAATACAGTTATAAATACAAGTTCCTAAAATTGAGATCAAAGGCAAAAAAAAATTGTAATTGTAATGTCTGTGTGTTCCCTGAGAGGTGTAACCTTCTCTAATGCGGACTTCATCCCATAATATTATATGGATTAGCCTGCATAATCTCTTTATGTTTGTTAGTCTGCCAGTATTTGCACACAGTAATACAAAACCTGCAATTGTGGCTTGTGATCAGTGATGTAATGGTAAATAAAAAGGCAGGTTTAAAGTACAGTGGAACCTCCGGTGTAAAAATGTGAGTAAACTGTTTCTAATTTGACCTGACGTGTTTACGGCTTGCTACATCCCTGATAATTCTAGTATCACCTGGGAACCTGGCTTACAGTTCTGATGTGTTAAGTGACTGTAATGCAGGTTTCTAAGTCGGACAAAAGATGGTAGGTTGTTACTCTAAAGTTACCTCAGCAAGGCGCAGCAGTGTCCTGTCAGTGCAGTGCATTTTTTGAAAGTACAACCTCGCTGATATAGGCTGTAGCAGAGTAAAAGCTCTCTCAGTGCGTGACCTCTCCACCTATCCTCTGGTGTAACCATGAGTGAAGCTGCAGACAGGGCTCCAGCTGTGCTCACTATCCGTCCACATCCAACCTTTTCCTTCTCTTTCGCTAACAACCATTCCTAACACCGCTCTCATTTTCTGCACCTCTTTTCCCCTCTTTTTTTCTCTACACTACATGCTCTAATGTTCCTGTCAGTTTGAACTCTGTCCAAATGTTCATTTATCTTGCTTCCATTCATTGCCTCTTTCTTTTTTCTTCCCCCACAGAAGATGAAAAAAAAGTAGACTCAGCCGAAGCTAAAGTGAGCAGATTCCCCATTAAAGGAAAACTCCGGCCAATTTTTACGTTAATCTTGATCGCTATAAATATGCTAGTACTGTCAATAGAAAAAAAAAATGAGCCGAATCGGTGCTAGTAACACGGAGCTGCTGCAGCCTTTGTGCCTCTTAACAGACACAAAATGCAATTTAAAATGTCTGTGCAACATGAACAGGGCCCTTACGTGACAACAAGATGCGTTTTCAACTCAGACATCGTGCTGGTTGCTAGCTCGCCCTGCTAGCTACTAGCCGCCGTCCGGGATGAATGTGTACAGCCAGGCTTCGGTGATAATCATCACGCAGCAGTTCCGTGTGCATTTGTAGCTCATCCATTTTGTGTGCGATCGATCTGGTGTTGGTGAGTAGGAGGCTATGCAGTGGCAATCTGTGTGGTAGTTCCCTTAGCCGGGCTAGCAGGCCCGACCGGCATCCTTGCTTCTGATTCCTCCCCGCCTTCGTCGCCTGCCGCGGCCGACAACAATCCACCGAGCGCCCGCTGTTTTGGCTGTCCTCCAGAGGACAGTTATTCTTACTCCAAGCTTCGTCCCTTGTGAACACCTCCGACCGATCTTCACTCTTCACACACTACGCTCTGATCTGCACACTACTGTTTACCTTTTCCTGCTACAACTGAATTCCCACGGGACTTCAGCGTAAGACTACAGCTAGCCTTCTCTAACACTATCACTGTGCAAGCCACAGGCATCATTTGGACCGTTTCCATGTAGTTACATAGTCACTGATATGGTCATAAGCACTACAGTGCTCAATTACCTATTTATAGCGATCAAGATTAATGTAAAAATTGGCCAGAGTTCTCCTTTAACACCCATATTAAACTTAACAATTGTTAAGCAACTTAGGTTCATCTGTCCAGCCGAGCCTCAGGAGCTTAGGTGTTGTTTTTGATCCGGCTATGTCCGTGGAGCTCCACTCTAAACAATTAGTTAGAAACGGTTTCTTTCAATTGAGGAATATTTCAAATAGAAGATCATTTGTGACTAAGGGTGAGTTGGAGATGATCATTCATGCTTTCATTTCCTCTCGTTTATTTAGATTACTGCAGGAGTCTTTTTACCTGTTTGAGTAAGAAGGAGCTCTACCGTCTCCAGGCTGTTCAGAACTCTGCTGCAAGGCTTTTATCTCACATTAACAAAAGAGCACATATCACACCAGTTTTAGCAGCACTTCGCTGGTTACCAGTCCAGTATAGAATCCAATTTAAAATCCTAGTTCTTACTTTCAGAGCCCTGCATGGTCAAGCTCCTACTTATATCACTGACTTGATTCAGCTCCACACTCCCACCAGGAGACTGAGGTCATTAGATCAGAGGATATTGGTGGTTCCTCGCACCCATTTTACAACGAGAAGGGATCGATCATTCCAGGCAGTGGCTCCTAGGCTGTGGAATGCTTTGCCTCTTTTTCTGCGTTGTGCGAACTCTGTTGATTCTTTTAAAAAGGAACTGAAGACTCAGCTCTTCAAGCAGGCTTTTAGCTAGGCATGGCTGTTTGTTTTCTATTTGTATTTTGTATTTGCTACTGTATTACATTTTATTGTGAAGCACTTTGTGATTTTTATCTGTGAAATGTGCTATATAAATAAACTTTACTTACTTTCCATTACGAGTGGTGCAGAGAGACATCTGTAGAGACTAGGATTCATAGGGTGTGTCCGCCTTGATTATACATTACAAACAGCACATGGTGGAATGCTAGAGAGGGATCATTGCAGGGTTATTGTTGCTGCATTAGGGACTACCTGTGGCTGCACATAGTGGGGTGGGGAACTGAAGGGGATAGCTTGAAGTGAACCCCTTTACACTAGGATTGGGTGATATGACAATGGATACTGCAAGACAATAGAAATGTGTCAACTGGTAGAGATTCTGCTGTGTGGTTTATACACAGTTAAATCTTTAACATTTCTATTTGTATTAGACAATTTTGCACAATGTTGCAAATCAAGTGAGCAGGACTGCTTTATGGCAGTATTACATTTAGAAGATTTTTACATCAATTTGATGAAGTACCTTGATTTGTTAGGTATCACTAGATTAGTCAAAAAAGGACAACATAACAGTCATGTTAAATCTATCCATCTGTATATCTAAACTATTCCTCAATTAAGTTTCCAGAATATTTATGAAAGATATTGCAATGTCAGATTACATCTTTTTCATCAAGAATCAAGCATCACTATGTTACTATAGGACGACGCAAACTTTTAAGGTATGATTTTCACTTTGTCTGTAGCTACACTTTAACACCCCTTTCATTTTTTTGTGTCATATTTACAGTAACGTAACCACTTCACCACAGCCAGAAGTACAGGAATATTGTAATAACTATGGCACATTCTCATTTCTGTATGTTAAGACATTTACTATAATATTAAAAATCACCTGGGAGGATTATATGTTGTAAAGCATTTAGGATCTCACGCTGTGACTAGCTCTACTTATACAATTTTATGTTATCACTTGATCTGATCTGTTCTTTATGAAACCACAACACAGCAAGTTATCTGATGAACACAACACTGTCAACGGCACTTTCTTAATCTCTTCTGACAACAAGAAACACTCACCAAATGCCTCCCAATGGCTAGCCCTGAAGTAATTAACCATTAATGCCTGTTCCACAGTATAAAACGAAAATAGCATTCTGAGTGGATTTTTGCCCAAGAGCATTTTTCCTAAAGAACCAGAAATGAACACGTCACATAATGAGCTTTTGTTCTCTCAGATTTTCCATCCATACAGTGAAGGCAGTGGCATTTTACCAGCAAAATATATTTCTCTCAGAGGAGATTGCTCCTTACGTGCGTGTGTGTGTGTGTGTGTGTGTGTGTGTGTGAAGCCAGATGCAGAATGTTAATGAGACTGAAAGCTGCTGTGCTGCTCTACCTTACAGCTTGAAGACGGCTTCTGCTTGTTTGTTGGTGAGTGTACATGTTTTATGTCCACAACCTTCCTATGGACTATTAATTTTCACCAGTAAGAAGGATTATCCTGAAAGCAGCTGAGTTGGCGTGTTGAGTTAAGAGGTTGGTTATAGTTGATCAGCAGATTCCCAAAGGAAACGGTCTGGTTGGAGAGGCTGGAGACCCTGAGCTGGCTCTCAGTGTGCCTGTTTTGCCTTTAGCGATTTGGTTGCTAAAATATGGATTAATCTATTGGTCTGTACATCCTCCCCCCTCTGTCTGTCTCCCCTGCTGTCTCTCACCTCCATGCTGTGCTGACATAGAAAAATGCTGCTCTATCATAACAAGATGTTATTAATAATAATAATAATAATGCATTTAATTTATATAGCGCTTTTTGCAACACTCAAAAACTCAGAGGGCCAGATGTACTAACGCTTTTGCGCCCACTTCAGGCGTATTTGTGTCGCAACGTGCGCGTAAAATCATGGCGAGGTATGTACAAACAGGCCGCAATGATGTAAAAGCGCAAACTGCATGTCGTGGGAGCTGAAAAGGGCAAATTGCGTTTTTCGTGTCATGCATATTTATTCATGGGAGGGTCGCGGGGAAAGTGGGAGTTTACCGTAAAGAGATGGGAGGGGAAGCGTAAAGAGCGCTTAATTACGTATTCCGCGGTATGTACAAAAACCGCCAGTAATAGCGCGCCTCTATTTTGCGGTGAAAATTCTCCACCTCTTAAAAGCAGGTGTAAACCTGGAAGCGGGTTTCCTCACATATGCCTCTTGGTGAAATGACAGCAGTAATCCGAGCAAGACGAAGACATAGGCCAAGGAGACGAGCTGAAAGGAGTTTTGCCACAAGGATCACAGATTAAGCAGCCATGCAAGATTACAGTTACTGGAAGAAATCAAAGATGACATCGAATCTCCGACTCAGAGTTCACATTCCAGCAGTTGTTAAACTCCTCGCTACATTACAAATATTGGCATCAGGATAATTTCAAACAGTCATAGCATCAGCAGTGGGAATATCGCAGTCTGCACTCAGCCGTATCATAGCACAAGTACTTACAGTTTACGGTATAGTGGGCGGAGAAAGGCGCTAATTACGGATGACCTGCAGGTTTGGTAAATATGGCGTAAACTATGGTATCATTGCGTTCGCTATCTGCGGGTGAGCCATGGCGCTGATAACGCTACGTTCGCAAATGTACGTACATCTGGCCCAGAGACTGGTAATGGTCTTTTTCGTCTTTTCTCCTGTTAAAGGAGCACGCCGACTTATTGGGTCTTTAGCTTATTCACCATATCCCCCAGAGTTAGATAAGTCCATACATACCCTTCTCATCTCCATGCGTGTCGTAACTCTGTCTAACGCACCCACCGCTAGCCTAGCTTAGCACAGATGCTGGAGGTACCCTATACCATATTCTCAGAAAGGCGAAGCACCGCTACTTGGGCGGAGTGATTTGATCGCAGCACCTGAGAAGCCCCGTGGTGAGGAGCAGAGAGTAACAGCGGTGCTTTTTTCAGGTGTTGCGCTAATCACTCCGCCCACGTAGCAGTGCTTCGCCCTCTGAGAATATAGTTCACAGTTTGTATACGGTTAGAAGATAGCTGTGTCTCATGTGACCTTGTTATTTGTACATGCTGTGACTATACAAATCACAACATGTAAATAGGAACACGTTGGAGTTATTTTGTCACTTATTGGGGACAGTAGGCTAGTTGGAGCCTGTTACCTCCAGGATCTGTGCTAAGCTAGGCTAGCGGTGGGTGCATCAGACAGAGTTACGACATGCACGGAGATGAGAAGGGTATGTATGGACTTATCTAACTCTGGGGGATACAGTGAATAAGACAAAGTCCCAATAAGTCGGCATATTCCTTTTAAATATTGTTTGCAGTTTTTTAAGATTTTTTTGTAATCAAATCAAGGGTCTAAAGATGGGAAGTGAAAGGAAGTGTCATATGTAGTAAAGCCATCTGAGACAAATCTGTACCAGTTATTTGGCCGACAAAAAAAAGGGGGGAAAAAAATGGGAAAGTCCTCTTGTTCCTTAACCTTGTTTGCCATCTAAACTATGATGGTGATGAGCATTTATTTATTTTTTTGATGTCAGGAAACACAATAACTGTTGGGCACACAGTGACCAGGTGGAAATTGTTCTCACTGATAAATTGGCTTGACCTCCAATTAATTTCTTATTTCTGTTTCTGTCATGATACAACATACAAGTGTTAGATTTTTGTTTGTTCTCTGGAAAAAAAATATAAATCAGTAGAACCGTTAAACACCATAATTTGGTACATTATCAGCTTTATGTAGTTTACAACTTCATACTTAATGGCAGTACGTTACTGTAGCTTGACCCGCAACCCTTGTAGCCTGAAAAGTGAGCTGCATCTATTAATACTCAAAAACCTGAAAAACTCAAAAGTTGGATAGAGGTTCGGACCTGGATACACAGAGGCAGCAAGACTTCCAGCACTAGCGTTTTGACCAAAAATGGCACTGTGTTTAAAAACTTTGCAGGTCCAACTTATTGTCATGACTATTGCTACAGGTACCAGAAAGAAGGTTTGAAAAACAATGTTGGGAGACCAGTTTGAGCTATAGATCAATGAGTTTAAAGGATTATTATCAGACAACAAAATGGCAATTTATGATATTTATGATAGGACAATTTAAAACTCTAAAGTAAAGTTATCACAGTGACAATCATTTTAGGCTTTTTGCCAGACAACTCTGATCTCATTTAAATGAATAAGGAAGTTGCATTTTTTTTAAATGCAGGTCTAATGTTGGTTTGCACATGGTCCTGTGCTCTCCTAATATAAAAAAACACACTTATTTTGCTTAACCTCCTTTTGCTTAAAAAAGAAAATGTATCTTTTCAGATAAGGCACTTTTGGTTCATTTAAATAAACAACAGCTTTTCCCACAGTGTCTTCACTACTTTCTCTCTGTGTTAAACAGTAGAAGCTTCTTTTTATGGCAACAGCTTCATTGGTAGCTGTTCCTTTTCATCCATAGATAGCCCAAGGTCTCCTCTAATGGCTTTTTCCATGTGCCGTTATTCAAAGTGCAGCGACCTTGGACCTCTTACCTTGGAACCTTTGGTTATGTCACCGACATCATTGCATAATGTTTTGCTCTTCAGCACAACTGTGTTTGATGCAGACATGGACCTCATCCTCATGCAGAAAGATTGCCTCTGGTACCTCACAGCCCTCGCCTGATGCCTTCATTCTGCCCAAGTACAGTGTCAGTGAGATTCAAAAAGCCTTGTCTGAATATTCTGCATTATAATACCTCTTTGCCAGCCTCTATTCATGTGTAAATGCTGATGTTACTGAAATACACACAAGCTTCCTACTATTACTATGAAGATTGGTTGAACCTTGATGGCTAATGTGTTTCTATCTCTGCCTCCCACGCAGCACAGTCTTTAAAAGCTGTCGCATCTTAGGAAAAGAGGAATAACGTTGATCTCTGCTTTTCAGAGGCTAATCTTGCCTTTATTGAAAGTGATCCAGCCAATGTTCCCAGTACATTCAGTCCAGTGCACCATCTGCAGATATGTTGCGTGGGGGCATCGATGTGTCAACAACCCTGTGTTTACTGTATCTACTGAGGCGATTAATTTAGGCTGAATATTAAGAGAGGCGTCCATTTCGCAGATGAATGAAGCCCAGTCGTGTTTCTGCAGAGCAGTAGATTTACAAGGCAATTTGATGTTTGGCTCATACTTGTTCAGATGCACGCTGGTGCCTCTTGGCATTGTTCTGTTACAGTATGTAGCACTATCAGACGAAGTTGAGCTGTTTAACATGGTAAAGAAACTGCACCTTTTTTTTTTTATTTCCCTGTGGTGATATTTCAGCCAGGGAGCCAGTTTAGTGTATATTTGTGGCGATAATGATGATAAAAACGATATAAGCCACCAGCAGCATAATCCTGCAGTACATCAGTCGCACTAACCAGATCTGCGTTGTCATCTGGAGGAGAGCAATCAAGGCAGGCTGATGAGAAAGGCATGTAGATGGTGTACAAGCGATCCAGCTTTGAGAGGGACTGTATGGTACACTGTGCAGACGGATAGTTCGACAGGAAAATTGGATTTTAAGGCTACCCATTAGGAGGGCTGGGTTCATTCAATATACTGTGCAGCTGCGGGCATGCTGATTATGATAGCAGCTTCCCCTCTGCACACAGGGCTTTAAATCGGCCAATAGGGGAGCATGTGTATACGCATACTGTACGCTCACCTACTCATTCACAAACACATCGGAGAATATAGGTCATAGAGATTTCTTTACGTAACATCTTACAGTTTAATATGATTCTGCAGTCACCTCTCTTTCCTATCAGACCTTTTAAGAGCGGATGGAAAAATAAATAATGAATAAGGTTTATGGGTCATGATGATTACGTGTGGCCCTGTTTTCCATTTATTTCCCCTTTTCCAGAGAGGTCACCTGTTCTAGTGCACTGTCTGGTCTGATCAATACAAGCACACACACACTGCCAGTATATTTGTCTGGTTCTGAGGTTAGCAGATCATCACAATGTATTAGGCTGCACACATCACCCCAATACAAAACACTGCCATGTTTAAGCAGTGAAAATGTTGGACTTACAGTAGGTCTTGCTTTGGGTATTGATATTTTTGTCAATTGATTTATCAGCAGAAAATGAATGGACAGTTATGGTAATCATTAAGTTGTTGAAGTCATTCATCAAACATTTTGTGGTTCCATTGTTCTATTTTTGAAATCACTGTAAATTGAATATCTTTGGGTTTGGTCAGAAAGAATTTGAAGATGTCTCCTTGGCATCTGGGAAAATGTATAGGGCAACAATAATTGGTGGATTAATTGATAACACAAATAATTCTAGATGTTAGTATATCTAGCATATAAGCCCAGCGATGTGGGTTGTACACACACACACACACACACACACACACACACACATGAGTAAATGAAGCAGCAGTTTTTGCAGAGGAATGTGGGGCAGCTCCCCTGACGCCTCCTGTCTCTCCAGCACTTTGGGTCAAAGTGTGTTAGTGTTCACACAAATATCCTACTCTAAGAACAGTGTGTTACCCAGAATCACAAAACACGAGTCTACAGCCACGCTAGCATCTCTTTGAGGTTGTACTTAGACACGGGTGATAAGTACAGCCTCACGTTAGCATATAGCTTTGAGCTAAGAACACTAAATAGCGCCAAGGCTGATGGCAAGGTCATCGGTTTTGCAGGTATGCGCTCATAAAATTTGACTTTGACTATTTCAGCAAAGGGATTTCAATTCATCCCGATGGCAATATGAATGTCTTTTATACAATTTCATGGCAATCCATCCAATGACAAAACCACAAATTTCAACCTCATAGTGGCACAAGAGAAATGATCAGGGAACCACCAAAGTCGTAAGGATTCATCGCCTGGGAACTATGAATGTCTGTCATGACAATGCATCCAATAGTTGCTAAGATATTCAGTCTGAATCAAAGTGGTGGACCGGCCGACCAACCAACATTGCCATCCATAGGACCATGAATCTGGCGTGGCTGAAAATGGAATAGAATAAGTAATAGATTTTGATTAATCACTCCCACTTAAGTTAATAGACTTGATCCTTATGTTATTCTTTAGGTTCAATGAAATAAAACAATAGAAAACTGAAATGCACCCACAACCACCAAATATGAAATCAACAAGTCAAACCAAGTAATTACTGGAGAGAGGTAAGCTGCAGTCATACTTTGTTACACCTACCCTTCTCGCCGTTGAAATTAACAGGAGTACAGACTAGGCAAACCAAATGTCTTTCAGAATTGTACTGCACTATTTAAAGTCTTCCATAATTCCCCCTTTTACTGAATACATCATTGTCCTAACTATGTTAATCATTCACATCCCTTTAAAATTGTACTGTGTCTTTCTAATGGCAAACATGTTTTAGATGCTATTTGGTTGTAATTGATTTAGTGCTTTTAATATTGCTTGGGCAATGTTACAATCAAGAACATTTTAACGCCTGTAATTTAATAAACAAGCATTTGCAGGCTTGCAGAAATTAGTTCTGTTAATACTTGTTTGCATACCTCTATGCCACAGGTGATGTACAGATAACTGAATAGTACAGAACATAGATCTCATCCAGTACGTGTATGCACACCAATATTCCACTATTATTCAGAATATGGCAATATTCCGAATTTGATACAGGTCATGTAAACGGCATATTCTGGTTGGATATTCCGAATAAGGCCTTTTTCCGAAAATAGCATTTTCCGATTAAGACGTGGGATATTCCGGTATTATTCGGGTTTCAGAGGCATTGTTTGGACATGTATACAGCGCATTTGGAATATGCATCTCAATCGGGGTTTTCACCACAGGCTTATGGTCAGCCAACAGTTTGCACGGCTGGAGACCTGATAAGAAGGAGAAACACAACTACTTTTAAACATTATCAAAGACTTGGATATCAACAGGTTTTTGGATATCAAACAAACATCACTACGCCAACCTTTTCAAAAAGCTGGTTGAAGGAATGAAAGAGGGACACTGTGTTTGCGCGGTCCAAGAAGTCCGCCGCCGCTGGTAAACTTTGAAAAAATCCTGTTTTGCACGGCTACATGTAAACGGGAATATCAGTGGAATACTCGCTATCAAAAAACGGAATATTATGTGCAAGTAAACATAGTCATTGTGACAAAACTTACTCTTACTACTAGCTTACTACTCAATGCCTAAGCTACTACTTTATGCCAGTTGACAAAGGTGAATGGTTTAAATATAGTTTAAGTATAGTTTTAATGTAGTTCAGTGTGTCGAGCCTGTGGCTGCTTTGCTGTATGTGTGTCACTGTGTTCCTTTGTGCATTGTGCCCTTCATCAACCTCGATCCAGTCACCCATCTATTGATTGTCAGGCATCAAAAGGCTGCACTGTGCCCCACAATGCCCCTGTGGTTGCCAAGCAATCAAGCGCCAGATAAACACACTGGCAAAGGACAATTTTTACGACGTCCTGTGTTTAACGCACTCCCCCCCCTTTCAATGTGTGAACACTTCCCATCGCGCCAAGGGGGTCAACAACAATGCATTGTTCCTCCCCAGGAGAGCTAACAGTTACAGCCATTGTGCAGCAGTGAGGTCTGCATAATATGAACACACTGCCTGTGCACACTCTATAGGCTTCCTCAGTGTAGGTGTAATAATATGGACAAATGACATGACTGAAGCCTGTCTTGTCTTTACTTCCTGCTGTGTTTGTTGGTTCAGGTGAACTCTATGGTGCAGAAGTATGCTTCATGCTTTCGGGCTCCCAGGGTTACTTACTCAACACTAAAAGCTGGCTCACCCTCCCACATTTTCTCCCCTGCTCCTTCCCTAGGAGCAGTGCTAAATTTAGGCCTCAAAATGGTTTGGCAATTTCTTATTGAGTTTGCACCCCACAAATCTCTCACTCACTCACTCACTCACTCACTCACTCACTCACTCACTCACTCACTCACTCACTCACTCACTCACTCACTCACTCACTCACTCACTCACACATTGTGTCTTGCTCCCTCTCCTCTTCTCAGTAAAGGCTTGTCCGTGAGTCACCCGCGAGCGCCGTATGAATTATTGAACCAGTGGTAGAGCCCTCATGAATTATCTAAGCGTGTGTCGCCCGGCAGAGCAGGGCAGCTCAGTGGATACATCTCATCTCGAACCCTCGGTGTCAGTACCACCTGGATCTCAGTGTTGGTCTGATAATAGAACGGGGCCAACTCAGACACAAACTCATGCACCACACAGAAAGCTCCTCTCCATGCTGCACAACCAAATGTACATTCACTCGGACACAAAAGCAATTCTGTGGCAAACAAATGCCGCACAGATGCCCATGTTTGAACACGCTGACGGGCGTAGACGATAACAAAACACACACACACACACACACACACACACACACACACAGCCACACAGCCACACCTGCAGTCATTTTGACACCATGTGCCGTTATTGCAAAATTCAAATGGTTATTAATAAATATAAAAGTGGATTTCAACATGGTCTGTTTGGCAGTAATTACATACTGTATATATTCATATACTTCTCCATAAACACTCAGACCTCCACCTCCCTCCTCTGATTAATGCCCTCCTGCATTCGGCGCATTGATCGTTTGATGTGTGATGCACCTGCTAAATATTGGAGAAAGGCTTTTACAGCCTTGAACGTTTTGAGTGTGTGGCTGTTGATGGCAGGTAGCCTTGATATGCAGAAAAACAGGTGCTTACTGAACACTGTATTGACCACTGATAATGGCTTCACCAACACTCTGACAACACTCTCTAGAAAGAGATATCAGGTGTTTTGCTGTAAGTACATTGAGAGCAACGAAAAACCAGTGTCAAATTCCTTTTTATGGGTTTACATTAGAGCTGCAAAGATCAATCAATTATTTGATTAGTTGTCAACTATTGTTTTGATAATTGATTCATCTGTTTGAGTCCTTTTTTTTCTATGAAAATAAATTCTCTAATTTCAGCTTCTTACATGTAAATATCTTTTTAGTTTCTTCACTTCTCTGTGACAGTAAACGGAATATCTTTGAGTTGTGGACAAAACAAGACGAGGACGTCATCATTTTTCACAATTTTCTGACATTTTATAGACCAAACAACTAATCAATTATTCGAGAAAGTAATCGACAGATAAATCGACAATGAAAAATATTTGTTAGATTCAGCCACACATACTTGGCCCACATAGCTGCAACACACTGTCATTACTACACACTACTGTCATTACTGCACACAGCAGCAGGGGACAAATATACTAAAAAGCACAGCCTGAGCATCTTCTGTGAGGCACTTACGCAATGTTCACGCCTTGTGTTTGATACATAGCCTGTTAAAATTGTTCATTCTTACGACACATGTTCCTCCGACTGAGCAGAAGATCTGATTAGACTTTGAGCATCATTCTGTGTAAATAAATATGCATATTAATGGAGAAAATGGGATTTTATTGAGATGACGGCTGAGAATTCATATTTAAACCACCCTGGTGTTATGTGGAGACAATTTTCATAATTCATGATAGGCGAAGAAAACATTGATTGATGTCAATAATTTTCTTTGCGGAGCACTAAACCAGAAGCAGCCGGCTCAGCCGGCGGAAGTCTCTAATGCTTTATGGGCCTCACAGTGTGGAAGCAGCGCCGATCATCCGGGTAATTTTATACGATAAAGTTGAACTTTTTTGACTTCATGTGCCAATAAGCAACTCTCATAGGAATGAACGGGCAGATTTTACAGTTTTTCTCAGTCGCTTTGGTACATTTCTCGAATTATTCTTAACATTTGCAAACCTGTAAGTCGATTTTTCAAAACAAGTATTACAGCACCACACACTGTATGACCTGCAAACGCCTGTAACTTGCTCAAAATCTCTATTACATTCCTCAAAAGTAAATCTTTATGACGATGAACATGTCAGCGCCATCAGGATGTCAAGTCCTCGTGTCGTTCATGAAGAAGGTGATTAGTTTAGTCTAAAAGCTTAGTTGTGTTGTCAATATAAAATTGTACTCATTTCTGATGTACACATTTTTGATGACAATGATTAAAAATGCACAATACTGCACTTTTTCTGTATGGCATTCATACATTTCAACAGTACACACATTCCTTTATGTGACATTAGGATTGCAAGGGATTGGGCAGGATTCACATTTATGCTTTTATTTTTTCAACAAATTACAGTTGTGATTCAGAAAGAATAACACAAAACTATGTGTTGTTCTCTGGTTCAATAGGTGCACCTCCAAGCTATTTTACATAGAGGTTGATCATTGGTTGATCTAATGTTTCACACAATCGCCTTCATTAACGGAAGTCAAGATTCACCTGAGAGCAACTCATCAATTCTGGACTAATTCACAACAACAATCTGTAAGAACAATTGGAATGTACTGTATGGAAAACTTGCTTGACCGATTATGACGATGAGTTCAACCATTTTGCATTTAAAGACATATTCAATGAACCTTTGCCTAGATGTTTGTTTTTTGGGGGGGTAAGACAATTCAACAGACATCCAGTATACTACAGTATGAGCAACATGACATGAGCAACTGATCATGTAAAAAACAGCAGACAGTTTGCATGCATGTACAAAAGCAAATGCAATTGGACCAAAACGATGCAACGTAGGAAGGCTTTTTGCACACCTCTATTGTCGGGGCAGGTGGGTTGGATATGATCAAAGTTCGCAGATCAGGAGCTTAGAAAGAATCCCGCACACTGACCATTTCGCAAGCAATTATTTATTTAGAAAATACAACGTTTCGGTCTTAGACCTACCTGATGAAGGTCTAAGACCGAAACGTTGTATTTTCTAAAGGTCTAAGACCGAAACGTCGTATTTTCGAAATAAATAATTGCTTGCGAAATGGTCAGTGTGCAGGATTCTTTCCAAGCTCCTGACCAAAACAATGATATATTGCTTTTATCTTGTGCACAAGTGACTAGATCATGTGAAGGTTGAACAAGCAGTTTTGAGAGTGTCAGTTGTGATCTGAGAAATGTACCAAAGAAAATGTACTCAGATCTGCATTTCTGCTGCTTTCACTATTCTTCTAACACACAACAAATTGCTTGTTGAATTTAAAACAAATGAAAGGAAATCATTTCCAACAATTTATTATTGAACAAATTGAACATTGAATTGAATATAAAAGGCACCGTTAAAAAAAAAGAATGACATTTAGTTAGTTGAATGTGCAGTTTTCTGCTGATATTTTCTTTCAAGTAACACAAAAAATCTCTGTGTCTCTTTTGCGATATGTTGCAGCCTATCGCGATATTGCGCCAGTTGGTATTGCGATGGGAATAAAAAAATATATATATATATATTGTGCAGCCCTAACATATACATTAAAGCATATAAACATGTTCTAGGTTAAACCCAAAATACAGGTATGGACCTAAAAATGAGCATTGAGGGTTTTTCCCAGGTTAAACCTCAGGTGTTTAACTGCGAACTCTGGGCTGTGGTGGATTACTTTGTATCCAGGACACTGTGTAAACTCCTGTGTGTTATCCAGGTCGTCGTCTGATAGAGCAGATGTCACTTTATTCTGACTCGAGAGAATGAAACGAAGGAGAATTCAGGATTGATTAAGTGTCGAAACGTGGCCAATGATGACACAGCAGCAGCACCTGCCTGCACTTTGCTCCGTGCGCGCGTGTGTGTGTGTGTGTGTCTGGAACAGAAAGCACCTCACTACTCAAGCACGACAGCCGCTTTCTGGTTACCATGCCAACCACAAGGGCTGTTCATGTTGGAGCATGCTCAGTTTGGCTCCCTTCCCTGTAACAATAGCCAGTGAGAGGGCTCACTCACACACACACACACACACTCACACACACACACACACACACACACACACACACACACACACACACACACACACACTCTACTCCAGCTCGCTGTGGGAGCGAGACAGAGAGGAGAGGCTGCCTGCTGCGCTGCGGAGCTCATAAACGCACACTGACCAACAAACACACACTCTTTTAATAACAAAGGTGAGTACACAAACCTGCAAATAGTACTTTGAATTTCCTGGCTTTTAATTCCTTGTGGGGAGGAGTTTGTAGCATCAGTAGCTTCGCCTTTCTGAAGGAAAGAGCTGCAGAGTGGAGACAGTTGTTGCCGGTGGAAAAACTAGAGATAAAGAGGAAGCATGTGCTCTGCTTTGTGAGTGACAGGACTGCATGCATTCTTTCTTTCTTTTTTTTTTTTTTAAATCATTCTATCAACAGCATCATTGTACTCAAATCCCCCCTGTTCCAGCTTGGGGCTACACTTTCTACTACATGTCTTATTATGAATGGCGAAAGCAGGTTTATTCTGCTCATTCGGAGGTGTAGTAGTTGACAAAGCAGGGATCGCTCAATAATTCATGTAGCCTTGTATGGAGGAAAGTCAGAAGATGACAGCAGGTGTAATGTGATGCTTTGCATGGACACAGATAGCTCTTTTGACAACGCAGCTCAGTTTTACAACCTTCTGTTTGCTTATCCAGAACCTCATATTGCATGTAAAGCATTTTTAAAGGCTGTTATTTGTACGTTCACTTAACCTGCAGATACTGTATAGCTCAAAAGGTGAAAGTGTCCCCTAGAAGAAAAAAGGATGAATAGATTCAACCTGGTCTAGTTGTCTTCTCTGAAAATGTTATATGAGCTGCAGGTAGAGGGAATGTATGAGTTTTTCCTCATGTCTGGCTGACCCTCTGACAATCTGTACATGTATGTGGTCCGTGTGTGAGTGTGTATTAGGGGTGGTCAGTGTGATTAATATCTTTTTTTTTATATTATATTCTCCTGTAGCCTTGCCCCATTTCTCTCTCAGAGGCTCACTTAGAGATTCACACAGAGAGAGAGGGAGAGAGTCACCGCCCGCATCCCACAAGATTAATTGTTGTGGCTGATAAATTCCTCGTTGGTCGATAGTGTATTCCTCCGCAGCCGGCAAGCCCCTTGTGTTTGTGCTTGTTTGTGCTATTGGGTGTTCACAGAGCAGCATGACTATATCAACCAGGTCTGTGGACTAAACTAGAGGTGCACCCAGGGCTGGGTGATATGGTTTGAATCAATATGATATTATGAAATGCAATCATATTCACTTAAGATGTATGACAATATAGCAAATGTAATTAAAAAAATCCTAAATAATGTTCCATTAAATAAGATATTATTTACTGTTACTCATTACATTGAAAAAAAAAAACCTCTTGTGCCAAAACAAACCTTTTTTTTCCACTTTATTTATTTTAAACTACAATTTTACTACAAAACGTTTATAAGCATAAACCTTTTTAAAAAATGGTTTGTCTCGAACAGTTGTTTATTTACACATCTAGTACACAATGAGCAGCTATATCATGTTTGTGTTCACCTGATGAATGCAAGTCCAATGTCCACTCTCTGTTTAGCTGGTCTCCACCAACTCCTGAGGCAAATATCTGGCTCTGTAGCTGCTAAATGCTCTGAATACTATGTTCCCCAGCTAGATGCTAACTGTGTCTGTCTGCTGTTTGGTGCTGAGCAGAAAGTGTACAGTTGATTTATGAGAGCTTGTTTGACGAAAACAGCCTCCTGCCGCTGATGAGAGTTGAGACTGAACCAAACGGTAAATGTTGTGCTCTGCAGAGCTCCAGAGTTGGTTAGATAATTATACTTTATATCCCTGCGGGTTCATCACTAAGAGTGATTTCACATTAGTCATTTGACTCATTGTTTACATAAATATCGACTAATTGTTTAATTTCTAGTACAAACTATAAATAGTTTGTACTAGTGTCTGCTTCTGTCTGCTTCTTCTGCGTCACCTGTCTAGTACCTGGAGGAGGAAGACAATGCCACACCACACTAGCTGCAAACAGACCAATAAGACGCAAGAGGAGGGTACACATGGAATGATGGAGAGAAAAGCGAGTAGAGAGTTGTAGAGTGATAGATGGCAGACAGGGAGAGCGACTGAGAGGCACTCTTTCACCCTGTGGGAAATTGGAAAATAAATTGAGTTGACACAAGCAGGTTTGCATAGCGATGTTGATGCTGGGGAGTGGGAGGGGAGAGGTTTGGACTCGGGGCTTAGAAGGTTCACGCGAGGCTAATCATCTCTGTACCCAACGGTTAGGACCACCAAATGGCTTCCTGGGGTTGGTCATTAGGAATTTCCATCTGTCATTGATAAAACGATACTGTCCAGTGTGGCTGGCACTTCAGCAGTCTTTGTGTCTAACTAAATTGGCACTTCAGTTTGTCCTTTGGTATATTTTAGTCAAAATGAGTAACAGGAATTCTTCTAGCAACAATTGTTTTGAGTCTGCCTGCAGAAGGATTTCAGCTGGTATTGGAGCATCTAGTGGGAGTATCTTCTGTATGGTGTTGGGCAGAATATAAAGTGGCACCCAGTGAGGGTTGTCAAGTTTGATTTTCAGAGCGTAGAGTGTTATGATGGCTCAGAGCAGACAGACGGACAGTGTGTGAGCAATGTCAGGCTTCACTAATACAAGGGACAGCATCTCTTCTTAATCATCTTCTTGTTCTGTGTCATTGTTGTCTTCTTCTCCTTCCACTCTGTGTTAGCTAGATTTTGGAGAGTTTAAAGCAACACTAATTAACTATTCCTCCTACAGGTCAGCGGAATTGTCCATTACATTACATTGTCCAGTTCATTCGAACTACAGATCCGCTACCCGATCTGGCAAACTTGCATAATGTAATGTAATGGACAATTCCGCTTCCAACCTGTAGGGGGACCGAAGCTGGAAAAGTAACTTAGTGTTGCTTTAGGGACAGACAGGTTTTATTTGTGGCTTTAACCACTGAGTATCAAAAACTGTAAACTACTGAAAGTTAGTCAGATTAGTTTTGTCCTTTACTTATTTCTTGATCACATAGTTTCTGATTTAAATCAAATAAAATAATAAAATAATAAAATAATAAAATAATAAAATAATAAAATAATAAAATAATAAAATAATAAAATAATAAAATAATAAAAATAAATATAAATAATTAAATTGCTGCTGCTGTTTAGACATTTCACACTTTGGCTCATATTGTTAAGAGAAAAAGGGGGAGAAAAACAATGCCAAAATGTCTTCTTCCCCCCCCCCCTACAAAATCTGTGCACTCGTGGTTACAGTTTAAAAGAGGTCAACTTTAATCTGTGATGCCGATAGAGGGCGCAACTTCTTCAATACGCACTTAAATATGAACGTAGTTCCTGGGAAACTGAGGTGCAAAGTAACAAAGGTATTGTTTTTGTATGTGCACTAAAACTTTGGTTGTGTATCAGCACTAAAATGAAAAATTCAAACAATGCCCAGCCCTAGAGAAGATGCACACAACTGCATTCCGTTATATATTACACTTGCACACATGCTCATAATGTAAATACACACACATACATTACAGAGTTCACAGCCTTTGAGTGTTGATGCTTGTAAATCAGGTCCCTGTAAACCGTGCTGACAGTTGATCAATGGCTCCCCATCCCTCCTCATTCCCAATCCCAACACCCACCTTCCCTCCTCTCCCGCCATGCTGCTAATCATCACATCCCTCCAGCTCTCTCCTTTCATCACTCTCGTCCCTTCTTCTCCCATCTCCTGCTCTCCCCTTACCCTTTTCCCTCATCTTTTTTTGTCATCTGAAATCTCTCCTCTCCTCTCCTCTCACCCCATACCGTTTAAGACAATTACTGTACAGGCATGTCCTTGGCTTCTGGAGGAGAAAGAAGAAGGGCTTTTCCTTTTCATCTCCCCTCTTTTATTTCACTCCCTCCTCCTCTTTCTCTCTCTTGGTGTGAGTCATCCAAAATGCCTTTAGCAGATATAGATCCTTATAGGCGTCTGTAGGAGCCAGTCTGTCAATAACCAGGCCATGATGTATCTGTGATAGATCCTTGTTAAAGCCACAAGCGTACAAGAAAGGCCTTTTTGAAAACATTGACATCCCTGAGCAAGGTCAAGGGGGATCATTGATCCAGAGAAAGGAGCCAAACACATGGCTGAATTTGAAAACAATTGGTGTAGTATTGAAGTAGTTCTTTATTTTACAGCCATAGATTATTTTTTCAGTAATACGACCACATATGTTTCACATATAACTTTTTTTTTTTTTGTTTTGCTTTTCAGAAGTGACAACTTTTAAGTCAACTCTACTTCTTCAAGACTAGGGTCTCTCTTCTTTTTTTTTTCTTTTTTAAAGAGGCTCTTTGGTTTCTAGTAACGGCAAGGCATCAATGAAACATTTTCCTCTTCTATTCACTTTTATTCATGACAGTAAAGGATTTATCCTGGGCAGCTGCCTGCGACCCAGCAGGTAAATAAAACCCAGCAGAATCTATTTATTCTTTTCTTGAGTGACAGGCTGGTTTAAGGAGATGCAGAAGGGCTTTGGTGGGATAAATGAAAGATGTTTTTCTTATTTCTCTCCCATCGTCAATCTCTATTTCTCTTTCCTCCGTCCACCCTTACCCTCTCTTATCTCCCTGTCTCCGTTCATTCCCAGAGAAGGGGAGTGACTCACGTAGCCATCTGCTGCCCAGCAAATCCTCTACTACCTTATTCCCCTCCTTTTGTTTATTAACGCCGCCCCTGGGACGACAATGATACCTCTGTGTCATCTATCTCTCTCTCTGCTTATCCCTCTCTCCTAGCACACTCCTATCGACAACTCTCCGCCTCCTCTCTTCAGTCAGGCTTTTATCATGTATTCGTCTTACGCTCCCTCTCACCTACTCGGCTGGAGTCATCTCTGCACGCGTTGCTTCCCTTCATTTCACCTGATATAGTTTTTTCCTCTCCTCATCTACCTTTTCCTTTTTCTCCTAGGATACAGATTGTAGGAATGAGGTCAGATGCTGTGTGTGTGTGTGTGTGTGTGTGTGTGTGTGTGTGTGTCTGTGTCTGTGTCTGTGTGTGTGAGCATATGGATATGAATGTGAGCAGACTGTTGATGTTTTGTTGATATAGGTGTTGTTGTTGCTGATGTCATTATGATTCCCTGCAGAAATGACAAGAGACAAATGAAAACACCCTGTGGGCGTGCGTGCGTGCATGCGTGTGTGTTCATGTAGACTGAGCACAAACATTGGCCTTGCCAAGTAATTAGAGCCAGAGACAGCAGCAACAGTTTCAACTGTTTAGGCTACTGTGTTTTCCTGTATTTCATATTGTTCATGTGAGGAGAAGAAAATAAGATTTTGGCCTGAATTTGGGCAGCAAGATGACTCTAAGATATGTATCTTTCTTGACTAACGAAACATTTTTAAATATTATACAGTATATATTTATTATCTAATAAGTTGGCCATCTACTTAATTTTTGCCACGTATCGCACATATGAATACAAAACACTGCTGCAGTACTTGGTAAACATAAAAAAAATATAACAAGACATCATCATAACATAACATGACATATACACAAAGCCATCATTCATAACATTATATGTGCACCTACATAATTTAAAGTAAAAAATGTATTGAACTGTATATAAAAAGGTAAATCTAATGCAGTTTCTAACATGCAATTTCACTGTGGAAAAAATAATTATTCCAACAAAGAAGCTCTGAGAAGGCACCACAATAGAGTTGTAAAGTGATAGCAGTTATTTCGGGCATCAATTATTCCAGAAGTACACATCTAGTTCATTCTATTCATAAACAGTGTTAGGTGACTGACTGACCAAAGAAGTACACATCTAGTTCATTCTATTCATAAACAGTGTTAGGTGACTGACTGACACTCTGACTGACTGATACAGTTTGGATAAAACCATCCTGGTTATATCAGCTGTGTTAGTTGTTTTTTATTTTTTTTTTAATAAAAAGTCAAAGATACAAGCCTGTATACATACAATAAAATGAAAGGTGAGAAGTGAACTATGCCTCTTTCTCCAAAAACATCCAGTAATAGAGCAAAATATTCTGTGGATGGGCTAACAGAAAGCCAAAGCTTAGGATTTTGTTTAAATCCGTTTAAGATTCTGTATCAGTTTGGGCTGAATTTGGTAACTACGGTGCCATATTTTGTCCTGATCTGTAAGACATCACATTTTGAATTTGCTACATCTCTGATATATGCTTCTGACAGGCTTCTTACTTAATAGCAACGTTGGCTGAGTTTCATGGCTATTGTATTTGAGTCTTTTGCCATGCCAAACACACAGACAAACTGTGATGTCTCATAAACTCATTATACTCATTATAGTATTGTTAAATTATTCAGGGGACTCCTGTGTTTCTATGTTGAGGAACATTGATAGAAAGAAACCTTCCGACTCCCTCTACTTCACAAGAAACTGCATGAATGAAAACTTGAGCAGCTAAAGAAAATGATGAATGAATGATGAACGCCAAAAAGTGATTTAATGAACTGTCTGGCGTGGTTCTGAGAGTGTTTTGAAAGCTTTAAGAAACAGAATATGGAGGATGTTCTTTTGATTTGAAACGGTGCATCAGAGTGCTCTGCCTCGGGCAAGTGGCCTCATCCTGAAAACACAAACTCGTTACTTCTCTTTTCTTCCCAGCATTACACAAAGCTAAATATAGAGATTAGTCATTATATCACACTCTGTCTCTATCTGCCAGTCTCTATTTTTCTCATTCTGTCTCTTTTTCTTCTGGAACGAGACCCCCTGTTCATCGTGCAGCAGTGATGAAGGGAGTGCTTCATTTCTACCCCTCAGAGGAAAACCTACATCACACAGTTGGAGCTTCATGAAGTTGTTCCTGAAACATCTTGTTTGAAGATCAGACCTTTAAACTGTCACATGGGATTGTTATCACCACAGTGCAGCATTGATGTTAAAAGAGAGTGTGTGTGTGTGTGTGTGTGTGTGCGCGCCCTGCATCTACCGGTCGCTCTTAAGGTTAGCTCTGTGTATCTGTTGTTATGGATGCAGCCACCAAGTTGAGTGAGAGATCCATAACCCTCCATTAGTTGATAGGAGGCTGGCGTGATAGAAAGCCATTTTGCTGATTGGGTGACAGGAACACGAACACACACACACACACACACACACACACACACACACACACACACACACACACACACACACACACACACACACACACACACACACACACACACACACACACACACACACTTACACACAGTTATTGATATTATGCCTGTTTTTATCAAGACTTGTTTTCCTCTGTGATCACTGGGTAATTACATGGCTTGCTGTTTCATCAATTAAACATGAGCCACAATTGCAGTCTTCAATTGCACCAGATATTGACCACTGATATTGGACTTCTGGTTCCGATTCATGAGGCATGCCGCGCGCTGTTCAAACATTTTGCAATACATTTTAGTTTTGTGCTAAAAAATCCGGTTTCAATATACTAATACAATAGCTTAATTACACATCAGATAACTTTGCGTGTTTCTCAGTGTAATTATGGATACTCGAAGCACCAAGAATGGAAGTGTGTGTGTGTGTGTGTCAGTCATTCTTTCTCTTGACTCTAATTAGACCTAGGTATCATTTGAAGTGTTTTGGTCCCTGCGTCAACAAAAAAACCTGACTTTTGGTTCAGATACTAAAAAGTAGGGCTGGATTTCGCAATTAATCAATTCATAATTTGATTTTATAAATCCAAACATAAAAATGCCCAAGGTGACATGCCTTGATTTGTCTGAACAACACTCCAAAACTCAAACTCAAGACATTCAGTTTCCCAACGCAAGACACAGAAAATAGCACATCTTCACTTTTAAGAAGCTGGCATAAGGTCATGTTTATCATCAATAAATTGAATATCATTAATTATTTATCTGATGATTAAATAAGCGCTAGATCGATTCATTGTTTTAGTGCTGCTAAAAAGAAATGTGTTCCATAGCTTACTTAGCTGAATATAAACGGTTATCTTGTTTTGTTTTTGTTTAATGCCAACGCTTTCAAATGTCAAAATAACTTGGCCTAAATAAAATACTATAACATTAAAGAATGTCTGGTATAGATAGTCAAGGAAGAAATAAATACATTTTTTGGCACTGACACTTTCGATACTTGCTGCTTAAAGGGTTGACAGTTGATATCTACCTCTATATAACACAAGTACACTGCATTTCCAGTTGCACTCAAGAGGATGACTCCAAGGCTGACTGAAAGAAAAAAGTCTTATTATTTTACACTAAGGCAGGTGGGCATAAAAGCACATCTTGGCACTTATGTTAGGAACTAGGAATTATGGATCAAACCACAAACATGACCTGTAATAAAATAAATTAATAATACAATAAACTGAAGAACACTCTATTTAAAATAACAACTAGATCAAGCATTATAATCCATACAGTATATCTCAGAGGAGTATCCGACCCTCCTTGTAGCACTTCAAAGCACCAGTCTTTCCAGAGCACTTTATCTTTATTACAAGGCCTCATATCACATGATAGCTCCGGTCATCATTTGCATGAATAGGCTCCTTTGAACGGTCTCTCCTCGGCGGAAATGACTCCCTCTTTTGTCCTCTTTGAATATGTGCAGAACTGCAGTGCTGCTCATGGAAAACCTAATGCAAGGTGTTTGCTCTCAGGTCATAGGCTGTCTGTAATCTGCAACATTTCCACCTCCCAACACATGAAATATATGAATGAGACCAAGATGTCCTGGAACCACAGAAGAAGTACACAGCAGTGCAGGTTGTTTTGTAGGTAGTCTTTACTGCCATGCTATAAAGTGACTTTTTTAACATTTTGTAATAGAGCTGCAAAAATGAATCGATTAGTTGTCAACTATTAAATGAATCGTCATCTATTTCGATAATTGATTAAATAGTTATAGTCATTTTTTATGAAAAAGAGAAAAAAATCTCTCATTCCAGCTTCTTACATGTGAATATCGTATGTTCTCGTTTCTGTTCACCTCTGTGACAGTAAACTGAATATCTTTGAGTTGTGGACAAAACAAGACATTTTGTAGACCAAACAACTAATTGATTAATCAAGAACATAATCAACAGATTAATCGACAATGAAATTAGTTATTTAGTTACAGCCCAATTTTGTGATGCATGTAACTACATATTGGAGTAAGTGCTGTAAGAGACTAGTCTGACTATCACCAGACCAAGCTCTATCTTTTAAGATTGAACATTAGTCTGGGGAGTCTGCTCTGTATTTTCTCTGCACAAGAGGCGTGATCAACGGCCATAGTTCAAATGACTCTGTACGCAATTGGATAGTCCTTCAACCAATCAGACCGACGATCCGGGTGACGTAGCAGCAACAGCGGCATGAACGGGTTGCTGCGCTTCGGTGGCCGCCATTTTTAATGTAAACAAAAAGATGCTTGCCGTCGCTTCTCTATCGTCATCGTGTTAAACCCGCCAATAGCGCGCCAGATCGATAAGCCACTTTGTGATTCGTCCCCGCAGATTTGTAACGGAAGCAGGATAGATAAACAGACAGGTTTCCAGCTGCGGGGCAAAATCAGATCACCGGCAGATCAGGCTGGGTTTACCCAGTCTAGTAAGAGACTTGAAACAAATGTAGCTTCTGTTAACCTGCTAGCAGTTTTCTTTTTCACTGCCTTGTTGGGCATTACTATGTTTGTTAATGCATTACCGCCACTAACTGCCAATCAGCAGAATAGCGTGAATTCTTGGCGGGATGTGAGTTGCACCGCTGCAGTGCTCGCATGTGCATGAGTGCATATTTTGTCATGCGCATGCACGACACAAGGAAAACCGGGACCAACTCTTAAAGATTTTGCTCTAGCAAAAACTCCTTTTTAAGCAAGTTTAAGAAGGAGCATCTTCTCCTCAATCACACATAATGAGACAAGGCGAAATAGAAGTTACCAGGATGTAACTTCAGTTCTATAAGCATGTGAATAATTATATAGAACCAGCTGTAGCTTGTTGGCAAGTCGCAACCTGATGCACATATACTGACTTTAAGATTTAAATACCAATGTGACAAAATAATATTTGAATATTGCAGGCCAGCCATATGTATGTATATGTATTGCTGTGTTGCTAAGAAAGTGCTTTCAGTGAGAAACTGAAATATGATCCAGGAAGGTCAGTTCCGACTTGTAGATCCACTTGTAGAGGCACTGCACAGTAGTTTATGATACTATTAACAATTATTTAATCTGTCTCAACAATCGGCAGGTAAACAGCTGAATAGCATTGCTTTGTGAAAAACGTTTAGCCAGTTTCAAGCTTTTTGCTGGAGCCTTTTGAGTCAGGACCCTCACTGTGCCGGTGTGGTCTGAAGGAGGAGGATGCACCCAGTGTTGTTGTAGAAACACATACATTTGTGTTTTAATACTGCTTCCTGCTACTACTTGACAAGCATTCATTTTAAGGCCTCCTGCACACTGCCTGCGTGGCGTGAGCGTGTCAGCTGCGTGGTGTGTCCGTTTTTATTTCCGCTCCCATGTTAAGAGGTTAGAGCTTGCACACTGCCTGCGTGACACGCACGTCTCAGACGCGGCTTGAGAAAACGCGTGCATGCTAAAAGTAGGACGACGCCTATTTTTCACGCGACACGCAAGTGCGTTGGAAGCATTTCCAGGCAAAATAGAATTTTCACATGAATACATTTAATAAATGACATTTTGATGTTTGAAAGTCTCTAGGTTTTGACATACATTTTTCAAATATTGCCCCTGTCAATACAGAACGAAATATTCTGTAGCCTATTTTGCCGTCAATACTGCCAACGTTGTCTTTGCTGTAATCAAATCAGTATATATTTATCAATGGGAAACATCCATGTGTACAGACAAGGCTAGCAGCAGCAGCGGCGCATCAGACACGTTTCTGGTGTGCAAAGACATAGAAAACGCCACGCAGCCGCCACGCAACAGACGCGCAACAGAAACGCCATGCTCACGCCACGCAGGCAGTGTGCAGGAGCCCTAACTCTGCAGCTCAATGTAGGCAGTTTCAGATTCCTGCAGAGCCAAACTCTTAGCTGCTGTAGTAAACCGTCTCTACTGTACAACTCTATTCATCTCCCCAGAGACTTGTAGTTCATGCACATACCACAGTCATTCTGCCTAATTAACTGCACTCATCCACACTTCCACCTTTGATGTTTCCCGTGCTCAGTGTCTCACAGGCACCCGCCCACTCTCTTTCCTCCCCTCCCTCTGATGAGACTGGTAGTGTAGGTGTTGCTGACATTGCCCCCGGGTGATGCCACATTAACCCACATTTCACTGGCTGATATGGGGAAACCTAGAGGAGGGTGTGTGTGTGGTGTGTGTGTGTGTGTGGGGGGGGGGTTCTGTGTCTGTGCATGTGGGAATGTGTCTGAGGGAAAAAAATGGTAATGTTGCCTTTGAAGAAACTCTTCAGCATCTCTATGCAAGAATGACAGAAGCTGGAAGCTTGTTTTTTTTCACTTACAACCTTTTTTCCTAACTTAGATCACCCAGCTCCCTGTGTATTACAGTCATCGTCAGTGCTAATGCTGTATTCATTTATGGGTGGAAGTTGAGCTTAAAAATGGGAAAGGCATCATTGCTCCCAAAGTGGGGAAAACATGTAGGCTGCTCACAAGCACCAGAAACGTTCAACTGACAATGATATAATGGCATACTGATTGATTAAAAGTCCACAGAAGTGTTTAGAAATCTAACAAATGTGTACAGTATACTTTTTTATGACCTGATCCAACAGGGTGTCCTGGATCTGCTCTTTTTTAATCTCTACTTTTGATTTTTAACATTTCTCCTCCTAGTTTAAATTGACCAACTCCCCATATATCACAGTCCTTATCTTTGGTAGTGCATTAAAAGAGTACTCTGCTAATTCAGCGTTGCACCCTTAAAACATTGTCAGACTCACGATGGACAGTTGTTGTTTTTGAAAGTTTTAAAATCAATGTACCAGAGATATTGCCTTTTTTCTCCATGCACTCTTCTTACTCGCCAAAACCTGCATGACGCCTACATTACCCACAATGCAAACTGACCATTTGCCGGAGATTCGGTTATGCTAGTGGCGGCTAATGCTTGATACAACTTCATTTGTTTTTTATTTGCACGCTATATATTTGCTCTTTTTTTATTTGCTATATATATTCGTTACTACTTTGTATTGCAAGTGATGCACAATAATTTCCTCGGTATAAATAAAGTTGCATCCATTTATTCAAAAGGTATCTACACATTATATCCAGTTAACCCTTTTCCAGTGTAACCATCAGTTTCTCCTGATATCCAAGACCCTCAAAGCACTTAGGTATGCTGGTGAACCTCCAGTACACCTGTTGTCAGTGAGAAGCTAACATGAGGCTCAGGTCCCAAAGACCAACCAGATGCTTTTTTCATTCATCATCCTCATCTCTCTTTTTCTGCTTTTTTTCATCCCTCCTCACCTCCTTAATTTTCATCCTATCTCAGCCATTTAGTAAACCAATCCTTCAAGTAGCAGTTAATGTTCAGCCTTCACTGATCCACAAGAGCTCTAACCTCTCCCGTCTCCTCGGTCCTCCTCCTGAGAGATGTAGAGCTACTTCAGTGTGTGTGTGTGTGCGCGTGTGTGTGTGTGTGTGTGTGTGCGCATGTGTGTGTGAGCAATGGAGTCTCACAAGTCTCAGATGTAGAGAGATTTAGCTGGATGACTCATTGTCCTTGATTACAAATAAGGCTGGAACGTGAATATTACATAGTTTGTATTCATCAGTTAATTGTTTAGCTTACAACATATCAACCACATTTTACAAATTCCCAAGTTATCAAGTTCAAGTAATGTCTTAAAAAGTGCTCATTTGGCAAGTTAACAAGATAATAACAAAACAAACGTAAATATAAGAAGCAAGCACATATTCTTGGTATTTTTGCCCGATATTAAAGTGCCCATATTATGAAAAAATCACTTTTTCTGGGATTTGGGGTGTTATTTTGTGTCTCTGGTGCTTCCACACGCATACAAACTTGGAAAAAAATCTATCGATGCTGTTCTGAGTGAGATACGGGTTTCTGAATGTGTCCTGCCTTCAGTCTCCGGGTGAGCTGTTCAAAATCTGCACGGCTTGTTACGTAACTAGCCGAAACGACGGGCTAAACACAACCGTTAGCATGCTAGCGCTAGCGTTAGCATGCTAGCTCGTTCTCACTGGCAAAACACTGCTACAACACACACAAGTTCACCATAATCTACAAAAGAACTACTTACATGTGCGCCCTCCTTTAGAAGAAGTCTCCCAGCTAATCCTGCCTTGTAACTGACCAAAGTTTGAGAAACAACCTTTCTTTTACTGTCTATGGAGCTAACTGACATGATCTACGATCTGAGCTACTGCGCATGTGCGAGTACAATCAAAGATAGTACAGAAGAAAAGATGCTTCACTCTGTAGCTAAAACAGAGACCTGAACACAAGGTGAAAAGAGGAGCTGCAGCAGTGAGAGCTGTGCAGTACAACAAAAATATGGTGTTTTTTGAAAATTAAACCATGTAAACCTATTCTGGTACAACCTTAAAATACAATTATGAACCTGAAATTGAGCATAATATGGCATCTTTAAAAATGAATTGTCAACGATTAAGTTTTACTTGACCGACTAATAGATTAATATATACATTGTCACAACAATAATTACTTAAAAAACAGTAATTATTTGTGTCTATGGCATTTATAAATGCTTACCAGCCAATGTAAGCCTATTTGAGTATTTTGATCACATATGTGCCGGAAATGTTGGTTGCAAAGCGACAATAATGTTACTCTGCTGGAGAAATCCCTTCCCATCACAAATCCTGCTTGTATGCAGAAATCTATAATGATAATGGCGGTCAGGTCTTCTTATGTAAGACACTGCGGATAAGCATCTCAATCAATAGACTGCCGCTGAGCACAGATCACGCTGGGAGGATTGGAGCTTTATATGGATAGACTTTCACTGGGATAAAGATGTAAACTGCAGGATTAATAGATGACTTACACACTGAGAGGCAGGCGGACAGGTAAGCCGTCAGACA